>VXBT01000120.1:152487-176918 GCA_013400235.1 Oriolus oriolus | reverse complement strand
CACAGGCGGGAGAGGGGGGCAGCGAGGGACAGGGAGCCAGCAGCCCCGGGAAGGGGGTGCAGAGCATCTCCCGATGGCGATGGGGCACAGCCAGCAGCTCAAAGCTCTGCACCCGCAGCCGGAGCAGGGGAGATGCTCTGGAGGTGGGGAGCAGAGGCAGGGGGGGTTCTTGTGTTGTCTGGGAGTACCACCATGTCCAGGTGCACCAGGAAAGCACCAATCCCGCAGGGTCCCGCAGTGGATGCCACGGGGAGTTTGGGGTATCGGTGGGGTACGGCACCAACAGGCCGTTTGCCTTATTCCAGAGGGGATGGGAGGACGGGCAGGGCAAGGAGAGGGGCAGGTGAGATGCCCACAATGACCTATTGGCAAGCAGCAAAGGTGCTGTCCAGAGAGTCACACCGCTCATCCCTGGGGTCGGTAAGGCTGGGATGTCCCTGGTCACACTCCCACCTGGACCAAACACCAGGCACCCCAGGTAGGAGACCAGTGACTGGGTTGTGTCCTTCCCGTTTTCTCCTGCAGCAGGGGACTGTGGGTGCTCAGGGAGTCCCTTGGATGGATGTGCTGTTTACTAATAATCATCTGAAAGTTTTCCAATGACTGAGCTAAAGCCTCGAGCCCATGGGGTCTGCAGGGTGCAGAGCATCCCTGGACATGCCCACGAGCAGAGCCAGTTCCCCTCCAGGCTCGCTGCCAGCACTGCAACAGGATTTTCTTACCAAGATCCCCTTAGCAGATTCCAAAATGACATTTGAGCCCCCTGCCCACCTCCTTCACAAACATTTCCTCCTCTCAGAGCCAGCTGATGGCGGAGCCCGTTCTCCCATGGCCAGCACGCTGTGTCGCCAGCCAGGGCAGTCAGGAGGTGTGACAGCCCCATGGCTGGGGACACCAAACCTACCTGGGCTGGGTTTGGCAGGGATCTGGGGATTGCAAAATTCCCTTTAGCCCCATCCCATGAGGTTCAGCTCGGGGTTTGGCCACCAGCCATGCACGGCCAGCCAGGAGCCAGGTCCGGCCATGGCCCCATCTGCCAGCACTGCCAGGTGCCCACTGCCCACAGACGCGGGGAGGGTGGCTGTGTGCCCAGGGCTGGCACCGAGGGACTCGTGGCAATGCCGTGGGGGATTCACCCAGGGCAGCTCATCGCTTTTGGAGCCCCTACGGGACTCGGAGCAGGGTTGGGCATGAGGGGCATTGAGGTGTGGCAATGGAGAACATGTGGCCGAGCTCTGGTCCCAATTCAAACTTTCCCAGTAGAAGTTTTTGGTCCCATTCGGTTGGGGTTTTTTATCCAGGCAGAGTTGTGGCACTGTGGTGAAGGTTTTCTCCTGCTGTGACAACAGGCCAGGACAGAGCTGCCTGCTAGGGTGAGCCCTGGCTCCTTGGGAGCCTTTACATCCTTAGTCGTGGCACATGCCCTGGCACATCCCAGATAAACCCACCACCTGCCCCCTCAGCCGGAGCTTCCCCGGGGTGCTTGAAGTGAGGTCTGGCCTTTTGCTGCACGTCCCTGGGGATAGTGATGCAATTTGGGAGGGGTACCTTCCCCTCCAGCAGCACCGGCCGGAGCAGCACACCCGCCAGCACCCGCATGGCACTGCTGTCCCCCTGGTCACAAACCCTGTCCCCAAAGAGGGCTTCGTGCCGCTGCCCTGAGCCCCGCTGTGAGCTTTGAGCCGCACCTGAGCTCCCTGGGGAAGCACGTGCCGGAGGAAAGCAGGGCAGCCCTGGCCGGGGCTGGAGCACCGGCGCTGCCGCTCCTCCAGCTGTGCTCGCAGCTGGCAGCAGCCGCCGGGAGAAGTGGGTCATGCGTGGAGGCCGCCGGGAGCCCGGGCCGGCGGCAGCCGCTTCCCAAGACATGATTCAGCAGCTCCAGAGGTCGGGGCTGGGCAGGGGACAGCGGGCGGCCGCCGGTGGGGTCGGTGCGGGGTGACCCGCCCAGCGCATTTTGGGTGGGCACACACACAACGTGCCCGGGGCTGGGACCTGGCCCAGTCCGCCTCTGCTTCACCGGTTCTGGGCTGCTGCTCCTGCTCACCTTGCTGGGGAAACTGAGGCTGAAAGGGGTTTGCACAGGTGTGGCCAGGAGGAAGGAAGGGGGGATGCGTGGCTGTGGACCCCGCTTTGGTGCAACCCCCACGGGCAGAGTGGTGAGAGTGGGTAAATCTGTCAGCACTTCTGGGGTCGGGTTGTGTCTGGTGGCAGAGGGTCTCTCCCTGCTTACCTGCTCCATCCCCTCTCCATCCCTTCAGAGCTGCTGAGGGCACGGAATCACTTTTTCCCCTGTGGGAAGGGCTAGGGGGTTGCAACACTTCTGAAATTAATCTGGGGCCTGATCCTGTGCCCCGAGGGCGGAGGCAGGGAGGCAGCACTGCCCCCCAAAAGGCAGTGATGGGGGGTCTGCAGTGCTGCCATCCCTCAGGAACCCAGCCCAGCTCCCTCTGCCCCTAACCGGCATCACACCCCTCCACCCCCAGCCTTTCCATGCTTTGCAGGTGGGGAAACTGAGGCACAGAGCTGGGCATCATGTTCCTATCCCTCGTGGCTGCTGCTGGTGCTTGAACCCACAGCAAAGCCCTGGGGTCCTGCCCTGGCACGATGGGTCCCTGATCTCACAGGGCTCTGGGACCCCGGGGGACACTAACACGGATAATGGGGGCTACGGCTGAGCAGCCACCGGATCCTGGGAATCTGAGCTCTGTGGTTAAAACTATGTCGCTAATTGACAATTTCCTCGGTGGGGAGCCTCGCCCCGGAGGAAGCAGAGTCTCCTCGCCACGCTCATCTTCCTCCTCGGGAGCTCAGGGGCCTCTGCAGGCTCCGTCTCACGGCTGCCTTAACCCTTGCTGGAGCTGGAGCAGGAGTTGGGGCTGGAGCTGAAGCCTGGAGCTGCTCCTCTGGGGCTGAGTGGTTCCCAAGCGGGCCGGCTGGGAGCCGTGGAATGAAGCTCTTCCGCAGCCTCCCCATGCCCCCAGGCTCTTTGCTGCGCCTCGGTTTCCCCATCTGTTATTGAGGAATGAGTCCTTTTCGAACCCTCCCTCAGTACAGAGCCCACAGCGGGGAGCCAGGGGAGCAGGGCAGCGTTCAGAACCTCGCTGTGCGGTGCGGGAGCCCCTCCAGCACGCGGCCATCCCTCCCCAAGGTTCCTCTTTTTCCTTCCAACACTTTACTGGCAACACTGAGGCAGGGCTGGGGGATGCAAACACCCGGGGGTGGCCCAGCCCTCCGCAGCACAAAGGGGCTGAGAGCACCCAGGGGTGAACATCAGAGGGGGCTTGGGACCCTCACTCCTTTTACAGACCCCGACTAAGCCCAGGAGCCCAGGGCTGAAACTGCAGCCTGTCCTCGCTCCCACACCCACGCACACGTAGCACAGGCACAGATGTGAGACCACAAAATTTTATGGCTCCCAGCAGGGGATAAAACCCAGGGATAGTTTCTGTAAGACCCCAGGAGAACCTGCACCAGATGTTAATGCCGTGCCAAGTGCAGGCAACGCAACCTGGCTCAGCCACCACAGGCTGTGCCACCTCCACAGGGCTTCTCCATCACTGGTCCCTCCGTCCACACTTCAGACCCATCAGCTTTCCAGATTTCTGCCTTCTCCATCACTCCTGATGTTCTCTTTCCCCCTCAGGAGGTGGAGGAGGGGAAGCAAAAGGATTGCCAGTGCAGGATCAGGCCCCTGGATTTCGACAGCTGCTTAGTCTGAGCAAACACACCTGGATTCAGACAGTTTGCAAAGAGCTTTAAAATATGAAAGCACTCCTTGGATGCCAGACGTTATTGTGAGTTCTAGGTTAAAATAGCAAAAAATCTGAGTAATGAGTCTGGCAATGCAGAAAACCTTTTTTTTTTTTTTTTCCAGCTGAATTGAAAAAGTATGGGTTGAATCTACCCAAAAATGGCATTTAAAGAAGTGATTTGCAGCTACCCCCAAAGCCAACATGTGTTTTGCGGAGGCGTCCATAGGGAAAGGCTCCATTCCTGGCTGGTGAAGGACACGTTTCAGGGCAAAGTGGCTCAGAGAGATGCAATATCTCTCTCTGAAAAGGGCCCCCTGGAAAGACCGGCAGCGGTGTCCCTGTCCCACGCTCACAAATGGTTGTGGTCAAGCTGGGGAGATGTTTTTTCTGGGGACAAGGAGAGCCAGAGAGCAGCAGGGCTCTGCTGGCACGCATAAGGGACACTTCCCAACCCAACAACCACACCATGAGCAGTGAGGGGGCGAGTGAGGGTTTAATAAGCTCAGCCTCAAAACAGCCCCTTCTCCTGCGGCCGCGTTGTCTCACTGATCGCAGCTCCCTGGACCAGCCCTTTCGGCTTCTTCACGGCCAAAGCAGCTGTGTGGGCATCCCTGTGGCACACCCCGCACCAGCCACGGCCTCGGGGCTGCCAGCAGCTCTTGGGATGTCCCAAGAAGAGCCTTTCCCGTGTCCCCTCTCCCCGTGCTGCCCTTGCATCACTCGCAAGCCACGTGGGGGTAGAAGAATCCCGCTCAACACCCCGAGAGCTGCAAGGACATCCACGACCGAGGCAAGCAAAGGCACGGAGGGCGAGCGGTTTCCCCGGACGGTTTCCCTGGCTGTGGCTAAGGATGAGTTGGTACCAGCAGTGACAATCTCTCTTCGAGGGCCGGCTCTCGGCTCTGCCAGCCGGCCCCGTTAATGAGGCTGCCGTGGCGGAGCGGGGCCGCGCCCGGACGCGGCTGGGGGAGCGCCCGCCTGCGGAGCTTCAGGGCTCATTAACGGCAGGGAAATGTCAGGGCAGCCCTGGCCAGGCTGGCAGGCGCTGAGGGTGCCTGGGGAACGCGGAATGCCGGCTGGCTGGCGGTCCTGCCCGAGCACGGGCCAGGCTGAGGCGGGGCTGCTGGAAATGGCCAAGGGAGCGTTGGGTGGGAGAGGTGGTGGTGGACACCGGCAACACCCGGGCTCACGGGTTTGGTGGAACGTGGACTGCATCCTTGGGGACGTGTGTTACCCACCTCTCTACCTAGCCAGGGGTCTTCTTCCAACTCCGAGGGAGGGAGGTATCCAGGGACAAGTGGGCAAGCTGCTTTGGCACTGTTAATTCACTTCTCTGGTGGAAGCTGTCCTTACCCCTACCCTAAAGGTTCATCCGTGCAGCCAAGAGCCTTTGGGCTGAACCCACACGTGTTCTAGGGGAAAACACCAGCGGTGAGGACTTGGAGGTGTGAGCTGTGTACATAGAAGTGAGCAGGACATGCCCCTGCGGGTTTCTAGCTCATGTCCAAATGTGTTTGGTGGAATCTTCGCTGCTGAGTCCACTCCCAGCCCCACTGGGGTGTCCTGCTCCCTTTGCCTTGGGCACTGGGGCGTTACAGCCTCCGAGCGCGGTTCGGTGGTGTGCTGGATTCTGCTCCCAAGGCTTTGCAGCGGGATGTGGGCTTCACCTGGAGGAAGGCCAGCTCCACGTTTCTCTCAGCTGTAGAAGGAGTTGAATGTGTGGATGGAGGGTTTGGCCCTTTTCCCTCCAGCCCTCCCATGATGGAGCTGGAGATGTTGCCCATCACCATCTCCACCTGTCCAGGAGCTTTCAGAGAGAGGACACTGGAGCAGGCAGGCACTGTCCTCTTCTCACTCTTAGGTTTGCCTCTTCCCATCTTGCTGAGCTGTGGCACTGCCACGGCTGAGACCTTCCTCACCCTGGGCTGGGTAAACACCCGGGCAGCACCCAGAGCCTTCCCCCAGCCTGAAAAGGGGATGATGGGCTACAGGTGGCTGGGAGGAGCGGGGGGAACGTGCAGGCGAAGCGGTGAGACAGCCCTCGGCATAATAAATAGCAGCATCACACACCACCTGCCTACCCATTATCAGCTGCTTTGTAGGCACCCGAGCAGAGAGAGGAGTTGGAAGGAGAGGTTTGAAAAGGGACACGGAGAGGCTCCAGGCTGCCTTAGAGTTTCTCCCACGTAGAGGGACGAGGCGAGAGAAAACATGAAAGCATTGGTAGGTTGAGTCACCAACCTGGAGGGATTTAAGAGATGTGTAGATGTGGCACTCGGGGACGTGTTTTAGTGGTGGGCTTGGCAGTGCTGGGTTAAGAGTTGGACTTGGTGATCTTAAAGGCCTCTTCCAACCTAAATGGTCCTGTGGAAATCTAGAAAAAGACAGGCTCCAACTGCTGGCTGGGGGTTCAGCTGGAGCTTCCCAGCAGATCCAAGGGCTCACGGGTGTTTTCACCCCACAGTTTGCAAACAGGGTAGGTGAAGTACGAAGGATTTGGGTGCTTGGGGGGACCAAGCAGCATCCAAGTGTCCTCTCTCCAGCTGGGGAGGCAAGGAGGTGGCTGGGCTTGGAGATTTCCTCCATGCAGGGTTTGCTCTGCATGCTCTGGGGAGAGGGAGGAAGATGGGGGAGATGGAGGAGCCACTCCTCCCTAACAGAAAACAGGTTTCCAGTAACTGCAGTGGGTTTGCACCTTAATTATTTCCTTTGGCTCTGCTGCTGGGAATGGTTGTGTCCTTAAAGTTGTTATAAGGGCAAAAGAGAGAGGAAAAGCAATCCTGACATCCTGTCCGCTGGGTCCAGATGTAGCTGGCAGAGTACAAATTAGCGGGTGCAGAATGGAATCGCTTAAAAAGAAATTTAATGAGATCGGTATGCAGGCATCTGGTTCCTATCAATCATCATTTTGTGCGATATGCAATGGTAAATATCATCTTTTAATGACTCTGATGGAGAAAAAGAGCCCAAACCACACACACACACATGCATAATGATCCAAAAAAACTCCAGAGCCCGAGAGGTTTGAACACTCAAAATTTTCTGTAGATGGAAAAACCCCAACTGACACCTCTTCTAACTCACTATTGTTGGAGTTACTTTATTTATTTTATTTTTTTTCTCCTTTCCTCTGGTTATATTTAACCTTTGTGTTAAATTAATCTTCTCTGTTTATTAACAACTACCACTGAGTGAGCCTCCTTCCCTCTTCTTTGTGGTTTGACAGCTCAAATATTTGCTCCAGGCAGAAGTCCTTGCTGCAGGCGCCTGCTGCTCTCCAAGGAGAGGTGGCTGCAGGTCTCTGGCCATCCATGGGTGTGCTTGAAGCAAAGATGTTTCGGGCTCGTCTGTTTCAGTTCTCCACCAAAGAAATCCAGCAGATGCAGGGCTGAGCCCACGAGCTGGGGGTTTGCTGGTTTTCCATCCCCAGCAGTGCTGCTGTCCTGATGGCAGATCCCTTGGGAAAGCTGCTGGGCTCAGCTCCCGTGGGGGCATCAGCCTGAGGGTCTGCAAAGCAGGGGAAGGTTGGAAATCAAGTGCTTGGATCTTTCACTGGTCTGATCTCACCCTGGTTGGGGCATTTTGGGGGTTTAAGCAGTCTTTGCTCCTGGCATGTCTGGCCAAAAGTGGGGAGAGGTGGAGGTGATGGCCCCAGGGTCTCCTTTTGGCCCTTCCCTTGTTTGGGACACGCTGGAATTCCTGGTGATGCAGGAATTACAGGTCAGTCCCCCCTTGCTATTCCCTTCCTGCTTCAGACCAGGAATTCTTCTCAACTCATTTCCCATGCCTTCAGAGCGTCCTGCCCTTCAGCTGGGATAAAACACAGCTTTTCAGGGAACTTCCCGTGGTTTGGGGTTCAGAGGCTGAGGCATGCAGGGAGCAGCTGGCAGCCTCCATCCCCTGGCTGGGGCAGCAGGTCCCGCTTCCAGTGACATCCCCTGATCCCAGTGCCTGGGGGGGGATGCCTGTTAGGGGGAAAGATCCACAAGAGGGATGGTAAAACCCTTAGCTCTGACCCCAGCAGGATGATCCCTGTTGGAGCTGGAGGGCTTTGCTGGGCGACTGGGGCTGCAACAGCTTGAACAGAGGTGGGGAGGGATGGGATAGAGGCAGAGGGATGCTGAGTCCCGTTGGAAAAAATGGTCCCATTAAACTGGAGCGGAACGTTTGCCCTTCTGTGGGGAAATGCCCGGGGCAGAAGACTTAAATCCTGAGAATGATGTTATCCGTGCAGCCCTGGCCAGCTCCATCCCCCAGCACCTCTCTGACAGCTCTGAGCTGAAGGACTGAGCATCTCTGTGGCGGCGGGAGCTGGAGACAGCCAGGCCTGGGAGTGATTTCTCCCGACAGGCACCAGATGTGTCAGGAAGAGCCGTGCCCGGGGGGAGGAGGCTGCACAACAACAAGAGGAGTTTTGTCATGGGTCCCCTCTGGGTTTTAAAAGCAACACCTTGTCCCCCCACTTCCACCTTCCTTCCTCCCCCACCCTTTCCACCGCACACTCTTCACACCTCCAAAACCTATTTTGGGCCATCTGATGAATCCCAGATGCCTTGGGGAAGCAGCAGAAGCGGTGGTGCACTCCAGGCGCTGCTTCACGCCGCTTCCTTGGCAATGCCCCCAAGCTTTCACGAGCCAAGGGAGCGGGGGAAGGAAGGGAGGGGGGAAAAAGGAGGATAACAAATTGGTAAAGGAGCCTGGTACTCAGTATTGTGATTATTCATGGAGTGGTGAGCGGGGAAGAGGATCCCACCTGGTTCTGGAGAGAAGTAGTGATGGCTGGAGAGAGAGGTGGGATGGGTTCAGGTGCTCGTGGTTTGGGGTGGTGCTTGGGAAGGGGGTTAGGGAGGGGAGGAGGCAGCCTGCCTGGAGCCAGGAGTGATGAGGGACAGCCTGGGAGCTCTCTGCTGCCTCCTGAGCATCCTTCACTGGTCCAGGAGCCAGGGCGAGTCCTGTAGGAGAGGGGGAGCTGGGTGAAAGCGGGGAGCAAACACCGACGTGGTTCTCTCCTGCATAAATTAGCTGGAAGGGGGTGGTTAATGTGACCCAAGTGTCAGCCCCAGCTGCAATGTTGGCATGGGTGGTGTTGGCATTGGTGGCTCCAGCCCTGCACCCTGTCACCTTGTGCCCTCCCACTCCCTGCCCCCTCCAGCTCCCTGGGGAGCTCAGCATATCCGCTGTGACCACAACTTCATTTCTTTCAGCTGCCTTTTGTTGGGGTTGATTTAATCCTGCAGAAAGAGGGGTCCCTAGGCCTCCCCCCCCTAGAGGGGCTGGTGAGTGTTTGGGGTGTCCTTGTGCTGGGGGAAATGTCACAGATGAGCAGCGACATCAGCTCAGGGCTTCAGTCCTGCTGGAGACTCCGGTGGGGCTGATCCATGAAAGGTGGGGCAGCTTGGGCAAGGGGAGACTCTTCTGGGTGGCAATGCAAGAATAAAGCCCATGGGGTCAGGAAGCTGCTGTGGGACTGAGGAAGAGGGGCAGTGAGAGGTTTTCATGCTCATTTCCAGCTCTCTGAGGCAACATCTCTGAGATGTTTTGATGTATGTGGGCACATATCCAGCATCTGGCACGCCCGGGTGGCATCTCTGGGCATCGAGAACTCAGCCTTGTCTCTGCTTTGTAGATGAACATCCAGCTGTGCTGACCTTGTAGCAGATGGGGTTTGGGAGAAAGGCATCAGCCTGCTGCTTTTCAGACAGCTGAATGCTGCAGCTCCTGGGAAATTCGATAGGAAGATCACCCCCGGCCGCGTGAGACGCAGGGGTGGCTTCCAGCACCTCCATCCCTCCGTGCTCGGCTTTAACCCTTCAGCCCGCTCTGCCCCTCCTGATGGCACCTCTTGTCTGTTCTTCCTGGAAGGTTTTTCGTGAACTTCCCCTCGGCCAAGCAGTACTTCAGCCAGTTCAAGCACATGGAGGACCCGCTGGAGATGGAGAGGAGCTTGCAGCTGCGCAAGCACGCTCGGAGGGTCATGGGGGCCATCAACACCGTGGTGGAGAACCTCAACGACTCCGAAAAGGTCTCCTCCGTCCTGGCCCTGGTGGGCAAGGCCCACGCCCTCAAGCACAAAGTGGAGCCCATCTACTTTAAGGTAAAGGATAGGAGGAAAATAATCTTCGGGCTGCTTTGGGAAGAGGGGAGCAGGAGCTGTGGTGAGCTGGTGCTGCCTTGAGCTGGTGCTGCCTGTCCTTGGCTGGAGAAGCTTGGCTGGATTTGGGGGCCGCTCCCCACACAGCTGGAGTGTCCCACTGTGACCCTGTCCCGCGGAGACCACCGTTCCCACCCCCAGCCAGTGCCAGGGCACCCAGCACCCACCCTTCCCAGGGAAACCCACCAGGCTGTGTCCGCGTTTGTGGCCGTGTCGCCCTTCTTTGGGAAATTAAGCATGATAGCAGGGACTCAATTAGCAGGCTAATTAGCTGGTTAGAGCTAATGACACCAAAATCACAGATTGGATCCCCACGTGGCCTCTCGCTTAAGAGCTAGACTTGATGATCTCTATGAGTCCCTCCCAGCTCGGAATATTCTGTGATTCTGTAAATGATTTGAGGTGCCCAGACTGGGGAGATGCTCCAACCTGCAAGCAGCTCCCTCCTCACACCTGGGTCTCTGCCCTGCTGCCTGGGCAGGCTGCTTACCTGTCCTGTCTGCTCCCAGGGGTGTCAGCAGACCTCCAGGATATCTGTGTCCTACAGACAGCAACAGGACTCAAGCGTTTTTGTAGGAAAAAGCTCAATTTGCTGCGAGCAGCTCCCCTGCAGGGTTACTAACCCCTTGCTTGCTGTCTGCCTCCTCCCCCAGAAACTCACCGGTGTCATGCTGGAGGTCATTGCTGAGGAGTACCCCAACGACTTCACCCCGGAGGCGCACGGAGCCTGGACCAAGATGAAGACCCTCATCTACACCCACGTGACGGCGGCCTACAAGGAGGTGGGCTGGGCTCAGTACCCCACGGCCACCCTGTGAGCGCCCAGGGGGCCACGAGAGGGGCAGGGAGGGCTTCGCTCACCCCAGGACTTCACTCTGGTCTCTTCTCAAGATCTTTGCTCGGTTTGGGGAGCCCGGCAGGGCCAGTTCTGTCAGCTGCCAAGTCACAATTTGATCTCCACGGGGTTTAAAAACAAACTAACTAAGCCAAAAAACCACAGAACCACGAAGGGTATGGGTGGGTTGGGGCGAAGCAGTTGCAGGGGATGCTGGAAGGGGATGCAGAGGGCGAGGGGAGAGCGTTGGTTGTTGGCTCCATCTTCCTGTCCTGGCCTGTCCACCACCACCTCCCAAATCCTGCACCTCACCTGCACCATCTCGAAGCCCCTTGCACAAGTGCTGCTGCCCCGTTCACTGACGAACAACACAACCCTCACTTTCCACGCGGAGCCCCTGGGCAAGCCCGGCTTTTGGGGGCACATGTGGAGACCTCCGAGAAACGCTTTGCTTTGCACTTTCTGTATCACCTGGCAGGGTGGCAGGGCCGACAGCCAGAGCTGCTCGGGGTGCCCATCACCCTGTGCTCCATCCAGGTGGGCAGCAGCCCTCGCCTCTCCCACCACCCACAGTCCCTGCCCTTGGGTGGCTGCTGCAAACCCCCCTGGGGTGGGAGAGACGTGCTCCCACAGCTCGAGGGAGTGGGAAGGAGGGAGATGCCTTTGGGCTGCCTCCCCTTGTGGCTCAGGGCAGGGTGTGTAGGTGGGATGCCTGTGCCATACGTGGGGAGCTGGTGAGTCCACCCACTGCCCTTCAGCTCCCCAAGGATGGGCTCAGGTGGCACACAATGTGCCACTGCCCTGGCAGCTGCTGGGGGTGGGTCTGTCTGTCCAGCTCTGCTCTCTCAGTGAGAAGGGGGATCAGGCTGCGACCAGGAGGGGGAAAGATGGCATGGACATATCAGGAGGGATTTCTGGGTGTGAGGAAAGGTCCCTTCTCTGTTAAAATTAATAAATAACCTTGCACAGAGCATATTCCTGCCCTTGTGGTGAAACTGGGTTCCTCTGAATAAAGTGCCTGGTAGAAATCAGCCCACGCAGGAGCTGTGTCCCTCCCGGGGACAGCAGTGCTCCTGCCTGTGCCTGACAAAGGCTTCTCCCACACCCCCCAAAACGTGGCTGCAGGGCTTGGAGCGCTCATCCCACCTCCAACACCGACTTGTCCTGAACCTCTGGGTGAGTCTGCCTGGTTTGTTCCTCAGTTTCCCCTGCAGTTGTGGAAAAGGGAGGAGGAGCAGCCCTGTTGCCTCCTGCCCACATGTGGTTGGATTTATAAGATTTCTGGGAACTGATTGGCAAAGGATTGAGGATGAAATGTCAGATGTGCTGGGAAGCTTTGGAATCCTTGCCACCCAATATTTCTCTAAAGGCCTCTGCTATTTTTAGAGCTCTAGCATTAAGGGCAGTGTTATCTGTTGAAGTGGGAGGAGGGTTCCCTTCTGAGATTTCCTCTGGCCTCGCTCCACTGCTGTCCTGGAGAGCTGGCAGCTTCCTGAGAGAGACCAGCTCCTCTCCTGGATGCCAGCTGGACAGGCAAGCAGCCCACAGTTCCAACTGGGATCCCCACAGCCACCTTGGGGACATCCCCCCACTGTGGGGACACTGCTTGAAGGGGCAGCGGTCACTCACCCAGGCTGACCTCCCTCCTCCAGAGCAGACAGACAGACAGACAGAAACTCCTGCTTTGCTCACCTGTGCTTTTAATCATCCCCAGGGACAGGTTTATTAAGTCTCAAAACAGCCCCAGGGCTCCAATAATGTCAGTACAGCCACTCTGGCCTTGCAGTTCTTTCCTTCCTACATCCCACATCACCACTGATGCAGAGGAGCAGTGGAGCCCGGAGCAATGGCACGTCCTGGGCACCCACGGAGAGCTGGGTGGCAATAACAGCTGGGGCACAGCTGTCCTTGGCACGGCAGCGTGCAAGATCCAGGGGGTTGTGAAAGGAAGGGACGGGCACAGGGTGACAAGTGATGCTGCTTTGCTCATGGGCTGGGCTGTCAGAGCCAGCACCCCCAAAATTCAGCCCACCAGCCTGCACTGGTGCAGGTGCCAGCAGCTGCCTCCTCCAGCTCACACTGGAGTGGCACAGCGGCCGCTCATCCCTCGAGTGTCAGTGGAGGCACCCCTCAAACAGCTGCTGCTGCCCGGGGCAGGGAGGGATGGGGAAAACCTGAGTTCAGCCACTGACTTCCCTCCAGCGCAGGACTGGAGAGGGATCGCTCGGATCAAGACTGTTAGATGCTGTTTGTGTGTGCACATCACGGGACTCTCTCGAGCACAGCTCTGCTGCCTCCTGCCAAGGCCTCGAGGCCAGCAGCACGTATTTCTGATGAGTTCACATACTCCCTGTGCTCGGTGGATGCTGGGCCAGGGCTGTTTCCGTACAGGGATGTTTCATCTTTAGACAGAATTTGCACATTAACCTTTTGAGGTTAATAATCTCCAGGTGGGAACTTTATTTTCGCAGCGCAAACCCTTCCCCTCCCTTCCCACAACCGAAACCGGGCTCCCAAATCCGCAGAGAATCCACTTTGGAGTGTCTGGAAATTCTCCGTGTTCATACCCGACCTACCCGCGTGCCTTGGCTTTCGGGGAGCAGCAGCGAGGTCTCCCCCCACCTCCCCTTTAAATGGCACTTGGTTTCTCCTTTCTTTTTTTACATCCCTAGAAAAAGCTGACCCGCGGCCTCGTGCGCCCACGCGTGCGTGTGCTCGGCTTGGGGTTTTTTCCAGGCACTTCTTCCTAAAGCAGATCCAGATGTGTGCAGCTGCTGTCCCTCGAGGAGCACCCCCCCATCCCCCCCATCAGCCAAATCGCAGGCCAGTCCAATAGATGCAAATAAAAACATGTTTATTTTTATCAGCTTCGTAGGAAGTAACATGAAGCAGGAGGGCGGCCGGGGCAAAGCTCGGGAGGGGAGGAGATGGAGATAAAGCGAACGCCGCCTCTTTGCCGCCCGCAGCAGAGGAGGCATTGCTTAAATCCAGGAACATTCTCAGCTGGGGAGAGATGAAGATCAACAGAATAAGGGAGAAGTACCATTCCAGAGTGACAGGGCTGACAAATGCCATGTGGAAGAGCAGAAAGGGGGCCGTGTCCCGGCTCTGTGCGTGGCTCTCCGGCACACGCGCATCCATTCCCTGTCACTGCCAGCCCACTGCTCCCCCCTGATCCCACCACAGCTGATCAGGGACCCCTTTATCCCTGTTTTCTTCAGGTCTCGCCCTCTGGGGCTTGACCTTTCACTTCCTGGCACGCTTAGGCTGAGCTAAGGGCACTTTGGGCTGAGCTTTGCTCTCCTTGGTGGTGGCAGGTAGGGGCCAGCTTGCAAAGTCTTTTCCCCAAAATTCACAGATGAGAAGCTGGGTGTCAAGGTGTGATGCCAGCACATGTTGGGGGCCGGCTGGTCTCTCTCCTGCCCTGTGGAGGTCCCCTGTGTCCCCCAGCCAACCCCTGGCTCAGCCAGCACCTTGGTATTACCATCAGGGCTGGCCTTGGAGCTGTGATCCAGGTGGGAAAGCCTTCGTGCCCCCTGCCAGAGGTAGAGAAATGCTGAGTGAGGGGGGGGTTTCGGTGTCCCTGGAGCAGGGTCCCCCTTGAGCACCTCATCCTGGCTCTCTTTGGCAGCACCCACTCATATCAACCAACCTTTGTCCCCTCCCCTGAAGCTCAGTGTTTGGTCAGAGGGAGCTGACCAATGACCCTGGAGGGAATGGGAAGCACTGGGCTGGGATGGGGCACGGATCCCACCCACCCTGTCTCCCCCTCATGCTGAGTGAGTCCACGGCAGGTTTAGCTCTGCAGGCACCCAGCTAGAGAGACCCCCCAGCACCACCAGAACCCTTAGGGGCCTTGTGCCACCAACCTCATCTTCTCTTGGGGGGGTGGCAAATCCCCAAGGCAGCCGAGCCGTGAGCTCTCCCAGGGGAGTCCTCTCGCACCTCCACCACTTTGTCCCAGGAAAGAGGTCTCAGTGTCTCCTCGCTCTCTGGGGGTGCCCAGCGACTTCAGTGGGGACCAGATTTCACCTGGCTGGACTCTGGTGCCAGAGCTCAGCCTTCCCTGCCCCTTGCCATAGGGAAGCTGCTCTGGTGTGGGGATGTCACAGCGAGGGCTGCTCGGGGCCAGCACCATCGATGCCAGACAGAGGGATAGAAGGGAAACCCACGCACTGACCTTGGACCAACTTAGGGAAAGGGAGGGACAAAACCACCTGCCTGGCTCCGACCTCTTTGCCAGGCTGCGGCGCTAATTATTTTCCATAGCTGAAGCTGTCTCTAATTGTTAGTATGTCTGAACCAGTCCCAGCGTGACCCACAGACGTGAGCCGGCGCGGTCTGATGTAACTCCGTGTCTTTTCCTGTTCCTGCTGCTGGATCCTGTTCATGTTCGTGTTCCTCGGCGCTTCCGTGCTGGTTTTACACCTGCGTTCCGTGTATCTGGGTGTAACTCGTTTTTCTTTTTGTAGGTTTTTAGTATGTTTGTAACCGGACAAAATGGTGTTATTAAACTGAAACTTGTATCTTCAGTGGATAAATCAATCGAACCCCCTCCCGCTCTGCTTGGTTTCTTTCTGATGGGGGTGGCTGCCCCATGGCCATGTGGGGCTGGGGGTTCCTGCTCACTCTTTTTGGCAGGGGAGCAGCAGCAAAGGGAGGGGATGTGCCCACCAAGGGTGATAAAGGTGGCTGGAGGCATCATAGCAGTGCACCCAGGTGGGGAGGGAAGGGTTTGTCCCTCCTCAAGGCTCTTCGCTTGGCTTCCAGGCACGTTGTGCAAACCAGCAGGGCCTCCCCCTGCATCAGGAGCTGTTCCAGTGCCTTTGGCAGCCCAGCCAGCCCAAAACGCTCGCTGATGGCCACAACATGCAGCAGCCACGACCACCGAGGACTGTGAGACTGTTCCCAGCCTGTAAAAACAACAAACAGCTCCCTGAGCAGCAGCAGCAGCCCAGTTTTCCACGTCTCAGGCTCCTCCTGAGCCTCTCGCTGAGGCCGGATCACGTTGCAGGGGGATGGGTCCCAGCAGGGTTGGGTCACTTTGCGGTTTCCCCCCATGGGTCTTTCCAGCTCCCTCGTTTGCAAAACAGGCCCTCTCAAGTTCAGCTGACACCAGCCAACCTTTCCAAAGCTGTTGGCAGAGGGTGGATGGACAAACAGACAGACTCATGCTATGGTCCCACAAGCCCCATTGCCGTGGGATAAAAGGCTCGGGAAACAAATCCAAGCCATCCTGTTTATTGTGCTCCTCTTTACTCCAAGTACAGAACAGTATTTCGGGGATGGCCAAACCCATCTCACCAGGGCGGTAGAAAATACCAGCACCTGGCCACAAGCAAGTTTAAGGGGAGCAATCCCAGTTTAGGACTGAGGCTGAGGGGATACAGTTCTGAGAGGGAGGAGGGCAGAAATTGATGCCTTGGTGGCTGCTCAGGGTCTCGAGGAGCCTGGTGCTGACTTTTCTCCTGTTGGGCTGAGAGCAGCTATGCTGCTCCCCAGCCCTGCATGTTGCAAAAACCAGCAGTTGAGTGGTGCAGTTTTTGCATGGGCAGGCACTTGAGCGACTCTGGAGTCCCCAAGCCACAGTGACAAGCGTGGCCCTACAAGGAGAACCTTGTTCTTTCCCTACAGCTTCACCAAACCAAGCCAAGCCCAACCAGCCGTGGCCACAGAGAAAGGAAACAGCGGCCTGCTCATGTGGGGAGGGGAATAACTGCCTGGTTCAATCTGTCTTCTCCCACTGTGTCTTTTCTTGTGGGGTAAAAAACCTCTTGGTGTTGTTAATGTGATTAATAAGCCATCCTCGGAGTCTCTGCCACATCCTGTACACACTTCCAGATGGAAGTGAACAGTCAGCAAAGCCTGCACACTGCTCTGCTCCAGATGGGAAACATCGGCTGGGAAACCACGAGCAAAAGGGCTCAGCTCTGGAGTGGGGAGGCTGCAGTGGGGACCTGAAGCTCTCAGACCTTTGCACGCTGAGCTGAGAGTAGCCAGGCCCAGCAGCGGCCAGAGGGTGCTAAAATGGGGCTGGTTTTTCCAACAGCTTGTTGAAAAGGAGCAGGGAATTTCAGCATTACCTTGCAGGGAGAAAATATGTACACAGCCCTTCACTTCATACTAATATTTACCCCCAGATGCTGTCACGTCAGGGTGGCTGTGACGATCATGCCCTGACCCGGACCCTGTGGCCTCGCCAGTGCTCTGCAAGTGCTGGTGGAAAAGGAGACAGGGTGGGAGGCTCACACCACGCTGCAAAATTGGCCCAGGGGCTGGGACGATGGGCTCACACCCTCGCTGCCCTGTGCTCGTGGAGTGCTAAACCCACCTCGTTACCACTCAAGTGTCCCAGCCTGGGGATGCTGCTCTCCAGGAGACACCCTTTGCCCAAGGGAGCGGGTGGAGATCCAGCTCTGAGAAAGCACCTCGGTGGCCCCAGTGATGTTTTGTGGGCAGGGAGATGGAGGGAAAGGAGAATTTGATAGCTGAGGCATGGTACAGGGTGTGCTCCTAGTCCACTGTCCATGCTGCAGCTCCAGGAAAGCCCCTCCATCCGCACCACTGGCCACAGGGCGCAGTGCTCCTGCCCAGTGCCTGTCACAAGCTGGGGGAATGACGGCTCCACCATCCTGGTGCTGGTGTGGGATCAGGGGTGACACATCTGCACCGTGTGTCCATATCCTGCTGGCACCTGGTGACAGCTGATGGGAGGGCCAGGAGGTCACTGTGAG
The DNA here is from genome assembly GCA_013400235.1 of Oriolus oriolus. NCBI lineage: Eukaryota > Metazoa > Chordata > Aves > Passeriformes > Corvidae > Oriolus > Oriolus oriolus. The sequence continues at coordinate 159,446 of VXBT01000120.1, read as the reverse complement.
GGACAGGCAGAAATACAGCAGCAAGGGGGGCTTAAAAAAGAGAATATGCAAAAACTGCACCACGGTTTTTAACACGGCTGTTGAAATTCCTGTGAAACCCCATCCCATGGAAGCTGGCAGTAAGGAGAAGCGCTCCCCTGGGTGTGGGCTGGCAGAGGGTGAGAAGCCTTGGGAGACAGAGCTTGCAGACTCCCACCAGCTTGAAGGACACGTCCCTTCTTCCTCTCCATTATCTGCACCAGGATAAGAGCCAAGAGCTCCAGGCTTCTCTGTGTGAACCCCGCCACGGCCACCCTCACCAGCACGGGGGTTTTGGCGGCTCCTTGCTCTGAGCAAACCCCCCAGGGAGAAGAGAAAAAGCAGGAAAACACCCTCGCAGCCCAGCGGGGCTGACACTGAGCAGGAGCCAGCCTTTCCTTCCGCGCCCGGCTCCTCTTCAGCTGCGCCGGCTGATATGGTTTATCTGAGCAGCGCTGAATGTAAACGCTGTCAGCGCCGGCCGGGATTAATTCCCGGGAGTTTGGCAGCCGAGATGAAATAACAGCGTTGCGGGNNNNAAAGCCGAGGGCGGAGGGAGGATGGGGAGAGGACCAGGAGCCGGAGCAGGGTGCCTGTAGTAAAGGGCTGGGATCCCAGGGAGGGGGGAGGATGGGGAAACCACACTTTCCCCACGCGCAGCAGCTGACCCCGGGGGTGGGGGCCACGGCCCGCAGCCCCCCAGCCCAGCCCAGTCACCATCGGGTCCCGCCGGGTGCCGCTGGAGGAAGCAGCGCCGGAGGCACCGGGGTGACACCCGAACCCCGAGAGGCGGCACCGTGCCCGCACAGGAGCCCCCTCTGCTCCCCGCTGGCCTCGGGGGCCACTCCCACCCCTCACTGGCGAGCACTCTCTGCCCTCTCCGTGGGGAGCAAGCCACCAAAAAAACACATTCCCGCTGAATATCCCCGTCTCACACTAAACACCAAGGGATCACCCAAGGAATTTGCTGCTGGGGGGATTCCCAGCCCAAAACAGGTGGGAGTTCTACTCCTGTTTATTACAAATGCTTTTCATTAATTGGAAAATATATTTTCTTTAAGGGAAAGCTTTGGAAAACTGCCCCGCAGACGTTGTTGTTTTGAGGTTGATATTCCAAACAGATCCTGAAAAAAAATAATCATGGGGCTCTGCCACATTGCTATGGTTTATATTTATATAGCAGAGGGATTCGGTTTGAGGATACTTTTGTAAGGAATAGCGCGGTTTTCGTTTACTTTCTTCAGATATTTAAGTAAATAACCACAAATACTTTCACTTATTTTCATAGTTTTCTTGGTAGAGGACTGGCTGGGCTAAAAGCCCAGCAGTGCACGGGCAGGTAAACTGATTTATTTTAAACTTAGGAAAGCCCATGCCCCATCTGTCTGCCAAGGGGCTCTGCAGCCAGCAAATTATGATTATACTCGGGATTTAATAGATTTTTACGTATTTTTATATCTACCTACATAAAATGTAGTCCCTGGCCTGCATCTGCCAGGGCACTGGGTGACATCTGCACCAGGTCGAGAGGTGATGAGAGGGTGCAAAGGGCAGGAAGCAGGTCCCAGAAATGGTACTGGCAGCTTTGGGAACCCGATTTTAAAATAATCCTTGTGGTGGTGGCTGACTAGGAGGTCAGTGAGACAGTGGCTGTTCCCTGCTCCATGAAAACTTCCCTGTGCCACGGTTCACTTTGGGATAGGGCTGGCAGAGGGTTTGGGGTGATGAGAGAAGGAGTTACCTGCAGGGCTGGGGTGCCTGCAGAGGTGTTGTGCCACAGGTCCCGGGGTGCCTGTGGAGAGAAGGGGTTCCAGCATCAGGGGCTGCTAACGATGTCTCTCTTGGCGGTCCAGCCTTGCTCTCCGCCAAGCCCCCATCCGCCCTGGGATGCTGAATCCCCCCTGGCTCCCCAGCCACGAGGGGCTGGGGCTGCCGGAGCTCTGCTTCCCGCTCCAGCCCGGCTGCTGGATGCAGCCCGGCTCGGCACCGGCGGCGGGCGGGGAACCTCGCTGGAGGTGAATCAGGCAAACACCGCGCTGCAGCCTCTGCTCAGCCAGCCGTGGATCCGCCGAGCCCCGCGCACCGGCAGGCTCGGCAGGAGGAGCACTGGGAATGCTGGATAAATAGCAGTGGGCGAGGAAGATCGCTTCTCAAAGGTCAGCGCTTCCTCCGCGCTGCTGTGAACTCGCCCACTCCCATCCCTCCTCCTCCCCAGGGCAGCATCCTCTGCCCCAGCCCCTGTCCCAGCAGCTCCCGCTGACCGAGCCCCAGAGCCCGGGAGGGAAACAGGTCCCCACCAAGCCAAGATATCCTCAGCTTTCTCATCTGACCGGGCAGTCACTAGAAGGAAAACCCCCAAGGCTGGGCCCTCCTAGGATATTTCACAGAGTCACAGAATTTGCTGAGTTGAGGGAGCAGGCAGCTCCCAGCCTCCTGCCCTTTCCTGCTCCACTAAATCACTCCAGAGTCCTCCCAAATGTTTATTCTTTGGGAAAGCAATAAAAGAGGAGGAAACCCCAGAAGACAAACTCCCACCAGCCTGCCTTTGATTACATTTGATATTGTTTTATTTCTTAATACTTTCCCATTGCAGGCTGGCCGAGGAGGGAGGGAGGGAAGGCCAGAGGGCAGGAGGAGACAGTGCTTGAAAGGGGTAAATATACAAATATTCCCACTAATATCTGTGTCTGGAGGGGTCTGTGTGCTTAGGGTGGCTCAGTCAGGATCTGAGGGTAACATTGGCTCTGAGGATGGGTGCCAGGGTCCCCCAGTTGCCCAGGCAGTGAACTTGGGGTGAGCAGGAGCATCCCCATCTCTGCTAGGGTGCCAGGGCATGGGGCACCTGCAGAGGCTGGGCAGTGGGTGCTGCTCCCCATGTGCCAGCCCCTCGATGGCTGAGGCAGGGAAGCAGCAGGGACAGGCAGGTGACAGTGACACCACAAGCCCCATCTGCCACACAGCCGGGTGGCACCGCTGCCACCAGCTCTGTGATGCCGGTGGGAAAACCTCGGAGGGGCCATTCCCACGTGCTCTGCCCTCCCAGAACCAGACCTGAGTTCCCAGTTCGCCTGGCAGGAAAAACTTCTCCTGTCCTTGCCTGAAGCACCGAGAGCCACGTTGTCCTCATGGTTCCTCGTGTCCTCAGGAGCCGGGCAGGGGTGACAGCTGCGACACCCCGCGGGGCACTGGTGGGCAGGAGGTGAGAGGGAAGGGAGCGTCGAGCCATGGCAGAGGCTGAGCATCCCCTGCTGCTGCTGCTGGCGCGGCTTCCATCCCGCTCGGAGCGCGGCCACGGCCTGGCCTCTGCCGTTCGCACCGGGAACAGCAGCGCGGCGCATCCAGCTGCGGGACCGACAGGGCTCTGCTGGCTTCCAGAGGGCCCGGGGGATGGTGGCAGCAGGGACACGCATTTTGTAACCCTGAGGGAGGTGAGACAGCGTGGGAGCGGGACACGGAGAGCCCGAACCGGTGGTAAGGGATGGGGCAAGGTGTGTCCCCTCCGTGCAGGTTTCTCCCCCAGGGTTGTGTCCCACGAGACCAGGGGATGAAGGGATGTGGGCGACACAAACCAAACCCATCTGCCTGCGTGTGGGAGCAACTCCAGACAACCAGAGGTGTCTCACATCCAGATGGGGGGCTCATAAAAAGCCAACAATAGGGGAAAAAAATCCTAGAGAAGGTGGACATCTTTTTAGGAAGAAGTCGGAAAGACTGGAAAACCTTGGACTGCAGCCTTGGGATGGGAGTGTGGAGTTCTTACAACACAAAAACTGAGACACTGTGAAAACTGGGATCTCTTGTCCCAAGCCTCTTTGTGAGGCTTCCTCTGAAAAGTCACTGGAGCTGAAGCCAAGCTCCTGGAATTCCTCCATGGGTGGGGGCCCATGCCATTCCCACAGTTCCATCCAGTTCCAGCACATCCCATAACACTGACCCTTCCCACCCGTGTCCCCCAGCCAGGGCTGGAGGTGTCTGGTGAGGGGGAAGGTCAAACCCACAGGATGCAGAGCTCCTTTTCCACAGGGAGCAGGCAACCTCCCAGCTCCGCCAGCTCTCCCAAAGCACGCCAGCGGGGTTGATGCCACATGTCACAGCCTCACTGGCACCCAGGTTTGTTCAGCAGCATCCTTGGGAAGAAAAACCAGCTGCCACGCCTTCTTACAACATACTTGAATAGCAGTGGAATCATAGAATGGTTTGGGTTGGAAGGGACCACAAATCTCATCTGCTGCTACGGGGTACAAGGCCAAGGAAAGCGAGGCTGAGTTTGCCCCTGAAAATCCTCTTTAAAATCCCCTGAAACCTTCCCTGCTGTGGTTTCTAGAGAAGCCTGATGCTGCTCAGATCTCCTGCAATGCTCCTCCACATCCAGGGACAGGAGCTGCCCTGACAGCAGCCCACTCCCAGCCTTGGGTGGGCAGTGAGCAGCAGGACCCTGCTTCCTCCTGGCTGCTGGGGACAGATCCCACCCTGGAGAGTTTCGCGGAATGAGAGGGACAAATGTCTCCTGCTAAGATGTCCCAGCCCCAGGCCTGGCACATCACTCTGGGGGCTTCCAGCACCCTGCACAGCACGGTCTCCCAACACTGGGATACTCAGTGCTGTGTCCCCTCCCTGCTTTCCTCGGGATACAGACCAGCCACGACACTTCTGGCCAGGCTGTGGGGCCGTTTGATCCACAAAGGGAAGTGCTCTGCAGTGAAGCAACACCCCCGTCGTTGCTGCCTTGGGGTTTTTCGGTCGTTTCTTTTGCTTCCTTATTGCCCAGTGCTCAGCAGGGTTGGCACAGGTGGCAGTCACCCTCCTCTCTTCTCCTCTGTGGGCTTTGCCAGCCAGCCTGGCTCCTCCATGGAGAGACACATCCCGCAGGACACAAGGCTTGGAGCAGGATGCAGGCAGGGCCACGGCAGTGACGGGTTTTGTCAGCCGCCGTTTATCCCACCCAAAGGTTGTTCCGCCCCTTCCCAAATGCAGGGAGAAGTCAGTGCCTAGCACCCTGGCACAGGTCCCTGCTTGCCACCTGCACCTCATCCTTTGCTCACCCCTGAGTCACGGCAGGGAACACCTCCAGCCCCTGGCACTGCCCGCGTCGGGCTGTCTGTGCCCAGACACCCACCCCGGCACCTGCCGGGCTCTCCCTTCTCCACCCGCTCCAAACCACAAAGGAGCCGGCAGGAACCAAAAGCTTCCTCCGCCCTCTTTTCTACCAGGAACCGGGAGCAGATTTGCTGAGCACGAAGCCGTGGAAGGCGGAGGGTTGATGAGAGCATGAGCTCAGCACCCTAAGAGGCACCGGTGAATCCAAGCCGGACCCGAGCTGCACCACCCAAGGTCAGGTTTAGCACAGCGGGTGTGCAGGTAAAAGAAATATAAGGGAAAATTATAGATGTGACTAGAGAGGCATAAAATTCCTGGTCCTGCTTGGTCCTAGCTGTAAATTCAGCTGGTGCTCACCTGGCACCTGTAGCGAGTTGTGAATCAAGGATTTATTTTGTGGCAAAATCCAGGGCGTATTGTCCTGCACAGACCCCTCAGCAATGCAGCTGTGCCAAACCCGACCTGCAAAGGTCTCTCCTCAACCCCCACACCCTGCCAGCACCGAGCCTCCCCCGCAGGGGCGGAGGGGAGCTGAGTGTGAGGCTGTTGTGGAAGAACAGCCCGGTGCTGATGGTGATGGAGCAGGTGCAGCTCCCGAGGGGCTCAGCTCCGCCAGCCCCGGGGTGGGTCAGGCTGTGAAGGCCAACAGGACTGGCCCTGTGGCCGCTGCCCCAGCCTGGCTGTGTGTCACCGCATCCGGCCCGGCCAGCGGGACCTGCCTGGGCCTGCAGAGCCATCAGGGCTGTGCCAGCCTGTGCCGTGCCTGCCGCGCTGCCTGGCACCCCGGAGTGCCCACAGCTTGGAAGTGGGGTCAGGGGGCCACGCCTTAGAGTCCTAATGCTGACCAGTTCTACTAGTGGTTGGCCCAAATAATGACCAGTTGTAATACTGACCAGTTCTTATAGTGACCAGTCCTAATAGTGATCGGTCCTAATAGTGGCTGGTCCTAACACTGACCAGTCCTAATGGTGATGAGTCCTAATAGTTACTGATCCTAACAGCAGCCAGTCCTAAGAGTGACCATTTCTTGTAGTGGCTGGTCAAAGTAACACCCAGTCCTAATACTGACCAGTCCTGATAGTGACCTGTCCTAATAGTGGCTGGTCCTAAAAGTGACCAGTTCTTATACTGACCAGTCCTGATAGTGACCTGTCCTAATAGTGGCTGGTCCTAAAAGTGACCAGTTCTTATACTGACCAGTCCTAATAGTGACCATTCCTAGTAATGACCATTCCTAATGGTGACCAGTCTGAATAGCAAGCAGTCCTAATAGTCGTTGGTCCTAATGGTGACCAGTCCTAATGGTGACTAGTCCTTATGGTGACTGGTCCTTAAGATGACTGGTCCTAACAGCGGCCAGTCCTAATAGGGACTGGTTCTTATAGCGGCTGGTCCCGATAGCGCCCAGTCCTGGCAGTGCCGGTACCGGCGGTGCCGGTTCCTCGCTGCCCGTGCCCGGTGCCGCGGGGCAGAGATCNGACCGGCACCGGGCCGAGGTGAGCGGGGCCGAGGAGGGGAGCAGAGCGGGGCGGGGGTCCCGCTGCCTCCGCGCCGCTTCGCTCCGTGACCGCCCGGTTTGTTGCTGCTTTGTGAGCGCCGCGTCCCGCCAGCTTCCTCCTCCGCCCCGCGCCTNGGGCTCATCCCCGTGGGAGATTCCGCAGGGATGGGGCCGGTGCCCGGTGCCGAGGGGCAGAGAGCCGGGGGGCTGCAGGGGCTCATCCCCGTGGGAGATTCCGCAGGGATGGGGCCGGTGCGCGGCGGGACCGCGGGCGGAGACCCCGCCTCCGGCCACGCTCCGGCCACGCCCCTCTCCAAGCCCCGCCCCCTCCCCGCCCCCAGCCCCG
>VXBT01000120.1:119832-152111 GCA_013400235.1 Oriolus oriolus | reverse complement strand
GCGAGCGCGCCCACCAGCCCTTCGCAGGCGAACAAAACCCCTACAGAGCAGGGGGGGGGTCGCGTCATCCTCCGTCCGTGTGTACATCCCGCCGGGAGCAGAGGGATGCTATGTGTGGATGTTTTAATCAGCTGGATTTTTGCTGTTGATCCTCCAGGTTTGGGACAGAGGGGTGAGGCTGAGCTCTACCCCATCCTGCCCTGCCTTGCTGCCAGGCCGGCAGGACTGGGCAGAGGCCATCCCTCCAGGCTTCTTGCAGCCAGGTCGTGGTGCCCACGGTGATGTGAGACCCTGCAGCTCTCGCTCAGCTCCCCATGCCCACGTTCTGCAGGGGGAAGGGGACCTGAGAGGCTGCACTGTCACCACTGGGTCCCTGTGGCAAGAGGAAGTGTCCGCCTTCTTCCCCAGCGTGGCGTCATCCTCCTCGCCACGAGGAGCCAGGACATTCTCCTGCTTGCACGTTCCCAGTCCCTGGAGGGTTGCTCCTGGGGATTTCCAGAGTGAACTCATCACACTGCTGCTCTCCTGGGCACGCAGCCTCCAACCCAGCTGGGGAATTGGGGAGCACACCCCACCACAGTGCCATGGCTGTCCTGAGCAGGGAAATGCTGCCCACTCAGCTCACTCCACTGTGCCCTCTGAAGCAGCATCCTTTGCCCCCTGCCTTTTTCCCAAGGGGGAAATAACCAGCTTGGAATTGTCCCACCTCCAGAATGAGCTGGAGGGTTCAACTGCAGCTGAACCTGGGAGAAACCAGAGCTGTTTCTGCCTGTGCTACCCTGGTCAGCCCTGGGCTCCCAGCTGCTGTGCTACCCATGTGGCTCCCTGGGCTCCCAGCTGCTGCACCTGGGCTCTGCCCTTCCCAGCTCCTTTAAAATTAATGGGGTGACCAGCACCTTTTGCTCCTTGCTCATGTGGAGGGCGGCTTCTGCCAGCCCTGCTCCCGGTTGCTACAAAGCAGGTGACCGTCTGCCACTTCCCTGTGGTGGGGGTTCTCTGGCACGGCCGCAGCTGCGCTGGGGCACCTGGAGGTGCTGCAAGCCCCGGAGCGAGAAAGGGCAAACCACAGAGTGGGGTTTGACACCACAACAGAGCCCTGATGTAATTTCTGCGAGACGGGGCCGAGCCCGGCGTTGCTCTCAGATGCACGTGTGAGTGCTCAGGGTGAGCGCGGCGCTGCCGGAGCCGGGCGGCTGGAACAATAGATGCCTGTGGATGCTGGGAGAGCAGCTCGGAGCTGGGGATGCAGAGCGTGGGGGCGTGAATCGGGTGGGGAAGGGGCTGCCCGGGTCGCCTCGGGGGGAATGCACTCACTGGGGGACCTGGGGAATGTTGGGCTGTGTTTGTTTGGGCTGGGATGAAAGACGAGCACGTGGCTGTCCTCTGGGTCCGTGTTTTGTTCTTGGATGCTGCTCCTGTTTACAGTGAAGCTGAGGGATCCCCTGAATACATCCTTATTCCTTCCCTTAGGTTGTTCTTGAGCTGAAAACAGCCCTTGGGACAAGGCAGGAATCAGAACAGTGCTCATTACCAAAGAAAGTAGGAGACAGGTGATGGAGAACCAGCTGGTGGGGGAGATGCAGAGCTGCCCAGACCAACGTGGGGCTCGTGAGGCATTTCCACATTTCCCACGGGCATTGGGAGCCCTGCAGGGACCTGACCCGGAGGAGCCAGTGCAGGCTCGGTGCTGTCAGGGGCTCAGCACTGAAGGAGTCAATTAGTGAAGGCTGAAAATTAATTACTTAAATCTCTACAAGCCCACAAGTGACGGGATCATGAACTCTCCTCCTCTTGAGGAGCTTTTTATCTAATGACTTTTGGTTTCCGCTGTCCTGCCGGGCCGTGAGATGTCTGATAACACAACAAGCTCCCGGTGGGGGTGGGCACAGTCCCTTTTAATTACAGGGATCCAGGAGTTGTGGTCATTTGGGAGCGTGCGGTGCTTTGAGTTATGGTCATTTCCTGGCCTCCGAGTCAGCGTGGAAAGCTCTGTGTGTGCTGGCGGGCGTGGACAAAACCCTTGGCACTGGTACCCCCTTTCCCCACTTAATCCCTGTTACTTGAAAAAACCCAACAAAAAAGCAGTTGTTTGGTGGTTGCTGTCTTAATGAGGCATTTCAGGTGGAGAATGGACCCAGGGAGGACCCCAGACCAACCCTGGCCTCTGCTTGCCCACCACACAGGAGCCCTGTGTGCCCCTTGTCCTTGGGGACTCACACCCTAAGGTCGAGCACTGTGGGGTGCTGGTCACATTAGCTGAGCACGGGGCAGGGGCAACCCCAAATACCTGCTCTGAGAGGGCAGGGCAGCAAATATTTATGGGATTTGCATGTGAGGGCTTCCCCCTCCACCCTCGTCCTCCAGGAACTTAAACTGTGTGGACTTCGATGGAGAAGGAACCAGGGCCCTGCCTGTGGGGCAGCAGCGGGGTGGGGAGGCAGGGAGCCTTGCTGCACAGCAGTGCCTCAGTTTCCCCACTTCTGAAATGCCACAAATGAGTCAGAAAGCGCAGACGTGTCCAGCGAAACCGCAGCTTGTCACCTCGGGGGCAGCCTGTGCAGGAGTGATGCTGTGGCTGTGCCTTCAGCAGGGGGGAGGACAGGTGTGAACCAACCCACTTGATGCTGTGCTGCCAGAGGCTGCAGTGGGACACGGGGCAGGAGGGAGCAGGACAGTGCCCAGGGATGCTCCTTGGCCTTTTCCCAAGCTGCTGACATTGGATGGGAGGAAGAAACTCACCGGTGTGGAGGGCACACGGTTTCTGTGCTGAGTGTCCAGCCCTGTGAGAACCCGTTCAGATGGGTGGGGTGTGGTGGTCACTCAGTGGACGCTCCTGCCTTGCAGCCATCCCACAGGACCATCCCTCCCCTCTGCAGGCACCCTTTTCGGCTGCTGCAGCTCCCAGGGCAGTGGGGCCCTCCTTCGAGCAGCCTCTGTTGGCTTGTGTTTTATTGATTTATTGCTTGAAAGTAATATTTCCTGATGTATTCCTGATGTAATTCCTCTGCTCTGACAGAGCCACTCGGGGCAGAAGAGATGTGGCCGGTGTCCCCCGAAGATGCCCAGTGTGCCAATGCCCCCTCCCACACTGTGGGGCTGGCTTCACTCCCTGTGTGTCACGCTGCAGCTTGTGCTGGGGGTCTGATGGAGTTATTCCTGTTAATTTGCCGGCCTGCAGGAATGCTGGGGCAGGGCTGGGAGTTGTGTGAGCCCAAAGGCTGCACGCTGTGCCCGTGGGCAGCCGGGGTGAATCCCCAACGCTCGGCGTCACCGTGTCCTGCCCGGCCTCAGCTCCTCCACGGAACAGGCAGGGAGGTGTTGCCAGGGCCAGCACCGTGCTGTTGTCATATATGGCTTTTCCAAAGGTGATCCCATAACCAGTCACCTCCTGTACATGGTGATTTAACCCAGTCCAAGCTCTCCTGAGGAGGACATGGAGGTGGCTCCTTAAAAAGCAGCAACTCCAGCCCCTGCGCTGAGCTGCGTGGCTTCCCTGTGAGTGCAGCATCCCAGGGATGGGATAGCAGGCAGGAGGAGGATGAAGATGGTTGGGGAGACCCCATGGCCAGCTCCTGCCAGCTGAGAGGCTGCAAAGTGCCTGGCTGGCACCGGTCCATGGAGATGCTGTGGTGGGAAGAGCATCACATTCCATAGGTACGGGTGAGTGTAGGATTCCCTGTGCCGGGCTTGCAGTGTGTTGGATGGGGAGGAGCTGTTCCCAGTCGGGCTTTCCCCTGCAGGGTGCCGGTCTGCGTGCTTCAGGCCTCCTGCAATCAGGAGTGGAAGGAAGGAAGCCGAGGAGTGGCCCACCCACGCCTGGCTGCTGCTGGTTGGGAGGAGGGAGGGGTGGGCAGGAGCAGCTTCCCGCAGTTGTCCTGGGCCCAAGGGAGCACCGAGACTTAATGGGGTGCCTGGGGGACAGCGCCCAGCCCCCCCTGCCAGCAGAGGTGTCACCACCCACAGCCCAAAGGGACACCACAAAGTCCTTTTCCCCCCTCCTCAGGGAGCTGCTGGCCCTGGAATGGGAAAGAGGAAGGCTGCTGGTGTCCACTCAGGGCTCCCCCTTTGCACAGGGGCTGTCAGGGCGAGCAGCGCTTCGTACAGGCCTTGGAATGGCTGTGTTGGGATAAGGAGTCTGTTCCCAGAGATAGGGAGCTGCAGCCGAGGGGCTCATCCTGCCACCAGCCCAGGGCTCAGCTTGTCCCTGGGATGAGCTGAATTCCTGCACAGAGCTGAGCACCACCTCCCACTGCTGCGTCCCACACAGCGTGGGGATGGTCAGAGCTCATGGCGAGGGAACCCTCTGTAAATATGGGGCATTTCTTCCAGCCCTGTGCTGCTCTGGGTGGCTCGGTGTGCTCTGAAACAAGCAGTGGGGGACTGGGGAAGTCTGCAAGCCCAGCCAGAGCCCTGGCACCAAGAGCTGCTGGAAGAATGAGTGTTCAGCAGGAGATCCAGAGGGAGAAGTGTCCCCTCCAGCCCCACTGACCTTTCATACCAAGAATTTTGCTTCGAGAAGGGAAATGAGAGTGAACTCAGTAATGATCTGCAGCATGGGGATGGCAGGCACACGGCCTGCAGGCACACTGTCCCCTTCCCTCAGGTAAATACCGACCTGGGACCCCTCAGCCCCTTCCAGAAAGTGCAGCCAGGGCTGAAGCACTTGCACCATCATGTCTGTGCACTCTGTGTTTAACGAGGAATTGGAGCAGATCTGAGTCATTTATCAGTTCTTAGATAAAACCAAGTTAAATCAATCCTGGTAGGCTGGGAAAAAAAAAGAAAAAGAGCTTTCCTTGTGTCTGGAGAGTGCTGTGACCCTGCCTGTGGAGCAGCCGACCCCTCTGCACATTCACCAGTGGAGCTGCTGCACTTCCCTCGCTCCCAGAGGAGTCTTTGGCCCTTTGCTCTCCCCGAAGCCACTGGGATGACTCAAAGCCTCCACATGCACATTCCTCACTTGGCTCGGGCTCCAGCCTGAGGAAGGGACAGTGGGCTGGGGGTCCCCTTGTGCAGCCACAGCCCCTCCAGCAGCACCCACCACACCGGTGTGCCTTTGCAGGAAGCAGAGGGTGGCTCTGAGCAGCGCTGCTGGTTGGGGCTGGGTACGTGGACCCCAGGGAGGCGGGGAGGAGTGGGGTGGGTGGCCAGTGGCACAGAGGGACCCCAGCCCACCAGCACTCGCTGCCCACCCCAGCAGGCTGGGAAGCCTTTGGGTTTTGCTCTGCTGGCGTGCGGTGGGGGTTGTTGCGCTGGTAAAAAAAATTAACGAGAGTGGGAAACGGGCAGTGGCTGGGATGTGGGAAATCCTCCGCATGGCTCTTTCCAGCCGCTCCCAGGCACGGCAGGCCAGCCCTTCCCTCTCCACGCCGATAGGGATGGCGTCACCCGGGGAGCCCAGGGCCGCATTCCCGGCACCGCAGCCCTCGCAGCGGGGAAGCCCAGCCCAGGCTGCCCTGTGTGCGCTGGTGCGAGTGGCCCCGCTCCCTCCGTGTCCCCGCGTCCCTCTCCGCGGGCAGCGCTCAGCCTTTATCGGCGGGGCCAGCGCAGCCCCCCCGCCCGCCGTGCCCTATCTGCCCGGCCGCTTTCCTTCCTCCTGGGGCGTGTTCCCAGCTCGCCCGGGCTCAGCAAACCTGCTGCCATTGCCCAATGGCCCTCCCGACCGGAGGAAAATGGGAGAGGATGTTCTTAATGGAGGCGTGGGTGAGGCGTGTGCTGGCTGCCCGCACGCCCGACGGGATCCCAGCACCCATCCGCACCCCATCTTCCTACCCCGGCCGCCGAGGAGATGCGGATTTAAGGCCCCCGTGGGTGTCCGTGCTGACCATGTGTCTCGGTGATAAGAGAGAGGGCAGCTAAAATACCCTCTGGAGCACAGAGGGCCTCTCTCAAGACTCAGAGCGAAACCCTGCACCTCGCAGTTTTGCCACCCAGTTCCGTTGTGACAGGGTCGGGACACGTGGGGAAAAAACAGAGTGTTTTCCCTTTTTCTCCCCAGTAACATGTTTTTGTTTCAAGGGCTGTTTGTGCTCGGCTGCTTCTTCCCTCCAGATCTGAAACTCGAGACTGGAAAATGGTAAAAAGCTTTTTTGGAAGGGAGCAGAAGCGGGGAAGGTGCTGGGTCTCTGCTCGGAGTCTGCGGGAGCTCGAAGCTCAGAGCAGTTGCACCAATTGAGTTTCCTATGCGGAGCTCTTAATAACTGGGAGCACCTTTTAACGCGGCTCCAGCCTTGAGAGGTCTTTAACGTGCTCATGAATCATTTATGGACAGCAGCAGCTCTGCCTGATGGGCTCTTGGGTGCCAGCAGAGGCTGCAGGGGTGTTTGAGGGCTCTGTGGCACTGTTGGCCCCTTTCTCACTGCCCTGGAGGTGGAGGTGAAGAGCTGAGGCTCGTCATGCTCAGGGTGATGGGTGTGATGGGTGCTAATGGGGGTCCCACTCCCGGCCCCACACCCTTGGGTAGCTCAGAGCTGCTTTCTCCTCCAGCTGGGCTGTGCCAGCCTGAGGCACTGTTATTCCTGTATCCCTTCCCCCAGTGCCAACGAGCTCAGGGAGGGAGATCCCAATCCTTCTCCGAGCATCCATGAACCCACTGTGTACACCCTCCTCCAGCCAGAGCTGCTCTGCAGGGTTGGCTCTGCTGTCTCGTGCAGTGGTTGTGCTTGGCTGTCCCGGTTTTGCTCGCTGGGCCTTGCTGAGGATCCCTTTGTGCTGCTTGGACCATCCCAGCGTGTCCTGCAGTGATGCCTTGTATGAACCACATGACTTTTTCCATCACTTTCTTCCTTGGGTGAGCTTCCTCGGGTCAGTGCTTGTTGTGATTCGCCCTGGGGCTGGGAGCCAGCTCTGGTCACCTTCCTTGTGCCTTTTCTGGGTGAAGGCTCAAACCTCGTCCCAGCTGCTGCCCAGCCACCCCAGCACATCTGCCCTCTTGGGAGAGGCTGGGGCCTTCACCCCCCTGCTGCTGTTGGAGCACAGGCTGTGTCCCTCGCTGCTGGATGGTGACCTTCAGTGGTCAAGAGCTTTGGGAGGGGAGATGGTGATAGTGGGGGATCTCTTCTTATCACCCAGAGCAGGTGATCCTCCCTCCACGCCCTGCCCATTTATTGCTCCCTGTGGGTCAGCAATGGCAGCATCCCTGGTGCACGGAGATCTTTTCCAGCCTGAAGTGACACCATGCTGCCCTCAGGACCCTTCTTCCAGCCCAAAGCACAGCTCCTGCCAAGCTCAGGATGTGCTCATGGCTGCCAAATCCCGTGCCTGTCAGCCCCCGCTGCTGTGACCCACCAACAACAGGGAACACACTCAACCATCCTCCCGTGTCAGCTCCCCATGTCGCCTCTCGCTTCCCTTTTCTGCCCCCAGGACAAAGCCACCACGTCCACTCTGAGTGCCCAAGGACTGGGCTGAGGCTCCCTGGGGCCCCGCAGCCGAGCTGTGCCCTGCGAGGGGGCGGCTGATGCCAGGGCTGCCGGGCAGGGAGCCGTGCTCCTGGTGGCAGAGCCCTCCGTGCCGGGGCTGGGGGGGTGACAGGGACCTGGGACCGTGGGGATCTGGAGGGCCAGGCTTGTGGCAGACTGTGTCTGGCCCGTTCTCACGCTGAGCACGCCAGCTCCAGAGAGCTTGGGCGCCAGCACCGCGCACGTGGTGAGCTGGAAAACGCCTCCCCAGCACCGTCCACTGGGGATTTCTCTGCCTGGCACGGACTAAGGCTCCTGGTGGCTCAGAGTCAGTGCTGGGGGGGTGGCTGGGGGCACCCAGCCTGTGTGGCAAAGGAGCCTTGAGCCCTCGGGGGCCTCTGCCCTGCTCCCCCTCCCGCTCAGTGCCAAATGTGCCGATGCACAGAGCCGTGACAAGCGCTCTGGCCGCGCCGCGTGACCGTGACTGGACAGCAGGTGCCTGCCGGGCTGTGCCAGCTCCCCTGGGACTGAATCACCTCGGGGGAGGCCAGTCCAGTCCTCCACCCCCCCTGCCTGGGGAGCTGGTAGGAGGCAAGACCAGGATTTTAAACGTGCTGCGAAGCTGCTTTGCTGGGAAGCACGGAGATCTGGGGTGGGATGGGGGCAGTTGGGGATGGGATTTGGGGATGGGGGTGTAAGAGTGGGGCTGTGTAGGAGTTTGGCTCCGATTTCTGTGCTTCTGGCTGTTCTGGCTCTCACCACTCAGAGCCATTCCCCAGAGCTGGAGAAGGCTGAGGGTGCCCCAGGAATTGCTGTGACCCCAGCATGTTCCCATTCCCAGCTCTCCAGAGCAGCTGGCATCTCGGGCTCATTGCTGGCTGCCCTGGGAGGAAAACAAACAGAGTCTCCAGCTCCCCAGTGGGACGGAAAGTTTTGCTTGCTGGGGCTGGCGCTCTCCCAGTTCTGCAGCTATGAAATACCCGGTGAGGCACTCGTATCCTGTGCCTGCTCTTCCTGGATGTCTTGCTTCCTGAGAGCTTTGCCTGGCAGCAGCAGCAGGGGAAAGCTCCCTGCCTGCCCCGTGCTGTTCCCTGCCACGGAGCATTGCTCTAAATGGGGGCTTTTCCTCCTCCTGCTGCCCTGTGATCCCTGTCCCTGGTGTCCAGCCACCTGCAGCCCTGTCCCCAAGGTCTAGGGGGCACTGAGCCCAGCTCTCCCTCTCCCGGGATGCTCCCGCAGCCCTTGCCTGCTTTCCCATGCGTGGTTGTTCATCACGGCCTCTCCCCGCAGGAGGAATTCGGCCACGTCTCGGAGCTGCCGTGCGTGAAGGACGGAGGCAGAGGAAGGCTGCCGCGGGTGTTCGCTGTCACCGCGCAGGATCCCTGTCACTCTTATGAGGTGAGGAGACCCTCGTGGGGACCAGCACTGGCTGAGCCCCCAGGGGAAATTTGGGAGTGGATTGCTCCCAGCTTTGGTGCTGGAGAGGGAGCCCAGCTCCCATTTTAATGCAGGAGCAGAACGCTGTCACGTGGCCTAGGAGCTGATGGAGGGCAGCAATTCCAGCTCGTGCTGCCGACTCCAGGCTTTCCCATCCCTGGGGAGCTGGTTCTGGACTCCTGCATCCCCATGAAGCTGATGCCTTGGGCACTCCATGCTCCTAAAGCCAGGCTTTGCTTGTGGTGTGGTCTAAGGGGAGGATTTGTGTTCAGGACTCCCAAGTGGTGAAGGAGCTGCAAAAGCATCCCTGTCCCTGACTCTTGCTCTGGGGATAGGATCCTGTTACAGAGGAGGCTGGTGGGACCTCAGTCACTCATCTGGTTGCTCAAGTGACGTTGCCTAAGGAAAGCAGAGCTGTAGGAGTCTGGTCACTGGGATCTTGGGCAGGGAGAGGAGCCAGGCCTGTGGATTAAGCCAGTGGCACTGTACAAACGTGGCAGGTGACACCATTCCCATGGCCATGGCTGTGCTGGGGGACAAGAGATGTTCATGAGGCCTGTGTGAGTCCCCAGGGCTTTGGCACATGGTCAGGGAGGACGGGAAGAGGTCAGAGAGGGCCGTGCCTCCCTCTTGATTGCCCTCATAGTCCCTAATAGGATCTGGGACTTGTTCTCTTGCACTCAGATGGAATTACTTTTCCTGCAAAGCCCTGCCTGGTAGAGCTGGCTGCAGGGACCCTCGGGAGGGGATTTCTTGAGGAATTAACCACATCTTGGCTGCTAAGCTTCCCCCTCATTGCACGTGGTGCCAGGGAGGATTCAGTCTCCCAGCCTGGTGTGTGCATGCACATGCCAGAGGGGAATGTCCTGCATCTCCCCTACATGGGGCACCCCAACACATGGCAGGTCCGTGTGGGAGCTGTGGTGCCTGTGGGGATGTGGATCAGGTGTTTTCAGGCTTCTCCTGAAATCTCCCCTTGGCTCCCTCGCCAAACTGGGAGGGTTGGTGTTCCCGTGCGCTGCAGCTGTGAGCCATGAGCCTGGCCAGGGCTTGCTGGGATCCCCCATATTTCCAAGGCACACGGTCAGGCTCATCCTGGCGGGATGTGAAACCTGGGTGTCCCACAGGCACGTGCTGGGGTGGTGGGGATGCTCTGACCTGGTCACTGTTGCCATCCCTGCCCTACTCCCAGCAGGTGACGGGGTGGTGACCCCAGGGGACTGGCAGTGAGCGGTTAACGTAAGCCTTCCTGTCCACCCAGATTCAGGGATGCCCCAGACGTGGGCAATGTCTCACCAGCACAGCCAGGGACACAGGGGGCTCAGTCTGGTGACATCCCACTGGTGAGGCCCCATCTCCTGCTGGGACCCAGCCTTTCCTCTCACACAAGCTCCAAGGGGAATATTTCTGCCCCTGTGGCTGACTCCCTGCTCTCTGCCAGCCTGCCGACCACCACCAGCCCAAGATGTCAGCCGGGGACAAGAACGGGGGCAGCCGCTCCAGCAGCAGCCGCCTGCAGAGCAAGAAGCCCCCCAACCTCTCCATCGTCATCCCGCCCCGGGAGGCGGAGGAGGATGGTGCCCGCAGGGAGGTAAGTGATGGAGCTGCGTCCGTCCCGCGCTGGGCTCGGGGGGCTGCTGGGTCCCTTATGCCCTGCTCTGCCTTCCAGCCCTCCAAGGTGCCCGTCTACCGCAAGAGCAAGAGCCTGCAGGAGCCTCGCCCGGAGCGCCAGCCCAGCTTCCGCCGGCAGACTTCCCTGTCCCAGAGCATCCGCAAGTGAGGGCACGGTGGGCTCCAGCCGTGGTTGGGTCACTCGGCGGGGGGCCGTGTCAGGACACTGTGGGTGCTGGCAGACGACTTGGGGTGGGGCTGGAGAGTCGTGTCTCGGAAGGGAGTGCAAGAATCACTTTCCTCCGCTTCCCTTTGACCCATAGCCAGGTTGAAACCGCCCTGCTGCAGGCTGGGCTGAGACACCCCAACCCCAGCTGCCTGCCAGAGGGGATGCCTGGGTGGAATGGTGGTGCCTGGGCTGGGGGACCAGCTGTGTGACGAGTGTGCCCACCGTGTGCCCAGGAGCACGGCGCAGTGGTTCGGCGTCAGCGGCGACTGGGAGGGGAAGCGGCAGCAGTGGCAGCGCAAGAGCCTGCAGCACTGCAGCATGAGGTACGGCAAGCTGAAGCCTGCCTTTCGTGACTTGGAGCTGCCCAGCCAGGAGGTGCCCTCCTTCCAAGCCACCGAGTCGCCCAAACCCGCCAAGATGCCCAAGGTAGAGCTCGGGATGGGGGCTCCCGCTCCCAGCTCTGCCCTCCCGGCACTCACACCTCTTCCCTCCCGCAGATCGTGGACCCGCTGGCCAGGGGCCGTCCCTTCCGCCATCCCGACGAGACCGACCGTCCCCACACGCCCCACCACGTCCTGCCCCCGCTCACCCCCGGCGTTGTCTCCTTGGCGTCCTTCAACAGCATCCGCTCGGGCTACGGCCGCCTGCCGCGCAGGAAGAGGGAGTCTGTCGCCCACATGAGCTTCAAGGCGGCCGCAGCCCTTCTCCGTGTGAGTTTTGGGAGCGTGGAGAGGATCAGCTTCTTCCTGAGCCGGGTTTCAGTTCTGTCCTTCGCCCATTGTCTTTGCTTCTTGGCTTTTTGCTTCTCATGGAGGCTGCTGTCTCTCCAGGGCGTGTTTGAGGGGGGAGATTGGTGTTTTTAACCTGAGCTCTACTAAAGAGTAGAAGTATTGGTGAAAATTGGACAGCGTGAGGAAAAACAACTTCTGGGTTCCATTGCTGAGGAGTGAGGAAGCCTCTCCAGCAATTTTCTTGCTTCTAAGGAGCCCTGGGCAAACCTTGGGGATAAGTTTGTGGATCTGAGAGCAGACGAGTTCAGAGCTCACTTGTCATGCTGACTAACGTGGCTGTGGTCCAGCGTGGATTCCGAGGAGCTAAAGGCAGCATCTTCTGCCTGTTCCTCCCCACACGAGGGGCTATGATGGCTGATTGGGATTCAACCCTTGCCACTTGGCTTTGGGGAGAGAAGCTCTGAGTAACCCTCCGTGCTGCAAAAACTGAGGGGCTTCTGGTTACTTACCTTCATTTGCTTGCGCTGCCAAAGGGACGCTCTGTCCTGGAGCCGCTGGCTCCCAAGCAAAGGAGCAAGAGGAGCTTCCTGTACCCCAGCTTCATGGACGAGGACATGGTGGATGCTGCTGATACCCTGGACTCGTCCTTCTTCAGTAAGGCAAGCGACGTTCCATGCTGGCTGCTGGAGCCGGGGCGTGTCCCAGCACCCTGCACAGGGGGCTGGGTGTGGAGCAGGGCTCTCACAAGGACCCCTGTGTTGGCACTTCACCCAGTAGTGACAGAGGCATCGGTGGCTGCTGTGCCCCAGTCTCAGTGATGGCCCTTGGGCATGACAGAGAGTGATGTCGCCATCATGAGCACATTTCACACCCTGTGATGGGCCATTAGTGGGGTTGGGGATCACCCTCTCCCCCTCTCCAGGAGGATGCTCAGTGTGGGGGAGCCTTCTGACCTGTCACACATGTCCAAGGACACATATCCATCCTCTTTCCAGATGGGCATGCACGATGAGATGTACTCCATGCCCGATGACGTCTTCGAGTCACCGCCTCTATCAGCCACGTACTTACGCATGCACCAGGTGGTAGAGGATGCCAGGGTGTCCCCCGAGGTGGAGCAGCCCACCCTGTGAGTACCAGCCCTCAGCAGGTGTTGCCCCTGAGGCTGCCCAGGTGCCCTGCTGCAAGCAGGGTGATGTCCCCAGCCATCCTTGCCGTGGGCACCGGGCACTTCGATCATGCTCCTGGGAGAATGGAGCCAGGAGATGCTCAGAGCTTCATCTCAGGGCATCCTCGGGGCTGTGGCCATGGGGTGTTTCTCAGCTGGTCCTTTTTGGCAGATGTGATGGGTTTCTCCTCTCTCCGCAGGCAGGAGGGTGTGCGGCTCACTTCGGTGTCGGGCGGTGCGGGCCCGGCCCCGCGGCGGGGCAGGCGCATCGCTTCCAAAGTGAAGCACTTCGCCTTCGACCGCAAGAAACGCTACTACGGGCTGGGGGTGGTGGGCAAGTGGCTGAACAGGACGTACCGGCGCAGCCTGAGCAGCATCGTGCAGTCCCAGCTGGAGATCACCGACAGCCACCGGTGAGGGGCACCGATGGCACGGGACACCCCGACTCAGATGTGTGTCCCCCTCAATGCTTGGAGATCAGGGCTTGGGGGACTGCAGTGTCCCTTTGCCCAGCCATCTTTGAGCAGCTCCAGTTTTGGCTCCTGTCCCCTCCAGGCCGTATTTCACATACTGGATCACCTTTGTCCACATCCTCATCACGTTGCTGGTCATCGGCACCTACGGCATCGCCCCCATCGGCTTCACCCAGCACGTGACGACAGAGTTAGTAAGTTTAAGAGCCATCTTTCAGGGGGGACTGTGACCACCAGTGTCCTGTGGTGTCATGCTCCCTACGAGGACTGGGAGCATCTTGAGGGGGCTCCAGCATTTGAGAGGCTCTGTGAAATAGCCGGGGCGGGGGGACGAGCAGCGCCGTGTTGCAGTGGGATATGTGGTGGGAGCAGAGCTGTTCCCCTGTCCTGCCTTGCTGGTGGGACCCAGCAGCTCTTCTCGGATGAAGGGGCTGCTCAGCTGCTCTTGAGTGGAGGGAGACAGGGGTGCACCCCCTCAGCACCCGCCCCTTCAGCTGACCCTGGCCTCTCTCGGCAGGTGCTGAGGAACAAGGGTGTGTACGAGAGTGTCAAGTACATCCAGCAGGAAAACTTCTGGATCGGGCCCAGCTCGGTAAGAACCCTGCCAGACCCTTGGCCTCAGGCTCTGCCCTCTGTTCGCCCTGCCCTGAGCTGAGGGGTTCTCTGAAGTGCTCCTCTCCTCAGGGTGGGGAGCTTAACCACCTCACTCCAGCCTGCTGTCCTGGGCCCCTGCGCCCCCATCCCACGGGGACATGTGGCATCACAGTGGGATGGTCAGAAGAGACCCCCTCCCCTTCCCACCTGTCTTCCCTCCACTGGGACAACAGAGACCTTTGTCTAGTGCCTGTGGAGACCCCCTGCCCCTGCTGAGCTCTCCCCGGGGATGGCTGGAGGGAAGGGAGGTGCACAGACAAAGCGTCCCTTTGACTGGCACCTCTCTCCCAGATCGACCTGATCCACCTGGGAGCCAAGTTCTCCCCCTGCATCCGGAAGGATCGGCAGGTGGAGCGGCTCATCCAGCGCGAGCGGGACCGGGAGCGCGGCTCCGGCTGCTGCGTCCAGAACGACAACTCCGGCTGCATCCAGACCCTGCCGCAGGACTGCTCGGTGCGTGCCCCCGCCCTGGGCACCGGGAAGGGCTGGGCATCCCTGGGGAAAGGCAGGGAAACCACCTCTGCCCGGCACTGCAGCAGGGCAGGACGCCTGTGGGGTCGGAGCCGTGCATTCCCCGCCGCATCCTCAGTCTCTCCGTGCTCCCTGCAGGAGACGCTGGCAACGTTCATCAAGTGGCCGGGCAGCAACGCACCAGCCATGGGCTCGGGGGAGAGGCGGAGCTCGGGGGCTGTGTGTCACCAGGACCCGAGGTAGGGGTGGCAGCTGGGTGGAGGTGGCCCGGTCACCTGGCTGTGTGTGGGACACGGCAGAGGGGGCTGCGTTTTCAGCTTGGATGCCTTGAATCCTCTTCTCTAAGGGGATAGGGGGCTTTTGCACGCTGTAGGAGAGTGATAAAGAAGAGGGAATCAGTGGGGTTGTGCTTGTCCCTGTGCTGCTGGGGTGGGAACATCCGTGGGTGTCGGTGGAGCTGTCCAGCAGCTCTGAGCTCTGCAGAGCTCCCCTGCAGAAGGAGCTGCTGTGGGCTGTTGTGGGACACTGCTGGTGGGCAGGACCGGGGCAAGGCCCAGAGCTGTCTGTGCCTGAGGGGGTTACTGGTCTGCAGGGGGGATGTGTTGGGGGGACCCACCCGACTCACTCCCCTCCTCCTGCCAGGACATGTGAGGAGCCGGCATCCAACCCACCCCACGTGTGGCCGGACGACATCACCAAGTGGCCGGTAAGAGCCCGGTGCCACCATCAGCTGGTGACTCCGTGGTGGCCGTGGCAATGAGCCGGGCAGGGGGACAGCCTGGGGCTGGACCCTGACCAGGGATCCTCTCCCTCCTCCTTCTAGATCTGCACCTACGAGACCAAAACCAACCACACGGGCTTCGCCCACCTGGACTGCCAGATCAAGGGCAGGCCCTGCTGCATCGGCACCAAGGGCAGGTGGGTCATGGCAAAGAGGGCACCTGGCTTGGCTTCCTGCTCTGCACTCCTGCCTCCTGTTGTCCCATCAGTGTCCAGAGCTGTGCCTGGGGGGAGAGGGAGGTTACAGAGCCTTTGAGGGGTGGGAAGCACAGTGGCAGCAGGCTGGGAGCAGAGGGGGATGCTCAAGGGCGTCCTGAGTGTGCCCTGCCCCCAGCGAGCCCCCTCCTGCCCCCTGCCAGCTGCGAGATCACCACGCGGGAGTACTGCGACTTCATGCACGGCTACTTCCACGAGGAGGCAACGCTCTGCTCGCAGGTGAGCAGGGCCAGGGAGGCATGGCAGGGCGTGTGGGATGCGATGCTAGCAGCCACGTGGATGCCAAAGGGCTTTAGAGTATCCTGCCAGGAATGGGATGTGGTTGGGATGGGCGTGAGCAGGGGCCATGCAAAGTGCAGGGGCTTGCCCAGCTGTTGGCTGGGCTCCTGCTGCTGTGCCCACCTTGCTGGTGTGGGGCAGCAGGAAATGTCAGGCTTGAGCTAGGCT
Organism: Oriolus oriolus; assembly: GCA_013400235.1. Lineage (NCBI taxonomy): Eukaryota > Metazoa > Chordata > Aves > Passeriformes > Corvidae > Oriolus > Oriolus oriolus. The sequence continues at coordinate 136,494 of VXBT01000120.1, read as the reverse complement.
CACCTGGGCAGCACTGGTGTCCCTGAGAAAGGCACATTCCAGGCAGGAAAAGAGCCCTTCGGCATCTCCCGGAGGACTGGGGATGCTCAGCTGCTCCTTTTCCAGCAATGTGGGTGCCCCACACCATCCAGAGTCCCCTCACAGCTGGCACATGGCATCACTGGCAACCCACCCCTGTCACCCATCCTTTGCTCCCTGTGGCTCTGGGGACAACCCTGCTGCCTTTGCAGGTGCACTGCCTGGATGAGGTCTGTGGGCTCCTGCCCTTCCTCAACCCGGAGGTCCCTGACCAGTTCTACCGCCTGTGGCTGTCCCTGTTCCTGCACGCCGGGTGAGATGCAGCCCCCATATCCCCAGGGATGGGGGAACTGGGGACTGGAGTGGCCTTCGGGATCGGGTGGGAGAGAAGAGGGAAGGGCACTCCCAGACTACAGTGCCTTCAGTGGAGGGTGCTTTGTGAGCTGCCTTTCGCCCTGGGGCGGTGGGTGGGAGGGCTGGGCGGGGGTCTCTAACACAGGGTCTCTCCCGCAGCATCATCCACTGCCTGGTGTCGGTGACGTTCCAGATGACGGTGCTGCGGGACCTGGAGAAGCTGGCAGGCTGGCATCGCATCTCCATCATCTTCATCCTCAGCGGCATCACGGGCAACCTGGCCAGTGCCATCTTCCTGCCCTACAGGGCAGAGGTGAGGGTTGGGGGGGCTCTGTCCCGAATCCAGCCGGCTCCCCAGGGACCAAAGGACACCCCTCTCCATCCGTGTCCTGGCAGAGGTTTGGGGAAGGGGCCAGAGCACAGCCTGTCCCCTCCCTGGCAGGCTTTGCTTCAGGGAGAGGGGGAGGGGGTGTCCCTGCCCCACGTGTGGTGTTGGCACGTGCCGTGTGTGTCCCGTGTCCCCACGTGTCCGTGAGCGTGCGGGGTCCCCGGGCAGGCAGATGGCTAATCTGCTGCCAGCCAAACCCTGTCGGGCTTTAAATGAGATCATGCCCAGGGCCCTAATCCCCCCCAGGGCGTGCCAGGATGGGGCTGCGCTCTGGGAGGGGGTGATGCTGTCTGGCTGCTGAGTCACAGAAAGTGTCAGCTCTGCCAAAACAGCACCACCCTGCTCCCCTCCTCATCCTGCCGTGCCAGGGCTCCCGCTCCTGAGCCCCGCACAGGGTCCTGCACGGGGACACAGGAGCCAAATGCGCTTTGCTGGGGGAGGAGATGATCCCTTGGGGACGTGGGGTTTGTCTGGGGTGACGCAGTGTCCAGCCCTGACTTCCCCCATCCCTGCAGGTGGGCCCTGCCGGGTCCCAGTTCGGCTTGCTGGCCTGCCTCTTCGTGGAGCTCTTCCAGAGCTGGCAAGTGCTGGAGAAACCCTGGAAAGCCTTCCTCAACCTCTTTGGCATCGTCCTCTTCCTCTTCATCTGCGGCCTCTTGCCCTGGATTGACAACATCGCCCACCTCTTCGGCTTCCTCAGCGGGCTCCTGCTGTCCTTCGCCTTCCTGCCCTACATCACCTTCGGCACGGTGGACAAGTACCGCAAGCGGGCCATGATCATCGTGTCCCTGCTGGTCTTCGTGGGGCTCTTCGCCTCGCTGGTGGTGTGGCTGTACGTGTACCCCGTGAACTGGCGCTGGGTGGAGTACCTCACCTGCCTGCCCTTCACCAGCAAGTTCTGCGAGAAGTACGAGCTGGAGCAGGTCCTGCACTGACCCCGCCGGCGGGGACGGGGCTGGGACAGGCGATGTTTGCCGTGGGGTGGCTCCTCCCCGGCCTGTGGGAGATGGTGGTGGCTGCTCCGGGATGGGGCAGGCCCTGGGCATGGCTCCATCCTCAGGGATGGTGGGTTTGGGGTCCCCCCTGCTCAGCACTGGGGGTGGAGGGCTGAGCAGCCTGCCAGCTTGAACCCCTTTGGGGCTCCCTCCCGATGCTGGAAAGCCGTAACTGGTTTGGGGACTGACTCTGGCTGCTGCCTGTGTGGGGAAAGGGCTGAGGGAAGCGGGATTTTGGTGTATCCATGGCCAGGCTGGACTCCCAGTCCTGGGGTGAAGTTGCTGAAGTCTCCAGCCTGTGCCCCTGCCTACCTGGGGCCTCGTCCCACCTCGGTGCCCCGAGGCGCTGCAGCTCATACTGTGAACACAACCCCCTTTTTGCAGGGGCACTTTTTTTTATCCACAGCTCTTTAGGCCCAGGGTTTCCCCATTTTGGGCTCCTCGGAGTCTCTGTCGTGGCTCCAAGATGTTCAGAGCTGAGCTTCTAAGATATTTTTCAGTCCTGTTCCCCCTGAGGCCCCTGAGGAGGCTTGTGCCTTCTCGCCTGGCTCCTCACTGGATGGAGAGGCAGGACTTGGGACAGGGCGCTTTTCTTCCCCTTATTTCAGTGAAATCCTCTTTTTGGAAGGGGAGGAGCGGCAAGGACTGTGTTTGTAGTGCCATGGTGGGAGGCAGACGTGGAGAAAACCCCCCTGGAGGGCTCATATGGCTGCTTCTGGAGCCCACAGACCTCTCAAGGAGCTGTCAGTGCTCCCACCTTCTGCCTTGAGTCCCTGCTGTTTCCCCTTTCCCTTTTTCAAAGCGTGGAGACACAGGTAGCCCTCCCTCTCTCCAGCGGTGCTGCTGAGATGGAGAAGTGCGGGATGGGGCTGTCACCTTCCCTCTCCCCTGCCCGAGGCCGCACGTTCCCACCTGCCCCCAGCCCTGGGCTGCTCTCCCCAGCATCTCCTCCTCTCTCCCACCAGCCATGGCACGAAGGCTGGTCCTTCCTGGGGTTTGGGTGACCCCTCTGGGCTGGCTTGGACCCAGGCTGGTGCCAGGCTGTCTCTCCCCTGAGATGTGTTGCTTTGGTGCTGGAGGCCTCAGTGCTTTTACGTGGAGGCAGGTGGGAATCCCCCAGTTAGGATGTCCTGGGATGAATATTCAAGGGCTGAGAGCTTGGCTCCCTCTCCACAACCACTTTCTGAGTGAGCCCAGGAGCATCTGCATCCGTCCCTGAATCCCTCCCTCCACCCTGGGCCACTTTTCAGCCCCACTCTGTCCCTCCAGTTGCTGCTCCAGCCAAAGACACACACTTCACCTCATTTGTCTCTTTTTGATACTTTTTTTAAAAGCTGTGGGTTTTTTCCCCTCCTTAATAAATTTCTACCTGTATTTAATGAGATGCACGAGGCCTCTTCTCCCTTCTTGGGTGCGGGGACGCGGCACTTTTGGGGGGTTCTGGTTGTTTTGGTGATGGCTGGTGTGGCAGGGAGGGAGGACAAGCTGGAGCTGGTGCCCTGATGTGCCACTCAAACCCCACCCTGGGAGGAGACATGGTTTGGAGGGTCTCAAGCAGAAGGAAAAGCCAAACACTTGGATCTGTGGAATGTCCTGATCCTGCCTGAGGGCAGAGTCACCCCTGCCTTTATCCCACCCTTCACCGAATGACCTGAGGCTGGATTTTCCCCTTCTCCCTTCAGGCTGAGGTGCCCCAAGGGGTGCTGGATTGCTCCCCTCATGCCAGCTGGTGCCCTCCCTCCGGCCATCGTGGTGGGGTCATGGTCAAAGCAGGGCAGGAACACACATGGGCTGTGTAGAAAATCACCACATCTTTATTTGCTGCTTTCCAACAACCTGAGTTGTTTGCAGAAGGCTTGTCCTGGGCCGGCTGTGGGTCTGGGACAGGGAGGACCAAATGGTTTGGACTGGTTCCCTGGGGAGGCTGTGCAATGTGCAGCTGAGGGTGGCCGTGAGCTGGGAATGTGCTCCAAGGGCTCTGCAAAGATGTCTGTGGGCAGGGGGGTGGCCGCCAGGGCCCCTGCCTGGTCTGGGGGCCGCTCAGGGAGGGCACGGTGTGCTCCACTCAGGGTGGTGATGGTGGGAGGGGGTGCCAGGCTGGGGCACACTGTTTGTGGGGGCTCTGCTGGGTGTCTCAGCAAACTGCAGTGGGTGGAAGCGCCCTCAAACCAGCAGAGCCCCCAGCCATTCCCAGGGCAAAGCCTTTCCATCCCAGGGGGGGCTCGTGGCCCTGCAGCCCACCCAGACCTGCCAGCGCAGCCCTGGCTAAAGCAGAGCCCAGGGAGCTGATGCTTCCAGCAGCACCTGGCAGGAATTCCTGTCTCCAGCCCCGCAGGGACGGGCTGGGGCCAGGCCGATGTGTCTGGAAGGCAGATGTGGCAGAGGGAGTGGCCGTAGCAGCCAGGGCCGGGCGGGGAAGATGGATCACAGCGGTGGGGATGGAGAGGGGCCGCAGCCTCTCATCCCCCCGCGCCGGCCGGAGCAGAGGGGGCTCAGCAGCCGCTGTTCCTGCGCATGAAGGCGTGTCCCCGCACGGGGTGCTGCATCTCCACGAAGGCCAGGCCCCCCACCGTCACCTCGCAGGGCCCCAGCGCCTCGAAGCCGCACTTCTGGTAGAAGGGCACGAGGAAGGCCTCGCACATGAGCAGGGCGCGGCGGGCGGAGGGCAGGCAGCGCAGGTACTGCAGGTAGCGCCACATCAGGATGGAGCCCTTGCCCTGCTGGCGGACGGTGCGGTGCACGGCCAGCACGTGGATGTGCACGGCCGAGCCCTGCGGCTTGTGCAGGGGCAGCGCTGCCTGCGAGAGCGGGGACAGGGGTCATCCCATCCTGCTTCTTATTCCCCACCCCAAAGTGATGCCATGATGGTTTTTTGCTTTTTCTTTTATGCCCCTTTTATACACTCTTTTATATAGCTTTTACGTATTCTCAGTGCTTTCAGCCCACACAGTTATAATTCTTTAAGTTTGATCCCTTCCCTCAGACCCAATATCCCGTTAAGCCAAGAGACCAAACACCCTGGAAACCCCAGACCCCGAGGGCCTCTCCAGAACACATTCTGGAAACAAAGCCAGGCCCAGCCAGGGGAAGGTTCCTCGCTGAGGGGTCTCACTGGAGTCCCTCCCTGGGGAATCTTTGATAGATGTGCTAATTAGCAAGGCCTATAATTGCACACACATCACATCGTGGGGGGCCATTTCTTCAGGGGGCATTTCAGGGTGCATTTCGGGTCCTTCAATAAATACCGAGGTAAAACCCTTTTCCCTCTTAACTGTGTTCAGCTCTCTTCATTTTAAGACCAGGAAAAGGCATCAAAAGAACCAGGGTCCACATCCTCCCCATCCCTGTTCACCTCCCCCCATCATCCTCTGAGGGTTTTTAATTTTAAAATGGATGTTCAGGGGAATTACTTGGCATGTTTTTTAACAGCACTGTTTAAATTAATTAATGAGAAGGTTCATTTCCACCAGAGCAGCCCTGTAGCAGTTAGTCCTGCAAGAAGACTTTGGGAGTAGCCTCAGGGCCCCAGGGAGCTTCTCCTGGTCCCCGGGCTCGGGCAGTGCCTCTCCCAGTGCACAAGGTGGGAAGGAGTGGGTCTTACCTGGCTGAGCCTCTCCTGGTCCCAGAGGGAGCCGATGATGAACGCCACGAGCCGCCCTTCCTCAAACCAGCCGAGGGACAGCTCCGGGCACAGGTTCAGGAAGTGGCGGATCTCATCCAGGTGCAGGGGACAGTCTCCAGAGACCGATATAAAGGCTGGAGGGGGACAGTGGTGAGCACAGTGAGAGGGACAAAGCACAGCCGACCCAGAAAAACTCCCAGGGAGGAAAAGTGGGATGTGATGGGGAGAGATGGCGTGTGTCCTGCTGCCTACTAGGTCTACAGGAGTTCTGAGGGACACAGATGGTTCCAGGGAGCAGTTCCAGGGAGCAGTTCTGCTCCTCCAGAAGCAGTTCCCCACGGCCCAGTGACCAGCTCCTAACTCTGCTGATTCCAGAGCTGCGGCAGCGGGTGCTGAATTGAACCCTCCCTCCTGGCATCTCCCCGGCTGCCCCTGCCCTTGGAGAGGAGGGAGAAATGGGCTGGGTGAGGCTGGGTGAAGGAAGCTAGGGTGAAGGAAACGGGGATAGGTTGCCAGGGTGGCATCTCAAAGTGCCCCTGTGCAGTAGGAGGCAGAGCGTGGTGTCCTTCCTCCCGCTTCCCCCTCTCCTATCCTACCCCCTGGCTCTCACAGGGCTCTTTTGGGAGAGCTGCTCCTCACTCACCGGGTCCCACTCAGCATCACCTCCCAGCATCCTCCCCCCAGGCTGAGCTGGGGCCATGGCTCTCCAGCTCATCAACCACAGTTCCCCCACCTCGTTAGGGAGCCCGTGGTGGCCTGGCCGCAAGTCCCGGCCGCTGCCTCCCTCCCACGAGGGCACACACGGGGGAAGTTGCCATTACAAGGAGCACAAGAGACATCCAAGGTGATGGGAACAGATGCGCAGGGATCCAGCTGATGCCACCAGGCAGGACCCTCCTCGGGGCCCCCTTTACCTTCGCGCTCGATCTCGAACACGCTGACGGCATCCTCGGGGCTGAGGCAGCGGAACTCGCTGGCGGGCAGAGTGTGCCGGCGCTGGCCCCCGGGCGAGCTGCGGGGCGACCGCAGGTGGACCGGCTTCAGGAANCTCCTCCTGCCTGGCTTCCCACCGCTCCCTCCGCTCGGGGCAGCCTCTGCCGGCTCCCACACCCTTTATTCCAGCCGGGCTCCTGCAGCACTGTGAGCCAGCGGAGGTTATCTGTGGATGACAGGCAGGATTAGGCTGCTTGCCCCCCTTTTCCCGTAGTTGCGTGTGTGTGTGTGCAGCAAACACCCGCCCACAGTGACCCCGGCCGCCCTCCCTGTGAGCTGGGGAACACAGGTGGCTGGCACCAGCTGTGAGCTGAGCAAGCCCTGGGGACCAGGGGGACAGCAGCACAGCGATCCAGGTGGGGGGACAGAGCAGGGAGAAGGGCCAGGGCTGTTAGAGCCGGAGCAGGTGTGAGGCTGAGCATCCTGCCCAGCATCGCCCAGCCCATGGCAGCACCAGGCAGTGGGATGGGCAGGAGAACCCTGCAGCAAGTCCAGCTGCTGCCCTGGGGACAGGCAGGGTGGGATGTGGCTGCAGGAAGCCAAGAGCTGCAAAAGAAGCATCTATCTGTGTGGAAGTTCCCTGTGATGCTCTGGTGTTTGTGGAACAGCACAGCTCTGCTGGAGCCAGAGGTCAGTGCCAGGCCACAGAGGTGCCCTGACAGGGACACACATCAGGCAGCCAGAGCCACCTCCTCCAGACAGCACGAGCTGACGGGATTTACTCCCTTCTCTGACTCACTCAGCAGGTGAGTGACACAGCTTAACCTCTGCTGGCTCTTAGGTCACGTCCGCGCTCACAGATGTGGGTCCTTGGCAGGACTGAGCAGGTGACCGAGCCTGAAAGCCTTGGGTGTCCTCTCTGGTGAGGTGCCCCAGGCTTTGCCTCCTGCCCCAGGAGCTTTGGGTGGCATGATCCCACCAGACACAGCCCAGGCCAGGACATTCCACCTTCAACATGGGTTCCCCCAACAGGGTCACCAGCACCCGAGGTCATCTGGCAGCACCCATCCTGCACAGCCCAGACAAATCCCTTGACCTGGATCAGAGCCTGTGGCTTCAATCTGCTTCTGCTTTCACGTGTGAGTGAACCGAGTTAATAAACCCAGAGAGAACCACAAACTGAGCGAATAACTTCACCAAGCACACGCATCCTGCACACAGAAATAGTGGGAATGGCTGTCAGAGCCATCCACTCAACCATCCATCCAAACTCAGACCAATATTCAAGCAATTTCTAGCAAAGCCAGAGCAAAGCCAGGTCATTTTCGATTATTGTTTCAGAGGTGCTGGCTTTCCCTGCTAATTATAGGCTTGCCTCCAGCTAATAGGATTTCTGGAAACAAAAGCATTACCAGCACAAACACTGCACAGGGCACCACCAGCACAAGCTGGGAATTTTCCATCCTGAAATGCCGAGGGCTGGATGCTTGAAATGCCAGTCTTGTCCCATCTGAGGTGAGACAGGGTGGGCTTGGGATTTATTTTCAATGAATCGCTGGTTTGGCTGTGGGTGTGTATCTAAGGGATCAGATCCATCAGGGAGAGGGGGTTTCCTTGGCAGGGGAGGTATTTAGCATCCCCAGTGCTCATTCCAGTCACCAAGGACTNTGCTGGGGGGGTGGGGGGTGGCTATAGTGTTTGTAGAGCTTATTATCAAATCTTCTGGAACTCCTTGTCCTATTAATTGGATTAGGGACTCCTCTGCATGAATAAATCCCAGAGTAGGCAAGAGGGTAAGCTCAGGGGACCCTGAAAATGCAGTGGTGAGTGCTGAGTGCCTGGGGTGAGTTCTGGGGGTGCTGCTGGGGGGATGCTGCTGGATCAGGCCTGGGGATGGCTGTGCAGGGATGGCAGGGCAGAGAGGTCAGTTGAATACAGCCTGAGGCAGGGCCAGCATTTCAGTTGCCACAGGAATTACAGAGCTGGATTGGGGAATCACAGAATGGTTTGGGTTGGAAAGGACTGTTACAGGTCAGGTAGTCTTTCTGCAGAGAAACGGGACACCTTCCACCAGCCCAGGCTCCTCAGGGGTGTTTGCCCTCCACCAGCCACCATTCAGCGCTCACTGTCCAAGAGCAAGTCTTTATCCCAGCATCTATGAAGGCTGGAAACAACTGAGCCATAGGAAGTCTCTACAGGGACATCCACAGAACTGAAGGGTTCAGAACCTCGTGTTTCAGTGGCTGCTCCATTCCCATCAGAGAAAACTGGGAAAGGGCAATCAGGTCCCTCCAGCTATTTTTAGAAACTGCCTGAAACCCCAGCCAGCAGCACCCTGGAGCAGTAGTCAGGGAAGGGGAAAGGTTGCTCCTTGCTTGTTTTCCTTGTATTTTTTCCCCTCCAGCACGTTATTCCTGGCAACCCAGGTTATACAGCTGGAGGGCTGATATATTTATGTTTGTTTTCTGGAAGTGAACTTCTTGCTTTGCTTCTCAGCTCCCTGATGAGTCAAAGGTCTTCTGGGAAGGGGAGATGCACAGAACCTGCAGAGCACAGAGGAACCAGCAGTGCTCCCTATCCCTGGAGACAACCACGGGCCCTGCACAGGCATGGGGCTACCATGAGAAGCATCCAGCCTTCAGAGGTGAAGGAAACTCTGCCCAGGTCCCAGAGTAAGGGAGAAACAGTGATGAGGAAAATTCTCTCTCCATGGCTCATCTGTCTTCTGATGCTCCAACAAAGCCTCCTGTATTTGCTCAAGTCACTTATACCCCAGGCTGAATTTTGTGCTGTGACTCCTTACCAGACCTGCCTGAGATGAGCCCACCACATTTGTGTGTCACAGCAGTGAGCCAAGAGCTTGCTCCATAAATTTTCCCTGCCCTGACTCGTGTTTGTGCACCAGAAATGAGAGCATCCCCATGGTCCAGAGAGTATGTAAATAAATTTATATGTAAATAAACAGGCAAGTGCACAGTGCCCCCCTGGCAGCATCTTTTACTGAGTTATGAATTTTCTGCCTGGGTTTGGAGCTGGGTTTTTTAAATTAGTTGATAGTACGGAGTTATTCATGTAGTTTTACAGTCAAATACTCAGTGCAAAAGAGCTCAAGTTCTTCCCACACCCAGAACACCGAAGGTTTCAGTGAGAAGAGTCGCTATAGGACTCCTGGGATTTGGGAGCACGTGTTGGAAGTGTAGGAGTGAGACAGGGGCTGGGATGAGAGTCACACCTTTCCCTCTCCCAAAACCACTTCTCAGCAAGCTAACCTATACCAACCTCCCACCCCTCTGGGGAAATCCCCCCTGTCCTGGGATCCAGGAGCAAGTCACGGCGGCCAGGGGACCACCAGCTGTCCCCAGGGCTGGCAGTACCCCCGAAATGTGACAGGAATGTGGGTGCTTACCAGCCAGGGACCCCGCGCCGCTCCCTGCCCGCCTGGCTCCAGGGGTGCCGTCTCAGCGCTGGCGGGAGAGGAGGATGTGGGGTTTTGCCTCCCCTCCTCTGTCTGCAGCATCCTCCACAGCCCCTGCTTATATATATTTGTTATTTATGGAGCACGTGATGACATCCTAAGGAGTTTAGAACTCCGATGAAAGACAGGGAGAGGTGAGAGGCTTTAAGGCGACAGGCCAGCAAAGGGATCACTTCAGGGTTTGTTGTTTTTTTCTTCCCCTGGCGTGACTGGCTGCAGAGGGATAAAGCATTTAGCTGATTGCTCTGCTCTGCGGGCTGGGCAGGGAGAGCAGGGGGCTCAGTCAGGAAAGGCTGTGCTGTCCTGTGCCTGATCCTGACCTCTCCAACAGCATCAGGAGCCCGTAGGAAGCCAAAGGCAGCCCTGCCCAGAGCGGATGAGCTTTCTTTGGGGAAGGATGGGGAGGCTGCTGGTTGTGCCAGGCGTGATCATTGCTTGGGCTTGAGCAGGGGCAGTTTCTCAGGGGAATCAGCTGGCTCCTTGTAGGATGGGGAGCCAGACCCAAGGTTTCTTGCCCGAGGACCTTATTCCAAAACTCAACCATCTGTCCCCCATGCAGCCCTCTGTCCCTGGGAGCTATTACATAAGAAACTGGGCGGACAGAGCCAGCAATGTTTGTCCCCATCAGGACACGTGTAATAAAAGGGAGATTATCCCAGGCAGGAGCATGATGTTGGCATCATCATTATCATTGGGAACCAGATGCAGCCCTGAAAGGAGCCTGGAGCAGAGGGCAGAGCTGGCTTTGCTCCACTGGAGACACTTCCAGGGCAGCTCTGGACCTGCTTTAACTTCCAGCCATGGGCAAAGCGACCTGGAGCTACACCCTTATCTCTCTCTTTTAAGCCTTTTCATGGAATCAAAACAGAAATATGACCCAGCAGCTTTCTGCTTTTCAGAAATGGCTTTTTGGAGCAACTCCCAGCCATTAAAGCAGCCCAGCAGAGCAGAGGTTGGCCCGTGGCTGGAATAGTCAAGCAGGGATGCTGCATTCCACAGTTTTAGCTGGGTCTGTCTCTTCCTGCTCCCACACAGCTGCAGAGGGTCAACAACTCCATTAAATTAGAGCCACAGCAGTGCGCCTAGATTTGCATATTTAGCAGCTCTCTCAGCATCTTCAAAGAGCCCAGAGCTGTCACTGCGGCCCCGCAGCCGGGCTGGTCCCTCTGTCGGAGTACCCACTCAGGAAGACAGCAATTATCTCTGGGCAGGATTTGCAGCGAGGGGCGACATGTGGGAGGCAGATGAATCACGACTCGGCCCCCCCGCCCCCGCCAGGGCTTGAGAATGAAGCCGTGCACACGCAGCTCAGGGGCTCCTCCGCCGCGCCGTGCTGTGTCTGCGGCCCCGCCGTGCCCCATCATTCCGGCGCTCAGCGGATTAAGCTGCTCGTGGTACCTGCAGCCCCGGCTTTGAGGCAGGGTCTGCCATCACGGGGTTCAGATGGCATCGGGATCCTGCCCTGGGTGACGCCATCAGAGAGGTTTCTCCCTCAGGCTCTCGTAATTGCGTAATTCCTAAGCTGGGCGCTGTTTACATCCCTTCCTCTGGCTTAGCCATGGGGACCCACATTTCCAAGAGGGTGACGCTTTTCTCCTGGCAGTGACCTAACAGCAGGGCTCTGCAGGTTGGCATTGCTGCAAGGTCAGCTGCGGGCTCTGATTTTCTTCTCCCTCATCTGCTCCCTTTTCACCACTCGTGCTGGTGCTCGTTGTTGCTGTAACTTCCCAGCAGGATGCAGCTCTTCGGACACAGTCGGGATTCTCAGCACTTTGCCAGGTTGCCCGCCTGCTGCTTCTATCCCCCAGTGCTCCCTCTCGTGCTGCCAGGAGTGGTTTGAATTCACCAGCAGCTCCTGAGAAGCCAGCGCTGCTTCCAGCTTTTCCTTTGGAGCAGGACACTGTGGTTTAGGAACATGCCAGCTGCTGCTGTGTCAAAACAGCAATACAGGGCTCCTATTTAGGGGGACCAGCCCCCAGCCCCACGCTCTAAACAGGCCCTGGAGGGGCTAGTTCTGCTCTGTGCTCTGAAATGTATACATATATATAATATGAATAACATGCAAATATACATTTATGTGTCTTTCGTCTGGCATATTCCTTTTGGCCCATCAGTGGCAGGGCTGATTCTCTCCACAGACACTCTCAGGGAGCTGAGGAAGGGATGAAAGGATGCAAGGATGCTACTTCACAGCTTATTTGGGTTCTCAGCAATGGTTAGGGGAAACAGGCTTTGAACTCTGGCTTTGACCTGCAGCAGATAAACACGTGCCTTTGCAGGGCTGGCGTCTCTTGCTACTCCTCTACCTCTGAGAAAAGAGAACAAACAAGTTTGGCAGACAGTTTCACCCATGTCTGCTCGGCCGTGGCAACCTCAGCCAAAAGCAGGAGATTGGGTGCCAGGACCCGGCCAGGACCTCTTTTGTCCCGTGCCTGGAGCACGGCACTGCTGGTGATTAACCTCCCCTCCTCTCCGTCATCTGGGGTTTGTAACTGGGTCACGGCCACTCGGGGCACAGTCCCCGGGAGGAAGGGGGTCAGTGGGGGCTGCAGGAGCTTCTCTGGGAGGAGAGGGCCGGGCAGGTGGGAAGGGGGTCAGCAGAGGCAGCCCCACCCTCCAGTCCCAGACCTCCAAGCAGTTAAGAGCCAGGCTTTGGGAAGAGGAGATTCCAGCAGTCTGGCAATTGTTGTTGGGGCATCTTGCTGCTCACAGGAGCTGTCCTGCCCTTGATCCAGCCCCAGCCCTGGCACACTGCTGCTGGGAGCCAGGGGGATCCCTGGAGATGGCTGAGGACCAGATGCCACCTACGGGGAAGAAAAATCCTGGAGGACAAGGGTGAGCCTGGACCAACCCCATCGGGAGGGTTGTGAGGTCTCGGTCACAGCGGAAAGGGTGAGAGGAGGGAGTGGAGGAGGATCGTGCTCACATCGAGTTGTTCATGTATAAGGTGATGCTGCTCCGAGTTATTTGTAGGAGAGCCAGCAGAGTCTGCTCAGGGCAGCACAGCCAGAGAGGGAAGGGCTGGGAAATCACAATTCCTGCCGGATCATAGCACGGCTTGAGCTGGAAGAGATCTTACAGACCATGTCACTCCCTGCCCACCCAGTCTGAGGGGGCTCGCTGGCCTCACAGAGACGGGATGAAGGATTGCCATGTGCTGCATCACTTGCTCCCATTTCTGTTCCCCGATGTTAATGAGGACACAGGGATTCCTGCTGAACTCTTGGTCTGCGTGATGATGGAGATAACCCCCAGCTGTCCCCGTGGGAGGGTCTGGAGGCATTCCCTGTGACACGAGCGGCTCTGAAAGACCTTTCCCGAAGGCACCAGCTCTTCCCAGCAGGGAAAGTACAGGGACTCTGCGCCTCTGTGAAGCAGCAAAAGAGGGAAATATTGGGAAGACTGGCCAGGGAGGGGTTGCAGAGCCGAGCAGAGAGGGGTGGAGGGCTCACCTGCACTCGAGCGCGGAGCGCCCAGCCCGGCTGCAGCCCCGCGGCTCCGAGCGCAGCCGCTGCCTCTGGGGAGCCACGGGCCGCTGCCGCCCGCTCCCCGCGCCGGGCCGGAGCCGCCGGGAGGCGACAGCCCACGAGGTGGCACCAGAGCCCCGCCGCTGCCCGGCACCGGCACCGAGCGGGCAGCGCGGTGCCCCGTGAGCGCTCACCATCCTCCGGGCATCGCCGTGCCCCGTGAGCGCTCACCATCCTCCGGGCATCGCCCTTGGGCACCTGGCACCCTCTGGGAATCCCCAGTGGACACCCCGGCACCCAGTGGTCATCCCAGTACCCTGTGGACATCCCAGAGCCATCCCCAACACCCAGCAGACATCCTGGTACCCTGCTGGCATCCTTGGCACCTGCCATGCCTGCTGGTATCCTGTGGGTATCCCCAGTACCTGGCAGGCTCCCCAGCACCCTGTGGGCATCCCAACACCTGCCCCTTAAACCCTGCAAGGCCTGTGCAAAGATGCCCTTCCAAGGAGAAAGGACAGTGCTTGCTTTTTACCAGTGTCTCCACAGGGAGATAAAGGGTATCCTGGGTATCCTGGGTATCCCAGCACCCGCTGGGCATCTTGGCACCCTCTGGGCATTCTGACACGCCCTCTGGGCAGCAGTATCTCAGCAGGGAGACGCTGGTGATCTAACCTAAGTGCCATAAGGTGGTTAGATCACAGGGACAGCTTGATTCCAGGGAGGATGTTCTCCTGCAGAGTAAAGGCCATCACTTCCCAAAACAGCCTTACCAGCAAGAATTGTCCCTAAACTGGGCAGGGAGGCTGCGTGACATGTGTCACTTTGCAGAAGTCCTGCGTGTTTTGCTGGGTGGTGTGGACTCACAGAGTCCCTCAGTGGAGATCTAAATAGTGATGTTAAAAGGGAGATGCTCATTTTGACACCCAGGCGCTGTAAAATCTGAAGGCCGTCAATATTGTGACAGCCCAGGCCCGGGGCTGTTGTGTCCTAAAAAAGCAACCAGTCCTCCTTCAGTGCCACTTCCTGATGGAAGCACATCAGAGCTCCAGCTGGGATCAGAGTGCAAAAACACACCCGGTTCGGCTCCTGCTAACGAGCGAGCAGCCCTGACTCGTCCCCATTATAATCCCCCTGCCGTGAGCCCAGTCAGGGGGATAATGTGATTGTTTTCATGGCTATTTGTGGCTACCTGAAACCCCACCACTGCTCTTCAGCACGTAATTGCCCTGAAGAGGGACAGTTTCCATCTCCACACATGATTGTGCCCATTACTGTATCTATATTTTATTAGTGGCTGCTGCAATGTACATTAAGGAGATGATGAGGAGCATCACTGTGCTGGATAAAGCTGTGCTTTGAAACCTCGAGGAGACGTGGCATCGGTTTAAATGGAGTCAAAGGGCACCTCCTGCCCTTCTCAAAGGCCTGATTCTGCTTCCACAAAGGCACGACTCTCCCTGGCTACAGAGGGGGAGGGGTTGGTACCTTGCTCACAGCTTCAGGTGGGCTGGATGAGTGCCCTGGGGAGATGTGTCACACTCTCCCCTCCCGCACACCAATGGCCAGAGGCTGAAATCCTCATGCCAGAGGCACTCATGTGCTCTGAAAGTTCTGAATGCTGCCTATCAACCCTACACCTTGTCCACTTCACAGACATCAGAGCATGTGGACACAGGTCTGTATTCCCAGGAGCACATCCCTGGAAACAGCTGTAAACCCACAGTGGCACTAGCTGGATATTGAAACTGCCTTTCCCTAGGGGTATGCTGCTATTTAGCCACCCAATGGTCCTTTTTAGCTCTATTCTGTTTCTTATCCCTGGGGTTGAAGCCAAGAAATGCTCCAGCAAGGAATCACATCAACACGCTGCCTTTCTGATTAACGTGATGCTGTAGGGAGCGATTAAACACTGGGGTGGAGGCTGGGTTGGCCTGGGAGAAGACAGGGGCTGGAGGGCTTCACTGCCTGCAGCTCCCTGATTTGGAGGCAGGACAGGGAGAGTTTGTGCTTCTCCATCCCTTCGAGCATCCTGCTGGCCCCCCACTCACACCTTGGGGTAGTGAGGAGCTGGGCAGAGCTCCCAGTGCACCCATCACCCACGCACTGCCCGCCCCAGCCTCGTCTCAGCCGCTTCCCAGGGCTTTAGGGCCATTTGCAAGATTGGAAAATCCCAGCAGGCCTGAGGAGAGGGTTCCAGAATTCAAGAGGCGAGCACGGGCAGACTTTTATCCTGCTTTTCCTAAAGGGAGAAACCTTGGAAGGTGGACTGATAGCCAGCTGGTTGATCCAGCCAAGGCAGAGCAGTCTGGGAGGGAGAAGGCAAGAGGGAAAACAGTGCTCTGCTGCTCCTGGGGTCTTTTCTGCAAGAGAACAAATTAGGCTGAGGATTTCAGGCATTTTCTTGGTATTCAAGCCAGTGCTGCACAGGCAGGGAGATCTAGGGAGAGAAGAGGCAGGATATGTTGTGGTAAAAGACAGGCAGTGAAGGCTATTTTGGATTCCTTTAGTCCTTTGCCTGCCAGAGCAGCAGCACCTGCTCGAAAAACCTTTTCTATTTACAAAATCTCTGCAGACAGAGGGGAAAAAATCCTTAGAGTCAATGAAGCCAAATATTCGGCTCATTTGCACACCCTAATGAGGGCTTCTAGGAGCCATGAAAAGCAAGACCAGGCTTTGATGTCAGCTGGAGAGCAGCTCCCAGCACCGAGCAGTGCCCAGTGCCAGGATGAACCCCCACGTGTGCCCAGGCAGAGGGATCTGTACACAGCACAGCCCCCATCACTGGGGCTCAGAGACGATGCAGTGCAGCCCACAGTGACTGAGAACTGGGGGATGATGCAGCGCAGTGTCCCCCCCATCACTGGGGCTCAGAGACGATGCAGTGCAGCCCCCCCACCTCCGGGGACCAGGGGATGATGCAGGGCAGGCTCCTCCATCCCTGGGGTTCGTGCGATGATGCAGCAGAGCACCCCACCTCCGGGGGATCAGAGGATGATGCAGTGCAGCCCCCCAATCCCTGGGGATCAGAGGAGGATGCAGCTCCCCCCATCCCTGGGGATCAGAGGAGGATGCAGCCCCTATCCCTGGAGACGATGATGCAATCCCCCTATCCCTGGGGATTAGAGGACGATGCAGTCCCCCGTCCCCGCGGACGATGATGCAATTCCCCCGTTCCCGGGGTCAGCAGGCGGTGCAGCCCCCCCAGCCCCGGGGCCGGTGATGCAATCCCCCGTTCCCGGGGTCAGCAGGCGGTGCAGCCCCCCCAGCCCCGGGGCCGGTGATGCAATCCCCCGTTCCGGGGATCAGCAGGCGGTGCAGCCCCCCCAGCCCCGGGGCCGGTGATGCAATCCCCCGTTCCGGGGGTCAGCAGGCGGTGCAGCCCCCCCAGCCCCGGGGCCGGTGATGCA
>VXBT01000120.1:48701-119339 GCA_013400235.1 Oriolus oriolus | reverse complement strand
GGCGCCGGCGGCGGGGAGGAGGGCCGCGCCAGCCCACTGCGGCGGGGCTACGTGCGGGTGCAGTGGTACCCGGAGGGCATCAAGCAGCACGTCAAGGAGACCAAGGTAACCGGGGCGGGGGGCGGCCCGCGGCCTGCACGGGCCCGGGTCCCTCCCAGGGGGGCTGGCGCCGGTTGCAAGACCGGGGCGCCGCCTTGGAGGCCTCCCGGGGCAGGGCCTGCACGGCCTGCGGGGCTGCGGGGTCGGGTGCGCTGGAGGCTCCCGAGCAGGAGGCTGCTGCCCCTTTCCCCCCGTGACGCCCGTCCTTGCCTGCCCGTGCAGCGAGCAGCCGGAGCGGGGAAGGGGGACGGTGTCCTCCAGAGGGTGAAATGCCGTTCACTCTCTTCATCACGCTCCCTCTGGCAGCCCAGCATGGATGCTGCTGCTGCTGCCTTGCGCTGGTGGCAGAGCACGGCTGCTCTGCTGAGGCGCTGGGGCTTGGTGGCATAAGGAGCAGCGTGCCTGTGAAGGTGAATTGAGCGAACTTCCAGGCATCTCTTACTTGCTGGAGTTGTAGGCCAGTGTCCCAGCCTTTACTGCCCAGTGTTGTCATCGCCTGTTCTAGGAGAGTCAGCAGCTGAGCAGGGAAACCTCCCCTGGATAAAGATTTCAGCAGGAAGCAACCACGGTTTAGATCTGCCCTTGTTTACGTGAGCATTTACCCCTTGCTAATGAGGCACGCGTAAATCTGTGGCATCTTAATTATATCTGACAAGCCACAAGGTGTAGGTCTGCACTGGAATATTCCCACTTCCCAAAGTTGGTCTGGCCTGGGGTTTTAGCCCAGGCTGACTGACAGTTCAGAGACAAAAGCGGGCGAGGGGGGCACTGTAATAGAGCACAAAGGGGCTGCCAGGGATGGGCGTTGCACTGAGCAGAGCGGGTGCCTGCACTGTCCCTGCAGGGTCCCCCTGCTCCTCTGGGCTGGCAGTGGAAAGCAGGAGGCTTCTGGAGAACCGTCTGCTTTTCTGTCTCAGAAAAGGCCCTGCACGCTGCAGGAGAGAGGGGAGACTGACTGGAAGAAAGGTGTGTTGCAGTCCTAAAGGCATCGCTAGGATTGCCAGTGCTACAGAAAGAGCTAAATTTAGGTGATAGTGTCATTAGACACGTGACCGCTTGGAGATAAGGAAAATGAAAACAGGTATTCTGAAAAGATACTGCCACGTGATGTATTTCTACCTTAAAAGAAAAAAAAAGCCTCTTTTCTCTAAAAAAACCTCTGTGATACAATCACTGCAGCCTTCCAGTAAAATCTTTGTGTGTTGTTGCAACAAAAATTTGTCCCAAGTTGAGTTTGGTTTTCAGCATCTAAACAAAGCCACCTCCATTTGGGTGAGTAAATGTGGATTTAGTTGGTGCTGTTGGGTTCCCACATCCAGAAGTGTTAGCTCTGACTTTAATCACTTGATAACTGTACCCATTGCAGTGTTAGAAAAAGCTGGACTGAGGAGGATCAGAAATCAAAGACAGTTATGTAAACAAACAGTCTGTCTGGTTTTCCTTTTAGTGCTGCTGCCGTGATGTAGGTGCCTTTACCACTCGGGTAATGGACCCTGGGGAGAAGCTTCCTGAGTGCTTGAGAAATTTAGGTGTACCTCTATTGATTTTTTTTTTTTTCATTTGAAAAGCTGCCCAATAACCAAACTGAGAGGCGTTGTGTACAGTCTGCACTGCAGCTCGGGGTTGCCAAAAACAAACCTGATGCCACTGGAAACATGCAGTGGAACTGATCATGGTTTAGTGGTTATCACTGGGTTTTTTAGCTGTCTGCTGACCCAGCCCCTTTTGGGTTCCACTGATGCGTGAGAACCAGCCAGGTAAGCGTGACATGCTTGTCATTGTCTGTGCTGGGAGGAGTACAAACCATAGGCATTATGTGGTTATCCTGGGTCTGAAGTTTGTTGGCTTTTTGGTGCTGTTACCTACAGGTACATCTTTTGGCTGTGCCTGGCTCTCTAGCATCTTTGGTTGTGAGAGTCTTGTTTGATGTCCTTAAAACATTCCCCTGTCCTGGTCACAGCTAAACCATGGACTCCAGAGGGTGCTTGTTGCTCTCTTCTATTTCCTTTTATTTCCCTTGACTCTGAAATGGGCAGAGGGTAAAGATGCTCTTGGGGCTAGGACTTTTGTGTGCCTATTTTGTGTATCAGATCCTGATTCCACACAGAAGGCTGGTTGCCTGTCTACCTCCTGTTTGTCAGGTGCTTGAGGATCTGGGAATCCTGGTGTGTGTATTGGATAGAGCGAGCGTTGTAACCGAGGGAGAAATAAAGTTGTTGTAAATTTTGACTCCAGTGACACAGCACCTTTGGATTCCAGTGCAAAGGTCAAAAGCAACTTTCTGTACCCAGTTATGATCCTCGAGCTTTCCCATCTTTTCTTGGACAGTTTGGGTTTTTTTGGTGTAGGTTGTCCAGTCATTTTTGCTGTTGCTTCTGGAAGTTCAACACTTGCTGTTGTTCTTTCCTGTTGGGAATGGTAGGCAGGATGCCACTTGAACCCAGGCACACAATTACTGATGTTAATCAGTAGTAGAAGCTTTCTCTTGAGATAGAGCTTAGCAGTTGGTGCAAAGCCCCACCAGCTCCTCCAATAATTGTATATGTGAGCACATTCCTGCCTTTGGTTCCCCTGTTGGCAGTCGTTAGCAACATGGCAGCAATGATGTGAATAAAAAAAGAGCCAGGATTTCTTGCTCTCTGGCTTCAAGTGCTTCTTTTCTGCTTTCCATGGCCATATCACCCATTTAAGACACTGGGAAATCACTTTCGCTGAGTATTGTAAAACCCAAGTAGACCTGGAAGGACAAAGCTTCCCTTTCCGAATATATTTGCCATCCATGTCTTGCCTGACCCAACAAACCTGCAGAGTAGTTCCTCTAGCTGGCTAAAGCCAAATCTCTGGATATAATTTGGAAGGTGGGTTTGGAAGTACTATGAACTGCTGTGAACACCTGATGCTGCTTCTAAATTATCAGGAGTACTTGGGACCCAACTGAATTTTAATTTCAGGATCTCTCAGCTGTAGTTCAGCATTCCTGCTGCACACTTGAGCTGCATTTGGGAACTTTATGGAAATGCTTGGACATATTAGGTATTAGTGAGGCTCTGGGGACTTCAAAATGCTGCTGCCCTTCCTCCTGCCTCTCCCCTGAAAGCCTCAGAGCTCTCTGCCACCTTTAATTTTCACAAAGCCTGGGCAAGGCAGATAGGCCTCTTGTGCAGCTGGGGGAAATGGAAAGTGCAGGTGTTGTGTTTCAGCACCTTATCTGAAGGCCTTCAGCCAGCCAGGCCTCCCGAGTTCCCTGTGCCTGCCTCTGGGAGCACGGGCTTGGTGTGATGCTGTGGTACACAGGCAGTGCTGGTTGATGTATGTGTAGGGTCCTTTGCAGGACCCCAGGTTTGCCCTAAGAGTCCAGGTGCGATTTTTAAGAAGTTTTTAGCAGCTTTTTTTTGTAAGGTCCAGAAAGTTAGGATGACTCTCTTACCTCATTCAGCTTTGTTTTGGAAACAGATTCAAACTATCAGGACTCCTCAGACATAAACCGGTGGCTGATAAACTCATTACCTGGAAATTCTCTGATGTTATCTCCAAAAGGTTCTATATGAATTCAGCTCTGCCTCATCCCACACAGACCTTCTGTTCTTTTCCACCCTTTGCTCCTGTAATTTCCTGACCTCAGATATTGGGTCATGGATCTAATACAAGGCCATAGGAGAAGTTTCTGAAGATCCTCAAGGTCTGTGTTTTCCCTGTGTCCATTCACAGCCACTCTCAAGCCCTCACTGCTGGGATCCCAGCCTACCAGCATGTGCCCTTCAGACATTAATCCTAGCTAGTGACTCTGCAACCTATTTACACCTGAGGGATGAAAACAGCCTTAAAAACCTCCCATCCTCAAACCTGGCAAGGTGTTGGCCATCTGGAAGTGCAGTGATGCGGTGTGGGTACACTGGGGCAGGTGAAGAGGCGTAGCAGGATCCTTTTCAGGGGCCGTGAGGAAATGCTGGCCGCAGTGCCAAACTCTGGTTCTGTTGCAGCACACAAATTCCATGCCCATAAACTATTAATAGTGGGTTTTACTGCGTGAGGAAGCTGTATCTAACCCTCTTCTTGCATCTGACATTTCAGTTAGTCTCCCAGGGGGGTTCTTTGAAACCACCTGATGTTTGTAGCTGTTAGAGACAGAAGAGAAAAAGCTTACTGGAATTTTTGCAGTTCTGCTTAATATAGAACCAATTAATGTGTGACCTTTCCATCCTGTGAGTATCCATTGCAAGGTTAGGTACCCTTGGGTCAATTCTCCGTTTTACTTTGATTTGTTTGGCTCTTGTGATATAGACTTGGGGATCATCATTAATATTTTATTGCAAAAGTAGAATCCGGCACAATTCACAGTGTGGAAGTCTCAGGAGTACTAAATATTGTACACTGTTACTGCTTTGTGTACTGTGTGCAGAGTGAATTGGTAATCAGGAGTTGAAAGTGGCCATCTGGGCTAAGCCATTTATTATAATTATTCCAAATGTAGACAGGAGTGTTATTTTTAAAATGGACGAAGCCTGTCCTCAAGCAAGCAGTGTTTGTGATGTGTTCTCTTCCAAGATGTGCTCCCTTCCAGTGTGCTGCTATAGCTTAAAAAAACCCCAAACTAAATTAGTAATGCTTTTAGGACTAGTAAACAAACTAATGTGCACTAAAAGCTTTAGAAGGAATCAATCAATGCCTGTGACAGGCTCTGAAATACCTGTGTGGGTGAGACATTCTGCTGCAGCTTTCTCATACAAGTTTTTTATTTGCTGATGTGTTACAGCTCCAGTGCAGACTTCGGCAAAAAAGGGACTTCAGGCAATTTTATGAAGTTTCTTTTTTGGCTGAAGATTCTTTATTGCAGTTAAATAGAAGCAGCTTTGACAGATGCTTTTTGGGACAAGGTCTTGCTTGCCTATGGCAGCTGTCCTCAGCTCCTCTCCTCTCTTCAGAGGAAAGACATTATTTTTAATGTTCAACATTTGTGTTGGTGCGGGAAATAATTGGTGTTTGGAAAGCTAAAAGCCTCGTCTCCTTTGACTGTTTAATTACTTGGGGGATTTCAAAGGCTCAGAAGGTGATGACACCTTCCTAAATGCTACTTAGGAAAACCCTGCCTCATTTTTTCCATTCTGCTGTTACTTCCCACCATGTGCAGGGTCTTTCCCCAAAGGGACCTGTGTTTAGGTCATGCTAAGTACAGGAGCTGATCATTTGAGCTGAAATCTTTGCACTTGCTTTTGAGGTTGGCAGTCCAACCTCAAAAGGTTGAGATGGCTCGGCTTCTGCATTTTAGACAGTACTCCAGAGTAGTTGAGCTGTAACTCAGCTCAGGCTCTACCTTGTGTAGCTGCTGTGTCCCACTCCTGAGACCTTTAGACCTGTGGCAAGGTATGAGAAGGCTAACTCCTAGGAAAAAACCCAAAAACCTGAAGGGACGTTCCATGGTAATGTTTGGGCTTTCTTCCATTTGCTTTTGGGCTGCTAAATAGAAATATGCATGTTTATGTCTAAATCAAAAATATTGTCCTAACTTGAATTGGTGAAGTTAAGCAAAAATGAGTTTCTCTAAATGACAGTGTCCTGGGACTGGGGGGGTTTCCCTTTGACAGATATGGATATGGTTTTTTCTTTCTGAATGTTACATGTTTCTGTGAAGGGAGCGGGAAACTTTGAGGGGTAGTGATTGTTAGGGGTGATGAAAAACATCAAATAGTATGAACAGCATGTGGTTTTGACAGTAAAGATGGTAGAGTTTGCTGATTACTGTAATAGCTGCAGCACTTTCAGATGTGCCTGAGTTTCAAGTTGACAGGTGTCTTTTTAGCTTTAATGCTGTTTCTGGTCTGTGCTGACTGAATTTCAGAGGATCCTGTGCCTGTGGTGGTAGAGAGCACACACAGCCCAGCTCGGTGCAGTTGGTGACTTACAGATTTGGATGTGTTTCTGGATAGAAAACATCTCTTGCTATGCATTTCAGGGTTATTCTTACCTCCCTTGTGTGCTTGACTGCACATCTGGCCAAAAGAAAGGTTTGGAGTTGTGCATCTGCTGTGCTTTGTGCCCCAGCCTTTGGGAGCACCAGGCCACAAAAGAGACACAAGAGGAAATTGTGAACATTTACTGGGCTCAAATCTTCAGTGTGTGGTGTAGATGGAAACAAAGATGGTGGTGATGGATGTGGACTTGATAAGTGTATGTTGGATACGTGCATGTGCAGGAAAGGTAAAGGGGAAGTACAGGTGATGTTATCTTTTTCTGCCCTTAATTGTATTAGGGTTTAAAGCAACTTAATGGAGAGACAGATCCAATAAGCACCTGCAGATGGAATTTCTTCCTCTCACAGAATGACCTGTAGGTCAAGGCCAAAACCATGGGTTGAGAATGGGCAGATTTGAAGACAAAGAAATCTGTACCTCTGTACATGTTTTGGATTGCTTTTTAAAGAAATTACATCACTTTTATGCTTTGTTCTGAGCCTTCTCCATCACTCAGGTGCAGGTTGCACCAGAGAAGCTCTGACTGCAGGGAGCTGCAGTTCAGTTCAGGTTACTGGGAAGACTTAAGCTAAATAGCATTGATGCTTCTATGCTGTGAGATTAGAATGTGCACTGTGTACCTGCTGACCTGCTGGTGTAAAATTTAACAAATTAATAGATAATGTGTGGAAGTGGTGTCTTTAGACCAGTATCTCGATGAGCCTCTGTAGTTTTGGTGGGTTTTTGGATTTCCTTGCTGCGTTAGCTGCTGGCATGGTGTACGAGGTTGCTTGGATATACAAGGTGGAAGCCAAGAGACAAAATGCTTTTTATACACATATGCTGAGATCTTGAAAGTGGGACACATCAAGCTACACCATAAATAATCTGTCCAGTTTTTCAAAGGGTTTGAACAACCAGCTCCCTGCTGATATATGTTGGATGCTCTAGGTAGGTAGGCTTCTTTGGGATTGCTTTGGGTTTTTCCATGCTTTTGCCATTGTCTTTTAAATCATGACCTTTGTTTCTTTCCTCAACAGCTGGTGCTGCTGCTCTCTGTGTGAAAGAATGGGCAGTGTGAAGGCTGTTGACAGGAGGTGAGACCAAGGACTGGCAGCAGAGCAGGCCAGGAGAAGACAGGAGCCCTTGGTATCTTACTGTAGCTTCCAGGCCAGGAAAAACTAAATTCACAGGAGTACATTAGGAACAAGGAAACCGTGCTCAGCTTGCATTTGCAGTGGTATCACTTCACAGCCTCTGGTTACAACTTCTTGAGTTGAAGAGAAACTGCACAGCCAAACCCTTGGTCCATTAAGCAGGATTGGTTTTGTACAATGAAACTGCAGCAGTGGTACCGTGTGGTTCTGTATTCAGCACACATCAGACACAGTCTCAGTGGTTTGCTCTTACTGCTGCCTGTAAAGCCTTTAGCTTTTCTGCTTGTGAGGGAGGGGTTTGGAGACAGACAAGTGAAGAGGGCTATTTAATCACCAGCTGAAAAGATGAGGAGCTTAAGGCTTTTAACTATTTTTCTTGGCCCGGAGCTGGGAGTTCTGGTACCTCATTCCTGTGGAAGTGACTGGGTACAGTTGTCATTTGTCAGTGGATGATGAATCTTCTGCATAGTAAAATACACTAATACTGTGAGCTGGAATTAGTTCCATCATGACTGATTTATTTTTTTACCTACTTTTGAAAGGATATAACTTCTTTGAGAATAAAAGAACTTTTCGTATGAATCATTTGGGTGTAAGAAACAGTGCTGCTTTTCTGCTGATAAAAGATACTTAGCAAATAAGTAGCACTTTTCATCTTCAAAGCATTTCCTGGGCTCTGATGTGGCAGTGTGTGTTGGAAAGGTGACAAAAAGTCTCCCCTCAGGTGACTCTGGGTAAGACAGCCAGCATTACTGCTGCCAGGTGGTGTTTTTCTGGTGTGTGCTCAGTGCCTTCTCTATTTGGACATTTCCAGGGCTGGAGAGCATGAGCTGGCTGCTCAGTGGAAAAACTTCTTGACATTCCTCAGTGCAGTTACAGCTAGAGATTTGTCTCGGAAAATTACTCTCAGGCAGAGCCATAATACATTGGTTATTTGGCACATGTGTGAAATGGGGTGCTTGGGAACTCACCACTTGGTACTGAGTAACTCAAGTTTGATTTGGTTTTACTTATTTGAGGAGCTAAACTGGGTAACCCAGTGCATTAAAAGTTAGTTTAGGTGTAAATCTAGTCAGCGGGGGGTTTTGCAAGGCTGGGTTAGAAGTGTAGTCAGTGAAGAGCAGCCAAAATTAACTCTTAACTTAGTTCATAGTGGTGTTTCTAGAATCAGGTGGGTGTTTCAGACCTCTGGGCTCAAGATCTGTTGTTAAAAACTGATCCTAGATCTCAGTCCTCAGTGAAATTGTTGGCATCAGCTATACTGAAACAGCTGGAGCTTGAGTAGCCCCAATCACCAAGGAGTCTTTGCAATTTCCTTTACCCTCATGGCACTAAAATGGCCATTCTGCTTTACCTGCTGCTGGAGAGGGGTCGGAGGTCTGAGCAGCGTGAGGGGCTGCTGCCCATCCCAAGTGTCCAGTGCTGCCTCTGCTCTCTGCCCTCACATCTTTGCTTTTCAGCATTTGGAGTGAGTGTGCACGGAGCACTGCTTAATATTTTTGTTGAGAGTTGATGGGATTTCCAGCAAGGCCCTACTTGTCCTTTGGTTTTGCCCTTCTGTCTGCTTTTGAAGATGAAAGTTGTTTTTATTTCCCTCTTGGAAGGTGGGTTATGTATCTAATCCAAGTGAATAATTCTCATGACTATTGCAAGTAATATTTATGCTTCCGTTCAGCCTCAGAGTCCAAGTTCCTTGAAACAACATTAGTCTTGAGACAAAATAGCCACATTTTCTAAATTTAGAGTTACTACACAGTTGGATAACTGGCTGGAAATGATACATCATGAACCACCTCTTCAGATTTGTTTTGTCCTTAGCATATGCAACTGCTGTCAGAAGTCTTTTCTCTGTCCTTGTGCTGCAGGTTGTTGAAGGTGCTCTGGTTTCCCATGCTGTGGTACAGCTTTGTCTTAATGAACTCTCCGTGGGTTCAGTTTAAAGCAGAAAATGGGAGCAGAGATGAGGGAGGGATCACCATCCTTCGTTTAAAACTTGCTTTTGTGTTTTTTGTTTCTTAAAGTCTGCAGATGGATGATTCATTTGCTTCCTGTAAGGGATGGGTCTGGTCAACGTTTCAATTGTATTCCAAAGAGCTTGGGAAGCTCTTCCTAGTTGTAGTGGTACATAATCAGAGAACTTCCTCGACTGTGCATCTCTGTACATTCCTGAAATACAAGAAAGAAGAGAGCACCCTGTGGAATGCCACAGCAGGGAAGGTGACACTGTACAGGAAACACCAGCATTCCTGGCTGCTTAGTTGAGGAAGAAACTTCAGGATGGCTTTCTTAATTCATTAACTGATATTTTTATCACCCTAATGTCAATGTTGTGGAATCTCACTTTGTGTTAAAATTGGACAAGCAGATCCAGAGCGTGTCATTGGCTCAGTAGCTACTTTTTCCCCCACTGCATCTGACCTGTGTAGCTGATTCGGCTTACTGGTGCTTTTGACCCTGGGGCCAGAAACTTCCTCTGTTTAGTTTTGTGTGGTGGTGGGGATTGTGCTGGTACATGACAGAGAAAAGTGTCATTTGGTTCACAAATGAAATCTGCCCTGTAATGATAAAGCAAAGGGCGGGATGACTTTATTGTAACAAAATGCGTGCTGGGCAGCAACTCTTGTGAGTGCTCTAGGCTGGTGCTGGTGAGGGCATCACTGCAGGAGCAGCCTGCTCTGTCTCTCAGAGAAGTTCTATTAAAGAGTTAACTCTTTGCTTTGATTCCTTGAATTAGGAACCTGTCCCAGTCTGGATGAGAAAAGTTGTAATTTCTAGCATAAACATGCAAACAGCTTACACCCATCTCTTCTAGTAAAAAGCAAATCTGGCTCCTAAATAGCTGCTTGTCTTTATAAATGTGCTATTATGTGGTGAAGCACAATTATTTTCTCCCTTTTCACCCTCAGACTATATCACTAACTTCCTTCTCAGAGAGGCTCTGTACCCTCTATTCCCGCAGCCCTTGTCCACACTTCCTCCAGCTAACACCGTGCTTTCTTCATCAGAGTTGCCTCTGGCTGCCCTGATCAGTCTCAAATACCTTGTTGAATGCTATTAATGTTTCTTTCCTGAGCCTAAGTGTTAGATGAAAACTTAACAATTCCCACATCAAGCACTCTTTGTATTTCACAGGAGTATTACGTGATCTGCTCTCGTATTTCTTGTTCTGTTGCGGAGCTTAGAGGAAAATTAAGTTATGGACAATAAATATCACCAATATGGTAATTGCTCTGGTCACTTTAATGCTTGTGTAAATTCTTTAGTTAGAGGCGTCTTTCTGGTTTTTTTCAGTGGTGACACTTTTAACTTTGGAAGAAATCCAGGCTAAATTCCTGGCTTCCTCTTAATTGTCCTGTCTGTATTCTTTTTTCTATTATCAGTAACATAACTTAGTACCAAATTGCCATCCATAGGTACTGGTTACCATTTGCAATTTATCTGCTTGTGCACAATGGTTAAAATAATTGTGATTCAAATTTCCTCTTGCTTCAGTGTAGTGAATGCAGCCCGAGTGTGTGTTGCACTAATTCCGTGTATTCCACTGCTTAATTAGCACTGGGTGCAAACACACCACGTGTATTCACACCTAATGTCTCCCTCACAGGGATGCTTTGGTTTCTTTTGTTAGTGCCCCACGCAGTTGCTTTCTCTTGAGCTACAGCAATCTCTGATTAGCATATATACAGCCGTGCAGGGCAGCTCTTCGAGGAAATGCTCTTATCTGAGAGCTCCCAAAGCTGCCATACTCACTCTAAAGTGAGCACTGCAAACAGGGAGCTGCAAAAGCGATTTTTTTCCCTTTAGTGGTTGTGCCAGATTGGAAACCGGCAGTGCTGGAAACCCAACCTGTTGGGTTTGACAAACAGTGTTTGACTTTGGCTGTGGTCAGTTGGGTAGAGAGGTCTCATCACCCACCCTACTCTGATAGTAACCACTGAGTGCACTTTACTGTCCTGGTGACTGACAAGAACATTAACTTTCTCTTGTGATAATCTCTTCTAATCTGGCAGTGATGAGTGCTTGCTGTCAGCAGAGCTGTGGTGAGAAATGAAGGGACTGAAAAATCAGCTTTAAAGGTGGTGTTTGTAGGGTGGATTCCCCTCTCTGTGCTCCTGTACCTGCGTCTCTGAATGAGTGTTGTGCTCTTGTGCTGCTGAGGGGGCAACAAACTCAGGGTGGAGAGTTCTTTTCCAGAACTGGGATCTTTGTAACTGCTTGATACTGTTTGGGCTAGCAAGCCATTCTATAAAAGCATTTTTGAGCAATCTTAGACCTTTGCTGTGTGACTCCTTTCTGCTTCTTCTTGGTGCTGGAAGAATTTGGGATGGTGGCAGCAAACTGAACACTCCAGGAGCTGGGGAGTCCATGATGCTTGTTCTGGAAAGCAGCCTAAGGAATCTGTATGAAATGCCAGTTGTTCATGTTAGTGCTGCTATCTTAGCCCAGCTTTAGCACAGTTCAGGTTGCCTGCCTCTGATCTGCAGTGCTGGCAACACTTGAATAAAGCCTTAAAACAAAAGATCAAGGATTAGAGGCAAAATGACATTCAGAGCGTCGTTGTCCAACCTGTGTATACAACTGAGCCTGGTAGAAAAGACACCAAATTGCAGTTTTAAAGTATTTGTAGCTGGGCTCTTGGCTCAGCTGGTTCCTGCTGTGCTGTAAGAGGATCAGGCAGTGCTGCTGTACACAAAAGTTTGTGGTAGCAGGTTGTTTTTTCATAGCTCTTTCTTTGATTTTGATACCATTTGGCTGCTTTGAGGCCCTGAAGTGTTCATGCCCTTTGATGAGGTTTCGTTTTCTCCCCACACCTGGAGAGACTTAAGGACCCTTTCTCTTCACATCTTTTATCTTTGCTATTTTCATTGTTCTCTGGGAATTAAGTTATTCAGGGCGATAGCATTCATTGCTCTTGAGAGCGGTCCCTACCCTGCTCCGGATGGCTGGCAGGGCATCCATTTGCCCTCTCAATTTTCCATTTTCATCAGAAAAAGATCCCTAGATAATCTCAAAATGCTTAAATGGCTAATTGTGACCTTCTAGCCTGGGCGTGTTGCATCTGAACTGAGGAGTGATGTTGAACTGAGATTTTAGGTTTTCCTGCTAGTGAACAATGCTGGCATGTGAGCTAAAAGGGCATTTTCCCCCCCACACTAAATTGCTTTAGGGTGTATAAAATGAAGCAGGTTTATCTGTATTCTGAAGAAGGGTAAAACAAAGGATGTTTCTTCCGTTCTCATGGAAATGAGGCTCAGGGAGGAACACTGCAAGGTTAGAACATGCTTTGTGCATACCTAGTGCTGCTACTTAAGCTTACTCTCAACAGTGCCTTTGAGTTTATCTTGTGCTTTCAGGAAAACCAGGCACCTGCCATGTTCAGCTACAGTGTGATTTAGCAAAGTGGCAAATCTTCATTAGAGACCAGGAAGAGCTTTTAATCAGAAATGACAATGATTTGCACCCAGGCCTCAAGTGGTGGGTGAAATCACCCTTCTCAACACCCACCTTGCTATAAATAGCTGTTTTCACTGGGGGCAGGTGCTACTGAAATGTCACTTGGGTGAAATCTGAGTGATGTGTTGAGCGTGTGTCTCAGAGCCGAGAGAGGCATTGTCTTGTTGAAACGTGTGTGTCTCTGCCAAGAGATGTTGTAATGGTGAGATAGATATCGATCAGAGCTGCTCTTGAAGTGTTTTGAAACTCTAATACTTCCTTGAATCATCTCAGTGCTCCATTCACAAAAGCTGCTGTTGTTAAAAGTCACACTGTTAGGTATGTCTTGTTTTTATCCCACCCTATTCCACCACCATAAGGGATTTTTTTTCGGGAAACTCTATACTTTTTCAGTTCCCTACTTTTGTGCACGTCACAAGGGGTTATTTTTTCCCCATTATTATGAACAGAAGTGTTGTTTGAGTGCCCAGACAGTTGGTAACATCTGGCAGTCTGCTTTTTGGTGGAGTGTTAAGTATCTTCACAATTCTCTTTTTATAATTATCCTCTGAAAGAATGAGCCATGGTGACTTTCCCAGTGGAATGTTTATCCATCACGTGCTGTCTCTGCAGTGTTGTTGTGGGACTATACTTCTGACATTGAGGGTTCCTGCAAGAGGAAAATTAGTTTGTCTTGATCCATCCATTCGGCCCTGGAGTGTTTCTTGAACTTTGTGGAAGGGTCTGAGATGGGTATGTGTGGTAGAAGAAAAGTAGGATTCAATTGCAAATTGCCGTTATTCCAATCACTTTCCGAGATGAGCTCTACCAGTCATCATTTGGTCTTGAGATGAGAGCAGCAGCTTCTTTTTAAACTTCATAGTTGTCTGTTTTTTAAAGCTACTGTATGAAAAACATCTTTGCTAGATGAAATAGATTTGGGACTTTTGAATTACAGCCTTTGATTCAAGCAGACTTCAGATCTTTGGGCTGTTCCTGTTCAAAAGGTGCGTGACACTTAAATGCTTTAACACTGAGCCTTCTGAGCACCTGGCTGGAGACCATGGACACACAAAGCCCATGGACATTTTCCCTGTGTTGCCCTGCTTCTGACTGCAGAGGAGGATTTTAGTGCAGATGCCTGTGGGTGATGGCATTGTGGTGACAGTGTAATCCTGAAAAGGATGTGGAGCACGGCTGTGGTGGCAGACTCAAGCACTGATGGGCAAGTGTGTACCACACCTCTGTATAAATTATTTTTAGTGATTCCCATTTTTGTGTTACCATCTGTCTCAGCCTGGCCTGCTGACCAGACTGAGAGCTGGGAAGAGCTCTGAATTTGGGGCTGAAGCAGCATTTATGTTGTAGAGAGTGAGGGTGCCTGTTTGCACACAGCTGGGTTTGGGAGCTTTGTTTCACTTCCCCGAGTTTGGCACGCGGGATGGAGAAATTTGAGAGAAGATGCGATGCTGAGCAGCACCAGGAACCTGAGAAGTGCTGGTGCTGCAGTGAGGGGGTGGATGTAGTAGAAATGGTGTCTGGGTCCTGCTGCAGAGAGAGACTCAGGTCTGCCCTGCCTTCGGGAGCCTGGATTTGGATGTGATCTGGCTGCCAGACCTGCCTGACCACTGCCTTAGTGCAAAGTCCTTTTCACTGACATTTCCCAGCCGATGTCTCAGAAGAGCTGCTTGAAAAAAGGAAGGAGTTTATACCATGAAAAAGTAGAGGATGTGCTTATTTCCTTCCAATTACAGGGAACTTTAAGCCTGATCTCTCCTTAGTTTGTTCTGTTTGGAGTGATACAAACCAAAGGAAAAATCATGGGATTTTCTTCATCTGTGCTTTTCTTACCCCGCCCCTGGTGATCTCATGTCTGTTTAAATCTGAGACCTATTTCTGTGCAACATAATCCTTGTTGTTTTGTGACAGCTTATTGTATGCACATTCTCTGTGCATCTCCTGCTCTTAACTGCTTAGTGTGTACCAAAGCAGGAGTTATTTTTACTGCTGTCAGTGGTGTTGAGCTTTGTAGCACTGGGCGTATCCTGCTCTGCGTCCTGCATCCATGAAGCAAGCAGCCTTCAGAGGGATCAGGGACCTGTACTGCTGCTGGTGATGGAGAGGGCAGAAAAATGATGAAGTTCAGCCTGTAAAAACTTCTGGATTTTTGAATGTCTAAAATTGATGCGGGATTGAAAAACATTAGATCTGAAACACGTCCCAGTGGGGAGAACGCACTGCTCAAATGTGTGTTTTCCAAAGGCTGTGGCAGTGAGGTGTATTGTTCTGTCAGTGCTTTTTCCCCCTTTTCTCAGTTCCTGTTGCATTCCTGATGACCTCAGTGTGAGCTGCTGTCCCTGATGCCCTGCTGACAGACTGTGTCCATGTCCTTGGTGTGCCATGGGGAAGCTCTGAGCAGCTCAGGCTGCAGCCCTGAGGGATGGGCCTGGCTCCCTGGATATGCTGCCCCAAAGCAGCTTTACACAAATTCCTTCTCTTTTGAACCTCCTGTGGTTCATTCTTGGTTTCTTAGGGACTGTCTTAGGGTGGGTTGGGGGTATGTGTTTTGGGGGGGTTGGTTGGTTTTTGCTAGCTCTGCATTAGTAGAGAGTAGAGGCTGTATCTTGAAAACAGTTTGAATTTCCCAGAACTTTTGGGACACAAGGGTTAGGTATAATCCTTACATGTGAGCTGGTAGTCTTTTTTTTGTGTTTTAATGCAGCCCATGAGTCTGCTTGTCTCTGTTCTCTTCACTAATGGCTCACAGGCTCCTGTAGAGAAAGAGCTGAGGTTGCTGAGTGCCCCAAAGCTGCTTCCTGAATTTGTCTTTCTCCTCAAATCTGATCTTGACTGCAGTTTCTCTGGGAGACAAGCCCTTGTCCAATGAGGTGAAGCAGCTGGCCAGGCTCACTGGGGGCATGTGGAGGCTTTGGCGTTCATCAACCCCAGTGGTCTCTGGAGCGAAGGGTGCCCATCAGATCAGGTCACAGGTACTGCCTGCCATTATTTGAACCTGGTGGCTTTTTTACCACTCTCTCCTGGAGCTTCTGCAAGCTGTGTTATCTGAGGAGACGTAAGGCCACTCCATCCATCCCTGCTGAGCCCTGAAAAAGTGCTGGAGCTGATTAAAGAGGCACATTCCCTCTGGAGATGGGGCTCCTTTGAGCAAAGGAATGTAGGTCATGGTTAAGTATATAAAATGAAAAAAGACTCCATTGTAGTGGCAGCATTTCACCACAATAATCCAGTGAGGTCCTTGCACAAATAGAAAACCTGTTCTTATATATATGCTATTTAATATGACTCATTAAGCAAGACTAATTAAACAGCAGCTCCAGCCTTACTAAATGCCATGGCACATACAATCCTTAAGGCTTTACTGTTGGCATCCTGACCTGTGCATCCTCCTGTGTGCCACGTTTTCCATGTCCAAATCATAATTCTGTGGTGTCAGAGCCCAAGGCCAGGGTAGAGGAGAGCAGGGAGGTTTGAGGCCCCATTAAGTGTCTGATAGGATAAAAGTAGCATTGCATCCATGGCAGTCTGAGCCAGGCACAGAGCTCCAGGGTAATGAGAAATGAATCCAAATGGAGGAATTAAGTGGGATGGAAGCTGGCTGTGTGTAGAGAAGGAGGTACTCAGTGGTCACTGTTTGACTCTGTTGCAAAGGTGTGTGTTGTAACGTGCAGGGGACCACCCAGCGCACACCTGATAAAGGCTGTATCCCCCAAAAAATTGTGACGGGAAGATGAGGAATGCCTGGCAGCAGCAAGCATCAGGCTGGTGGTTGTTACGCAGATGTTCATGGCTGAGGACTTTTCACTAAAGATTCTATTGCATCAGATGCTTTCTGGATTTTGTGCTAAGAATACAGCGGGTCATTTCATATTCCTAGCAAGTGTGTCCCTTTTGTGGCTTTTTCTATATACTCAACATACTTTTTAATCTTGACAGTATCTTAAGTACGTGAGTAGATACTTGAGTATAGGCAGAGTGTTCACCTTTGCATGGAGAAGTGCCATTTTCTTGGTATATTATTGTCCTCAGTTTAGCAGTGCACCTGGTTTTTCATAGGTACCATGTTCAACCCCAGTGCTGCTGCATTTCAGTGGCTGATGGCACAGTACCTTGCATATGCCTGCAAAGCTGAGCAACCTTTTTCAAGTAAAAATCACTGTTCTAAGCATAGGAATGTCCTGGCAGTGCCTCATGTGACGTGGTTGGAGTTGCTGCTGCGGGTTACATCTCCTGTTCAGGAGCCTGCCACATTTGAGTAGTGTACAGTGGCAATTAATGAACAGGGGCAGTTTTAAGGAGCAACTTAGTTTGTGTGTTTAATTAGGAATGACAGGCCATATAGTGCAACCTAAGGTTTTTCAACCCATGGATCCTTCCCAGAACATGGCTGGGGCTCAGCACCTTGGAGCAGTTCTGCTTACGGTTGTGCTAATGCCGTTCAGTTCATGCCATATGACTTTTCAGCAGCTCTGAAATCTGCTGTCCAATCATTCCTTTCCTCAGTCACAGGCCTGCAGCTTTGTCCCTGTTTCAAGGCTTTTCAGGACAGTCCTCACTGTGGCGTTTTGGCAGTACTGGGTAAAGGCAGAGTTCAGTTAACCTCCGTTTTCCAGAAGAGGAAGAGGAGGCAGAGCGCTGTTCCAGCTGTCAGGGGAGCAGAGCCCTCTCAGTCATCTTGCAAGGGTATTTTTATAGTGTTTGCAAATCTGCTCTACCTGTGTTTATGGCTCAATGTTTCACTGGGGTTGTGATGAGCTGAAATCCCTCTGTTATAGCTGAAGTCATTAAAGCAAAGAACGTGTTATGTATATGGCACATAACAGAGTCTGGTGTTAAAGCAAAATACCCATTTACCTGCTGTATATGTGCATAGCCATATATCCTCAAAAAAGGTAATTTTAGGAAGTAGGCATCAAGTGAATTACAGTTCCAGGAACTATGGGGCTCGCTGTGAAGGATAACAGACTTGGCTTAAGAAGGTAAAATTTATTTTGCAGAGGAGACTATTGATTAGTTGTTCACCAGACTGTTTTTATTGTTTGGTGTGTAGATGCAAAGGCATCCAGATGTACAAAGCGTGTGCTTGGAGTCAAGCCACTGCAGGGACAGGGATTGGTGGCTTTGTAATGGATTCGCTTTATCATTTGTCCTTAGTATTTTTAATTCTTGGTTGAGGTATTTGCTGTTAGCACAGGTACAGTGCAAGGCTTCATATTGCATCTGTGCTAGGGCCTGGTGCCTTTCTGCTCTGAAAGGTGCTCTGGATGCTTTTTTAGAGGGGAAAAAACAGCCTCTCACTGCCTGGCCATGTGGCCATTTGGAGGCAGAACTGCTGACTTCGGGCAAACAGGCTTTTACTGCTTTTTGCTTGTGCAGTCTGGAGTGAGCACTTATTCCTCTAAGGGCATCCTCAGTAGAGCTGCTTACATCCAGTCAGATTATACCTGAGAGAGTCCACAGAGGCAGTGAAGGTGCTTTAGATGAAAGACCTTGGCTCATCTCAGACCTCAGGCTGAGCTAGCTCATCTGAAGGAGGGGTGGGAAGGACAGGAGGGGAGCAAATGCACTTCATAAGTGTGAAACATTTGGCAAAGTTTCCAAGTCAAACATGACATCCCCCAATGCTATTTTTAGCATCTTCTCTAACCAGCTCAGCATTGAAATACCTTACAGGTGATGTTACTGTGTGATGTGTGTGACAGTGGGCCAAGAAGACACTAAAGACGTTTTCCTGCTAGGAGCAGCTTCCTGATCTATATGCAAGGTGAAGGATGCAGCAAAGCATCCCTTAAAACCGTTTTAAACCCCAGTTTGGAAAATTCTGATGCTTTAGTCTTTGACATTTATGGGGAAATAGTCAGCTCTGAGGTGAGTTCTGTTAACAGTCAATTTCCCCTTGCTTGCCTGTAAGAGGGGACCTTTCAGAAATGTTTTTAGTGAAGGGGCAGTTTCAGGTCTCTCAGAAACACTCCTCTTGTTAAAAATGGAATATTTCACAGCTTCCTGGTTGGTCTAGAAGTATGTTACTCCCCTGGGGACTCTTTGGATGCTGGGTCTCCTAAACACATAAGCCTTCCTTGAAAACTGGATTTGAGTATCCTGGGAAATATTTTTTCCTAGTAATTTGTGATTGCTCTATAGCTGTTGGGCTGTAGAGCCTGTGCAGAGCAGAGGAGCATAAAGATGTATTCCTGCAGGAATTTTGTAGCTGTTTCTATGCTATGTCCAGAGGAAAACCATGCTGGCAGGGATTAATGAAGGTAGAAATTATTTTGCCTTTAAAAGCTGTGTGGAGAGGAGAACTTAATAATCTACCTTCAAGCAGGTTTAGAATGGGAACTGCGTACATTTTACAAAACCAGGGAACATCTGGCTTGATTGCTCCTGTGGTTCCTGTGCCTTTGCTGTAAGCATTTACTTACACCAGGGGCTCGGTGAGTTCCGTGAGCCCTCTCTAGATGCGCTGCTTGGTTGCTTAGTTCCCAAGGAAGAGATGGGGAGAAAAGAAGATTCCCCAAGCTTGACTTATTGTCACTTCAAATATGCTGCTGAATAACTGAATCTGTGGAGTAATGCGGAGAGGAGAGTGGTGTTTCCATGCAGATGTTGGATGTTCTGCTGGGCAGATGCTGTGTTGTCTCAGGCTGCTGGCAGAAATCTGGAGAGCTTACAGTAAGTGGTTTAGAAGTCAGCCAAGAAAACACCCAAAGGCAAAATGATACAGGAGTGTTGTATGATGACATTGATGAGTTTTAAATATGGTGTTGAAAGCTTTGTGCTCTGGCTGAGATGAGAAGGAAGAAAAAGTCAGTCCAGTAGACTTATCTGTGCCAGGGGGGAGAAACAAGGCTTTGCTCCAGGGGTATTAAGTCAGACTCTGCAGGGCTTTTATATTTCTGTCCCTACTGTATCATAACTGTCACCAGTTCTTGTTGAGGTTTTTCTCAGATTTATTGAAAGGAATTGAAGGTTGGTTGGTTTTGTATTATAGAGTGCACAAGCTGGAGGCAGTGAATTAAACCTACTGTGGCTGGGAGATGTTTTAGTCTTCTCCCAGCCTTTCCGCAGGTGGTGGATCCACCCCTCACAGAAAGGGATGTCACAGTGCAGGGGTTGCAGAAATCCAGTCGTTAAATAACTGGGCTTCTGTAGCTTGGTGTATGGATTCAGTAAGGGCTGTTCCTCCTTTTTGTAATGGCCAATACAGCATTTATGTATGGGAGGGATAACTGAAACTCTTTCAGTGAATAGAAAATGCAGCTGAGGTTTTTTGGGCAATGATGCAATTGTGCTGCATTGTCCCAGTAGCATTCACACACTCTTCTGCAGTGTGAACTGGGGGAGTGGCTTTGCTGTTTATCAGAAATAAATGCGTGCACGGGGTACCCACACTGTCACTGAATTTTGGGTGGATTCTCTCTAGCATTCCAGAGGTTGCTTCAGCTGAATGTAAAGGCTTTGATTATTTTTTTTAAGCAATATCTGACTTAACTGTGGATACAGCTGGCTCAGAAGGCGTGTTATTTAACAGGAAGCCTTTGCAGAATGCTTGCTCTGCCTTGGAGCAAGCATTGGCCATTGTGCCTCTTAAAGCAGTGTTTGCCTTCGCTCTGTGCCAGGAGGGAGTGAGGTGACCCCAGACCTCTGCCCTGGCTGTGTCCCCACGAGGAGACAGTGCCACTGCTTTCCTTGTCAGCTAAATTTGAGTGTCCCCAGAGTGCTCTTAATCACTGGCTGTGGAAACTACTCCCAAGGCCAGCCTGAGCATCCTGCATTTCTCAGCTAAGCTAGCCAGGTCCTGATCTGCCTCTGGAATCCACTGCCCTCCCTCTTCTCCTCGGGCTGCAGGCAGCCTGTCTGTCCGTGCAGCATTCCTCCTATGTAACAGAGCACTGAGGCACTGCAGTGTGTTTGGGGAGTGTGTTCTGCGTGTGAGATCAACTGGGAATATTTCTCCAGGGGGATGCTCTGATTCCAGAGCAGGCATGAAACTCAGAAGAAGGTGCAGGGGAGGCTGGGCAGCTTCATGCACTCACTGCCTGGGATTGACTTGGGAATGTGGCATGACACAGCATTTGCTGTGCTTTCAGCTACAGCTATTTATACATTGCTTTTCAGGGTTATTTTGTCTCCTCTAGGAGATTCTGTACTTAAAAAATAATCTTGCTCAAGTTTACAACATTTGTTGAAGTTCCTAGACCTACTGGAGTATTTTGGCTCTGTGGCAGTGCTCTGCCTCTGGATCCAAACAGGGCTCAATGTGAGGGAATTTTTTCTTTAAGATACGTCTGGATTCAGTCCCCTAAAGTAATTTGACCCGCAGACTGGACTTGCACTGGGTCTCATATGTGAACTAAAACGGGCACACCAGGGATTTAAGGATAACACGCTAATATCTTCCCTCCTTCCTAGGAGAGAAAATTGCAGCAATTGTGAAACATTGCTGTCTGTGGGGGAAGGGACTCCTGTGAGGGTGGTAGTGGAGGCTCTGGGTGAAAGCAAGGGAAAGGAGAGTGGGCTGTATTACACTAACCATCCTGTGTCAACCTCCTACATTCGGGTGTCGCATGGCTGACATCCTATCAAAGAGCTCTGGCTGTGTCCAGAATTTTAAGCAGCTTTATAAATAGTGTTGCTCAAACTGCCTGTGTGTGCAGAGTCTGTGAACGACTGGGGTAGACCAAAATATTATTGGTTTAATTTTTGAACCCGTCCAAAAATGGGAGCAAGAAAGAGTAGAAACCTGAAGTGTAGAAACACCCATGGATTATCTCCTTCCTCTGCAATGCCGGGCGTACATCTGGGGGGTCTGTGAGAGAGGCAGTGCTGCTGGAGATGGCAGGCTGTGAGACTTGCAAGGCATGAATATGTGAATCTTGTTAAGGCATCTGAAACCATTCTTTCCCTCCTACTTGCCTGACGTCTTCCTGCTTGCAGGTTATGCTGTGTCTGAATAATTGTGAACAATTAGAAGCTAATTTAAATGGCTGGTTTGTATTCACAGCAGCAGTAAATGAGCTAACCAGCTGGAAAGCAGACACGGTGATTTTCTGTTGATATGTCTCCCTCTTGTTGTTCCCTGGCAGTTTTTGCAAGGTGGATTTTTTGCTGTGGACTAATAAGGAGTTTCTCCTGCACGCTGCTGACCTGATTGCAAGGGGAGGGAGAATGCTTTGTGCCTTAGCACAGAGTTACCACCAACCCAGCAGAGTCCAGTTCGGCTCAGCAAAAGAGCCCACCCTGGTTTGCTTCAGGAATGTGGAGCAAAGGAATATTTTTTGTGGATACACTCTTTATTCCTACTCTCAAATATATAGAAAGGTGAGGTACACCTGTTGTGCCTCGGGAGTGAATTGGCCAGCAACAGTCACACAGATTTCTTCACAGCATCCTTTTTGTCCTCTGGAATGGCAGATGCAGGTCTGAGCAGCCCCACTCTTTCCTCCAGACCTGGCAGCATGCCCCAAATGCAGCTCAGAATGGCCAGTGACTGATGATGCTGTCCAGATGGCATCCCCATCCATCCAGGTCCAGCAAGAACCTGGAAAACCTGTTGCATAATAACTGCAATCTCCCTCCCAAGGCAACAATTTGAGGAATTCTTTTGCTTCAGGTAAATAAAGGAGCTACTGGACAGACTATTTTTGCACACAGGGAGGAACACAGCTTAACTGGCAAGTTAAAACAGTGGGCTGTTGGGAATCCTGGGAATCCAGAGTGGAGGCTGAAATGGGATTCTCTTTTTCCTGTCACGCTGGATGGTGTCAGCATCCATATGAGCTTCTCCTCAGGGGAGTTCCTCCTAGCAGTCAAATGCATCTCCCTTAGACCTTATCAGCTGCTGCCAAACGAGCAGCACAGCCATTGCTTTCACCTGCATGGTCGGGTGTTCACCAGGGGCTCCGCAGCCATTCCTTAGGTCCTGTTGGAACCAGGCAGCTCCTGACACACTGGGCTTAGGGGTCTGTGGAGCTGCTGGGCTCCTCACAGCTCTTTTCTTCTTGGAGATTGCTGGCTCTGATCTGTACTTTGGGTGAGGCTTTAATGCTGGAGCACTGAGGCAGTGAGCAGTGCTGGCTGATGTATAGGCAAAATGTTGTCCACGTCCCTGCTTACTGCTCCCAACCGGCTTCTCCCATGCCTGGAGCTCCGGTCTCCTGCGGTTTTCCTCAGGTAACAGTGCCATCTGGTGCTGGAGCACTGCTCTTGGTCAAGCTTTCCTCAGATACTCAGGCAGAGGTGGTAGGAGAGTATTGCTTTTAATCAGCCATCTCACTGTAAGAAGATGGGAGGGGATGTCCTGTAATAATCTGTGCTTTTGGGACACTGCACCTGCAGATGATCCTTTTGTCTTTTCTGTTTAACGGCTGATGTTCCCAGAACTGCTGTACCCAGAAGACTGAGTACATGAGGCAAGAACTGTAAACACTGAGAAGGCAGATCATTTTTTACTATGAACTGCTGCTAAGAACTAAAATCCAACATTTAGATTAAATCCTGTAACTGGGGACATCTTTCAAGGATTCCCTGTAGGACTCTAAGTGACTTCCTAGTCACTAAATCTTCCATTGAAAGATCTTTACATGTTTTCTGGTCATAGCCATGTACTTTTAGACTTTACCCTTCTATATATCTTTATGCTGAGCATCATTATGTTAATACTTTCTGAATTATTTTTATTCTATTTTTTTATTTCCTCTGAAGTTTTGTAAACCTTTTTGTACACAGAGAGTTTGATTGTGTTCCCAGATGAAAGTCTGGTTATTGGTTGATGGGAGTGAGTATATGGAATGTACTATTTGAACAAACAGCACTTGATGGCAAGGTTGGCTAAAGTCAAACTCTTCTGTAATTTTCCTTCTTTAGGTACCAGGTTGTCTTTGCTGCTTTACCCCTTTTTCAGGCATTTAACCCAGACTGACACATGTGAGTGTGTGGTGGTGTTCAGCATTTACACACCAGATAGAAAAGTGAGGCTGAGGATACTGAAAAGCTGAGAGTGGCTCTTGTTTATGCAGCTTTGCTTGTCTGCTTCCAGGATCCTCCTCTCTCCCAGCCACATTCTCGCTTCTGGGAAATGCTCCCAAACCTACTTCTTTTCCTCTAAATAATAACAACCCAGTAACCTTCCTGTTGTCTTATCTTCCTTCCCTTGAATTACTGCCTTGTACTTTGTTTTCAGAGCGGTGTGTTCACCAGGTCAGGGAATCTGTGTTGTAGTGCTTTCCAAAATGTCATGTAAATATGCAGAGCCACAGAAATGATCTGTTGCCAGTAAAATAAATAATACTTCTTGGACAAGGGAAATCCAAGTAGAAGATTTACTTTTGCTTAGCAAAAGATTTCCATTAAAGCCAGATCCTTCTGCTCCAGAGCACAGCATTTACCCACACTGTAATTACAGTGAACTTTTGTTTCATCCAGTGATTTGTTCAGACTTTTTAACTGAATTCCACCTCTTGGAAAAGGAAAGTAGAATCTTTCAGTGTCTTTCTGCCAGAAGGCTCAAAGGTGATATTTGTTGGGGAAAGGGGAAGATCCTGCATTGCTTGGCTGTGACTGAAGGACCAGAAGTTTGCTGTGGAAGGAGTGTTGTACTCTATTACCCAAAAACAATGTGGAGGCTAAAAATAAAAAACAATAGGTTGTGTGGTCAGAAATACGGACAGGACCAAAAGTAGCTACAAGCCCATTGAAGGTAGATGTGAAAATAGGGGAGACTCAAGAACCTTCAGCCTGAAGCTGGAAGGGACTCAACTGAGTGACTTCAGGTTTCTGTGTCTCCATGATATGTCATAAAGACGAATTACAGAGCTGTCACTTTGTCTTACGAGAGCTGCAGGTCCCCAGGGAGGCTTCGCAGCGTTGGGAGATTATCAGAACTAATGACACAGCTGGATTTTGAAGCTGCTGTGTTACAAAGCTTCCCTGCACCTCTAGCAGTGTCAAAAGGGAATAGTGATGTGGAGGCAGTGATCTGGTTCTCATTTTTCAGGTTGCCTGGTCTCCTGTGGGTGTTGCAGAGACTTCTTTCTGTGCTGCCTGCCATGAACTCGCTTGGTGTTTACTCAGTGACTCTACATGATGGCAGGTGCTGCCTGGCTCTGGCAGCCCTGGATACAATTTGCATGTAATAAGATAAAAAATCATGTTCCCTTAGTACAGGGGGTTTAGAGTTTTGTAGACATTCAGCTGGTGGCAGGCAAGTGTGTTTTAGAGCAGTGTGTGCTGGCCTGGGGCTGGAAACTGCTGTGTTCATCCCTACAACTGGTGGAATCTTCATGAGCTAATTAGGAAATTCTGCTTTAGGCCATGCCTTTTTCTTGTTTTCTGAAAAAAATGTTATGTTCAAACTGTAGAATCAAACCACAGTAGTTTGCAGGTAACAGGCACTACTTGGGGTTGGCTTAGTGGTGAATCTTAGTTTGTGCTGCTGTGGATGTGCTGAGTGTTGGATGATTGGCACATTCAGAGCTGCTGGTTGCATGAACAAAAGAATTGTAATCTGTGATCAGGTGACTGCCTGCAGGTAGAGCTGCTGCGATGCAAAGCTGTCTTGGTTTCATCTTAGCCTCTGTGAAGTGTTTTAAAGCATTTATTTCAGATCAGAGGAGCATTTTAGCACCCCCTCTGCTCACCCCTGTTCTGTCCTTCCTGTGCCTGAAGTTAATCATCAACCTGACCTTTCACAGAGGGGTGTTTTGCACTGCCCAAAGCAGCCTCATGAACAAGCTTTTGGGCTCTTGCACAGAATACAGGAAACAAAGATTCTGTTCACTGTCCTTCTCCTGCTTTGACCAAACCAGAGGGAACTGTGTGTTCCTGAGTCACTCAAGGCTTTTGAGAGTTAGTTCAGTTGTTCGTATTGAACAATTTTTTTAATCTCCTGATGCAATTCCTAAGTAACTCTTAAATATTTTCTCCTTTTGTGATTCTTTGAGTGCTTTCAGATGACAAGCAGTATCATGATATTATGAAAATGCAGAATGATGCTAAAGTAAAATGAATAAAAATCTCTGTGTGTCTACAGATTGCCCAGAGGAGCTGTGGCTGCCTCATCCCTGGACATGTTTAAGGCTGGGTTGGACAGGGCTTGGAGCAACGTGGGGTTGTGGAAGGTGTCCCTGCCCATGGTAGGAGGTTGGAACGAGATGGGCTTTAAGGTCCCTTCCAGCCCAAACCATTCTGTGAATTAAAGGTATGAGTTATGTGGCAGAGCAGTGACCAGCTCTGTTCTGTGGTGGTGTTGGAAGCCACGTACCACTCTGACATTTAATACTTGCGCAGGCAGAAGTTTAGACCTTGCTCCAAAAGGGTGTAGTTCTGTAAGTAATGCAGGAATCTCCACAGCCTCCTGTCTCCAGCAGATCTTGAATTTTTTTGTCTGGAAGAGCCAGAGACTACTTGTGCTTGCCATGTAGGAGTAGCCAGGAGGTGTCATAGGCAGAACTTTTGTACCAATCAGTGCAAAAGATTTATTTTAATATTTTTGCAGCTGCATCCCTCAAGGGTTGTTTTTAAAACCCTCTGTATTGTGTAGCTCATTGTTGAGCTCTTCTGGGTAGTAGAATTTTAGTTCTCAGGAGTCTTAAGTTTCTAGTAGTCTGTCTCCTGTCCCATTCTCCCATCTTTCTTTCCCATAAAAACCCAGCATGGCTGGGAACCTCCAGTTAGAAGTGAAGCAACATGTGCCACTTCAAATGTCACAGTGTGAATCAAATCTGAGCTTCCAGGGGATTCTCTGCTGTTGCTTTATCTTCTCTCCTCTT
Source organism: Oriolus oriolus (assembly GCA_013400235.1). Lineage (NCBI taxonomy): Eukaryota > Metazoa > Chordata > Aves > Passeriformes > Corvidae > Oriolus > Oriolus oriolus. The sequence continues at coordinate 92,915 of VXBT01000120.1, read as the reverse complement.
GCTTTTTACAACTGCTCATGTGCAATGCAAGCTGATCAGTGTAACAGAAGTCTTTCACAGGAAGTGAACTTTGGATATGGAACATATTTTTCTAAGAGTAGTATGTGATGCCATTGGTGATGTGTTGATACTGAAAAGATATTAAAATATCTTGGCTTCAGATCTTCCGGGTCATTGAATTTCTGAACCTTTGTCATCTAACTTGGTGCATCCATGCTATATTTGGACAGCTGACTTGTTTTTTTAGACACCTTATCTAGATTTAAAATAGAAACAGCTTGTGTTGAGTTGATTGCTACACTACTGTTTTAGCTGAAGTGAATATGGGTGTGTAATCAGACCTTAGAGTTAAAAAAATAAGAACTGGGGGATGCTGAGTTGGGTTGGCTGCTGCCAGTTGTGCTCCCTCCTGCCCACTTCCATGAGCACCCATTCCGCAGCCATTCCAGTGCCAAGGCAGCTCTGGAGCTGCTTTGTTTTCTCCTACTGTCTGGGGCTGGAGCTGGCGGTGGCCAGGAGCTGCTTCATGTAGTAAGGAGGTTTCCTCTTAACCTCCAGTAAGAGCCTGGCAATAGTCCCAGTCACAAACCAGTGCATCTGGTGGAGGTATCCAAGTCACAGCTTCAGCACTGGAGAAGAGGATCTATTTGCTTTCAGGTTTAGAAACCAGGCACGGGAACTGTGGTACATCGTGTCCTGTTTCAGGTGCTGAGAGGCTGTCCTGGTCTTTCAGAATCCCTCCAAGGAGCCTGTCTGTCAGCTCAGTGAAGCAAGGTTTTACCTTTCCCAGCACCAGGCATTTGGATTTAGCTTTAACTGGTTATGGAGTGTGGTACTGAGGTTTGGAGAGCTCTGTGGTACCTTGTTACCTGTTGCTGCAGTAGTTGTTTTCCCTGTGGTTTGCTCTTAACCTGTGGGTTTTCTTCATCTTCTGAGCATTGATGTTATAAGTTTCCATGGCAACTTCCAAGCTCTCAAGTTGGTGCTGTCCATTCGAAACAAAATGCTAATGTGGGGATTGTAGGACACTGACAGTCCTGGTGACCCTGGAGGGATGTCCCAGGGAGGGAATTAATTTTTAACTCCAGAATGGATTCAGAAATTGACTTGCCAGGAGAATGCTCCAGTGCAGTTTAAAAACAACCTCCATCTGCATGAGTCTAAAGTTCTAACTGTTGATGTTGGACAGAAATCAGCTACCTAGTTCATGTCTCCTCCATCACAATGTTTGTCCATTGTCACAAAAAGACAAGTGTGGTGTGTTTTCTGTGGATAAAACCTTGGCTTGACTAAAAAGGAGGCCATAAAATGGTAGAACATCTGAAATACATTATTATTTTTCCCCTCACACTTTCTTTCTTAGTCCCATTGAGAGAAATCTGAATAGGCTTCACAAAATTGCAAGTAATTTCTTTTTTACTTTTTTGTTTACAGTTGTAGGCGCAGAGCCTGGGAGCAGTGCTTTAAATGAGATCAGTTACACAAGATGTACAAGGGGAGGGTCGGGACCTGTGAGATGGACAAGTAGCCCAGACTGAATAGAAGTGACAGGTCTGTGCAGGTCACAGCCTGGCCTCCCTGCCCTCGTGGTGGCCAAGTTCTCGTTTAACTCAAGAGGCAGAAGCAGCTTTCATAGTAGATAATTCACTTCTGGCTCAGTTGGATAAACATCTCAACCATCAAACCGCAGTTCAGGTCAGCGTACAGAGTTTCATCTCCAGCATTGTGCTTTCCTCTGGGTTTGTTTTTTTTTTTTTTTGTGGCGTCTTGTAGTCTCATTTTTATAAGCAGTTACCAATGTGTGTGTGCTGCTTGTTCTCCTCCATCTGTACGAGCTTATTTCCAGAGCTCTTGTTTTGGAGGATGAAATTTGGGATGTCTGGAATAGGTGATGTTGTCACCACAGTGATTGCGTTGGAGGTAGAGGCTGTGGGATCACGCTATCACCCTTGAGTAAATTTTATTCTTTAGGTTGGAAAAGACCTTTGAGTTCAACCCAGCACCGCCAAGCCCACCGCTAAATGGTGTCCCTGAGCGCTGCAGCTGCACACCTTTTAAACCCCTCCAGGGGTGGTGACTCTGCCACTGCCCTGGGCAGCCTGTGCCAGTGCTTGACAGCCCTTTTGATGATGAAATTTTTCATAACATCCAGTCTAAAGCTCTCCTGGCACAATGTGAGGCTGCTTCCTCTTACCCGGTTACTTGGGAGAAGAGCCTGACCCTCACCTGGCTACAACTTCTCTCAGGGAGTTGTGTAGAAGGAAAAGATCCCACCCTGAGCCTGCTTTTCTCAAGGCTGAGCCCCACCAGCTCCCTCAGCTGCTCCTTATAGGCTTGTGCTCCAGAATCTGAGACAGTGCTGGCCGAGCGTGAACTTGTAACACTGGGAGTTGGTGTTGGCAGCCTTGATACCGGATCAGGTGCCCTCTCCCACAGCCAGAGTGCTCTCTGTTGCTGGGCAGCTGAGCAGAAATGCAGCTGTAAAACCATGACTGATCCAGGTGAAAGTTATGCTCCCAAATCCCTGTGAAGCTGAGTCGCAGTGCCAAGGTCTCCCGTCCTTCCTGGTGTCCCAGTGTGGGTTGAACCTGTAACACAGATTTGTGCTCCTTCAGCTCCTCTGAAGGAAGATGTGTCCTGGCATATTTGAGACTGACCAACCAAGGACTGCGTGCTGATGCATTCCTGTTCCCTTCTGTGGTTAAACTTGTTCCCAGATTCTGTTCTGGGGATGTTTGGAGCAGGGGACAGTTTGTCCATCCCTACCTCCTGTGACAGCGTTGCCTACCTGGAGTGCAGTGTGGCAGTTGCAAACCAAAATGCTATTTGCAGGCAGAATTACCACCTTCTGTTTCTCCTAAAGTGGAATACCAGGACTCCTGGCCCATGCAGAAAAGAAGCTGTGTGGGAATAGGAAAGGAAGGGATGTGCTGGCAGTAAGCATGAATGTGTTGTCCTTTCTCTTTTGCTGGATGAAACATTCTGGGGGATGGTGACAGCGGTAGCTGGAGCCTGTGTGGAAGTGGTTTTGTCCACTGTTGGGTACCAGTGATGTTACAAGCAAACCTGAATTGCTAATTAGTGAATTTAAGCTCTGCTTTAGGTATGCAGAGAGTGATCAGGGATTTATGCCAGTCACTCCAGTACTCAGTTTGTTTGGATACACACCAACCAGGGCTAGTTGTCCCTATATCAATCTCAGCAACTCCTCTATTATTTGCCACTGAACTTCAGAAGTGATTGTTGCTTATTTACCTGCCACGATACTTGGCATTGGTGGCTAGTCCAGATCATCAAAGTAAATTGCTCTGGTTTTGAGCCCTTGTCAGAAGGGAGTTATTGGAGAGGAAAATGGGAACTATATCTTGCATTTGTTCAATGGAGTTGAGAGGTTAAACCCAGGGAGTTACAGTGGGAGTTTAGCCCACCCCTGCCCAGGGATGTTTACACCTCACTGCCAAATTGTTTGCTAAAGTGAGGATCCAGTTTTCTGTCACAGACATCTCTGACAGCCTCTGCTGTTAATTTAAACAAACAAAACCCAAACCACAAAGACTTGGTTTCAAATGACAACTTTGTAATAAAAAATTAGGCAAGTGGATGAAAGCAGAAAGCTCCCGAGGCTTAATGAGTTCATGCTCCGTGGAAATGCCTGTCCTCTCCCAGTCTGCCCAGTTCCAGGTGTGATGCCTGATGGCTCCTTTATTTCATTTGAGGTGAGATGACTCAGCTGAGAAGGGGAACATGGTCTTGTTGATGCTTGTTCTCTATGCAGAAAATCAGAATTTGTGTACCCCTCCTGCTGTGTGTGCTTTGAGAGCATCATCAACCCTGCTGAAGTATCAGGTGTTCTCCAGATTGCAGCTGGTGCCTTTTGATGAGTAAATTTGCTGTGGAGCTCAGGCACTGATTCAGTGCTGAGCACCAAGAAAGCATCTGAATAGCAAAGGAAATAAAAGGGGGGCCAGAGCTATTCTGCCACTTCTTTTTGCAGTCAAGGCCCTAAGGAACATAACTGACCCCAGGCTGGGTGTGTCATCCCTGTTCACCAGGGTAAAATGTGCGTGCAGTGATGAGTGTCTTTGGTTTGCCTTATTTAACATTTGTAAGTAGTGAATTAATTTTTTTGAAAAGGCTACACAAAACACATCTTGCTCTTGAGGAGGGAGCCCAGCTTGGCATACAGGAGCATGGGGACTCCTCAGAGCGTCTCTGGGAAACTGCTATTTCTCATTCTTGGGGCTCTTACTGAGGCACGTGGCTGGAACATAAACCCAGCCATGTTAGTACTGACTTTCACACAGGTAAATATAGCAGCTGAGCTGCGAGGACCTATTTTAAAAGTGCTTCTGCAACAGAATTCCCTCAGTGCTGAGGGAGGGGGCTGTCCATCAGCTAATGATCACATCACTCTGGGTGTAACAGAGAACAGGAGGAATGACTGAACTGTTGTGTTCATCAGCAGCCATTCCAGCTTATTCTGGTCGGGTTTCTTGTGGGTTTTGATAGTCTTTTGTGACATGGCAGACCTGTGAAGTATTCATTGTTGATGCTGGCATTCTGCCTACTCCTTGGCTTGCTTCTCCTTGCAACTGAGACAGGTGGGTCTGGCACATGAATATAGTTGTGCTGCCTTAATAAACCGAGAGACCTGAAAATAGGTTAAATATAGCCCCCCCGTAGAGAAAGCTTTATACTTTGCTTTGGGAAGAATTTGTATGATTATATTCTTGAGGAAGGATCACAAAATGAGAATGCTGCTGATTTATGGCTTCTGTGATTTACAAGCACTGACTAACCCAGAGATATTGCTGCTGCTGCTGCTGCATAACATCGAATCATCTTGATGGTCTGGGTTCTTCAGAGGCTGCATCATGGGGAACAGTATGGCTCCGTGATGTGTTGAAACATAATGCATCAATTTAAGCCCTAATGCATTTTGAAATGAAAGTATCATCATACGCTTGGAGCTGTGCAGCGAGAAAACTTCAGTTACAATACCCAAACTGCTGCTCACGCTTGAGTATTTACTGGAATGTGAATGTTGCAGCCTGATTCTGGATTTTAAAAGGCTGCCTATAGAGTACTTACTTCAATAAATAATTTTAGAAAGCTGTATAAAAATTGATGTCTATCTATATACCGCAGTGGGATGTGGGAGGCAGTGAAAACACTTCTACAATCTGGAAATGGGCTGCGGGCTTCAGGTTTCCCACTCCAGTGTGGTTCTGACTCCAGAAGTTGGGTCTAAAAGCCTGGCTGGCTCAGTCTCTTCCTCTCTTCCTGAAACACGCAGTCAAGAAGATGATAAATACTCGGGTCCTATGGTTTGATTCCGGATCCTGTTCTTGGAGTATAGATTTGTCTAATTTAGTAAAGCGGGCTGGAAGCCAGGGAGTGGGTTAGGATGAAATGCTGACAAAGCACAGTGGAGTTCAGGCTGGGGATGAACAAGGAAAAGCCAGGAATGCAGCAGCAGTGACACGGTGGGTTCTAAAAGTGAGATGTGAGAGAGGCTCTGTCCCTGATGGTGCATTCATGTGGCACTTCCCAGAGCATGGGGTGTGTAATTAGTGTATTTGCAGGGCTCAGAGTGATGTACCAATGCAGATAACTTCTGGACCACTGAAATGCAGATAAGGCTTCTCCCTGTTCAGCAGAGGGAGACTTTAGCTGAGTTACTGGGAGGCTGAGCAAGCCTGAAATTTGAGTTCAGTCTTATGGCCTCCCTTAGGACATCATCCCTCATGTAGCATTCCAGTATTCAATGGCAGCTGCACTTGGTAGTTTTTTTCAAACTTGTTGAAAATACTTAATGAAATAGCCTGCAAGTAGTCTTGAGGTCACTGAAACAGCTGGATGAAGGGCCACTTCTGGAGGGGCATCACTTGGTTGATCACTGGAGATTCATCAAGTGATGCATCCCCTTTCCAGTAACACTCCTGGTGCCCACAGGTCTGTGTGAGCTGCTGTCAGGTAAGTAAGGATGGTCCAACGACATCCTTCGTTGCCAGAACGAGCTCTTTGCCAGGAAGTGCTTTAGCAGGAGTTGGAATAAGTAGTGCTTTGACTTTATCCGTGGTCTTACTGATGTTTTGTTACCTGCATGGACCTGAGAGCTTTTAAGTGCAGAAACAGCCATTTATTTTCCTTTTTTTTTTTCCGAGACAAGTGCTTGCTCCAGTGGATTTGTCACCTATTCCCCTGCCAGCCAAGACTTCTTTCTGTACAGGACCTTGCTCTGTGTCACAGGCCAAACAGGCTTTCCACAGATATTTGGGAGTATCTTGGGTGAAAAGCGTGCATGATGAGACACAGAGCTGTGGTGTGATGTGTCTTCTGTGCTACATAGACTGGATGTGGGTAGGAAATGATGTGTGGTGCAGGCAGAGGAAGAGGAGAGGGAGACTTGAGGGGATGAGTGAGTCAATGTCTGCACCCTTTTTGATGTGTCGGCTGACTTAGAGCACAGTTGTGGATGGATCCCCTGGTTGCTGATGTCAGATCTGTCGGCTGGATTTTGCAAATGTGCCGAGGGGATTAACTCTGTGTATGGAAGCGCCTCAGCATCTTCCGCTGCAATCCTCCTCGGTCTGGAGGGTTGGGATGTCGTGCATTTGTATTTGTCATGTTATTTCTGACTTGAGTATCATCTGGGGTCACTAAAGCCAATCTCTTTCTCTCCTTAGCTGAAGCTTGAAGATCGCTCAGTGGTCCCTCGAGATGTGGTCAGACACATGAGCTCCAGCGTAAGTGCTTTCTTTTCTTTGTCCCTTTTTGATTCTGATACTGCTGCATGGGTTTCTAGGACTTGCCAAATTGCCTGAATGGAGCTGGACAGTAATGCTTTGAGCATGTTCTATTTTTAGTGTGTTGGATAGACTTAGCTGCATCCAGTGAAAATGGAATTCTGCTAAGGCTGCCTCTCTAGAGCTGCATATCTGCAAAGGTCTCCTGAGCAAGCAATCCCAGTCATGGTGAGGGAAGGAGACAAAAAGCCTGTCTGCCATGCCGTTGTTAAAGTTTTAAATTGATCAGTTCTGAGAAGTAGGGATTGTGGACCTGCTCGCCCAGACCTAACAGGGAGGTTGGAGTGAGGGCAGATCCCAGTTCTGCTGCTTGCCTTTGCCTCTTCGTGTGCTCTGATAGAGAATTTGGAGGGAATATTTTCAGACACATCTCTCAGTCTACAGTAAGCAGCATCTTTTCCAGCTTCTCCCAGAAATACAGCAAACCCCAACACTGCTGGAGCATCCAACACAGCTAGGTTGACAGAAAGCAAGCTGGTTCTCAAACAGCAGCTGATAATTATTCCCTTTGCTCTTTCTGGGTACCATTCTATGTCCCAGCCACTCTGTTGTAGTTGTATGGAACTTGGGCCTATCAGAGATGTGTGAGTTTGGGGTTTGTGTGGGGAATACTGGGGAGGTTGTTGGGCATCGATGATCAGATGGGACGTGCTCTCTTCAGGAGCTCAGCGGGGTTGACGGTTTCTTGCTGTGGCTCAGAGCTAACCTCTAACCCTGAGCCATATGGCCCTGCCATGTGCTTGCCTCTATCTTCTCTTGACTTGCTTCCAGCCATGTGGCTACCAAGGCTGTGATGAAGGAAGCAGCTGGCCACTAACTGCTGCAGTTGCACCACATGGTGTGCAGCCTGGTGCAGGGATAGAGAAGGCTATTCTCTGACCTGGCTGCCTTGTTTGGGTTTTTGTGGGTTTTTTTTAAATAAAGCCTTTTTTTGTCAATTAATAAAAGTAAACCCACCCCTTTTTCACAGAATGTTACACAGAAAAAAAAAAAAAAAGCTTGAATGATAATTTGAAAATTGCTGAAACAAATGACTTCCTTAAGATTCAGTGGTTGTTTGAAATGGAAATTTGAAGTCAACATATCTTTCTAAAACTGCAGCTTTATGAAAGAGTTCCAATCCAAAACAATGAACAGGTAGAAAATGGAATTATTGGCTGTTCAGTGTTGTACCTGGCACAGCTGGAGCCTTCAGTATATTCTGCTCACTCCAGGGGATACTTTGAATCCTGTCTCTCAACTGTTTGTTATGCAGTGCTTCTTAAAATAATTTTAAGCTTTCAGGACAGCAGGTTGTTCTCCTCTTGGCAAACATGGATGCGCTGCTTTTGTTTGCAATTTCCATTCTCATTTGAGCAGAAATTGGCTCCCCTGGCTTGCTGCACATGTTTTGGTGGATATGTACCCAGCAGTTGTCTTGCACATTCATTTTTGTCTGTTTGCATGTTTAAATAATGGTATTTGCTTGACCCTTGTGGCCACTAACTTCATTTTTTAAATGGATGGAATGGTGAGATTATAACTCAGTTTCTTCTTTCTGTTAAAAAGCGTAATAAATCTGAGGATGACTTATAGTTCCTTACCATCGAACGTTTTAAATGTTAGTGGTAAATTAAACAATGAACCCCTCTTTATCCCTAAGAAAACCTTCACTTGCTAACAGATATATTCCAAAAATTACAGGAGCGTTTAAAATAGAAAACCTGCAAGTGTCAGCCTGCCAAATTCAGGATGTGGGATGGTTGCCCTGCGCCAGTTGGCCTGGCAAATGGAGAATGTGGAACTTATTCTGTATTCAACACACTCTCTTAGGGCTTGTTTTTAACCTTGAGCGGGAAGGACTCGAAATCCTCTGTTCCTCAAGAGAGGAGAGCTGACTCAAATCCATGTGCTGCTCATTGAGCACTGAGTGTAGGGAAAGACTGCTTCGGGGGGAAATGCATAAAATGAGATCATTTTCACTGAATGCAATTGGGCCTGAAAGCCTCATCCAGCTGGATGAGAAGCAGGAAAAGCGGCAGAGTTAATTTTTCCAGGTGATATGCTAATTTGGGGGAAAGGTAAGAAGTAGATCTGTAATCTGTCAGACACTTGGGTTTTGTTGCTTCAAAGGATGCTGGGCTATGCTGTCCTTTTTAGACAAAGGAGTAAGGGTGGTGTAAAGATCCTCCTGCTAGAAAAGAGAGTGCTGAGGGAAAGAGTAGAAGGATTGGAGGTGGAAGATATGGGATTGAAGGCTGTGTTTCCAGAGCTCCTGTACTCTGGGATGGGAGTTTGCTGGTGTGCCTTGAAGCCTTGTCTCTGATGGGGAAGGAATCCATTCACTGCTTAAATATTCCATGTGGTACATGCTGTCAGGGTAGCAGAAGAAGCAGGAAGAAGGTCTAGGGACTTAATTGTGGAGTGACTGAGGGTTGAACTCAGCTCTCCTTACTCAGTTCAGTCACCTCCCTTTTCCAGTTCTGCTGTTGGGGTTGATGGAAATTGATTTTTGTAACAGAACTGTGAAATGTAAGCTGGTTCATTTGGCCCCTCCCTTAGTGGGATCAGCTAATGAAAGGATGGGTGTGTTTGAGCTGTGCCCAGCTGAGGACCTGCCCTGGAAGATGAGACAAGTTGGCAATGTCTCTTTTTGGGACTGCACTGCTGAGCACTGCTATAAACTCTGAGTGATTCAGCAGAACCCCTCAGCCTGCAAATCTGCCTCCTCTCTCACAGGCTAATGTTTCATGTGACAGGGAAATAAACAAACTCATAATAAAGGAAGGTTCAGTGGCACGTGAGGGAGGAGAACTGTGGCTCAACAGCCCTATAGGTCCTGGGGTTGCTCACAGCATTGATTTCTGCTTTCCTAACCAGACAGGGCTCTGCACTTGCTTGAGCATTTTGTAACTGGAAGGAGAAGCAAGCTGAGCTAAGCCTATTGCTCTTGGCCGTGACTAATAACACCCAACTGTGTTAGGTGGGAGGCACCTTTAGGGTGGTACAGGTACCTTCTCCATGGGGAAACTCACTTAGAGAACAGGCAGAGGGTATTGGAGTACATCAGTGACTCCAGTCCTGGTTTTATTGCTTGCTACACTTTCACCATCCATTAAAGGGTTTTTAGATGAAGAGACAGTTATGATCCACAGAAATCACAGGTGTTGGATTGTATCATGTCTCAGAGCTGCTGTCATGTTGGCTGCTGATAAAGGAAAAATTAATTTTGAAATGCACAGTGTAGGGCAAGGAATTTGTTTCTTGAGGGTTTTTTGGTTCTGACTAACAAACAGTCTAAAACACAGGGCCTAAACTGCAAAGCACAGCCAGAGGATGGTGTGGGTATGCTTATTTTAGCTTACTCTGGAGGAGAAGCAGGGCAGGTGGCTGTGCTGTAGCCTGCAGAAGCTGGGGGTTTGTTGAGCAGGTGCCACTTCTGAGCAGGCCTCGCTCATCCCACAGCTCGAATCGTGCTGGCAGCAGCTGTTGTGAAGCCAGTGTATTTCTGGCCAACCCTTTTCAGGTGAGAGTGATGGTGCAGCTCTGCTGGGCTCTTTCCTGGCAGCCTGTGCAGGCAGCAAGCTTAGCTGCAGTCTGTTGTGATGGAGCTGAAGCTGGGAAAGGCTCCCTTTTCTTCCCAGCCCTTCTGGAAAGGACTGGGAGTGATATGCGGAGCAGCTGGAGGGAATGAGCCCCTGCTGCTTTGGGGTGTGCCAGGCTGGCTCTCCCAGCCCTCCTGGCTGTGCTGGCACAGCTCTGCCTGGGGCAGGTCCCACTCTCCTGATCCCATTGCTTTGGGAGCCTCGAGGCTGCAGAGCACTGGGCTGGTGTGGTGTGAGGAGAGAACCTGCAGCAGGCAGGTGGACAGCAAGCCAGCCAAAAGAGCAGTCTGTCCAGGAATTACCCTGGGCTGTCTTTGCTCCAACTGCCAGTCCTCAAGATGAAACTGAATGAGTTGAGCACCAGCAAACTCCTGAACTCCCACAAGGGCTGCCCAGGGCTCTGAGTGAAAGCCTTGACTAAATACTTCCCGTGGTTGAAAGAACAGAACTGAGCAAACAAATCCACTTCTTGCAGGGTAAAAGCCCTTTGAGTGTTGTGCTCAAGTCCTGCTGGAGCAGAGACCTTGATGTTTGAGATAAGGACAGCTCATACCAGGGCATTTGTCATGCTGGCCCTCAGTCAGCTTTGATAATGGACTTGTGGTCTTTAATACATAAGAATATCGATTGTCCCAGCTGTCAGGAGGCCAGGGCAGCTGCTGCCTTTGACAGTGTTTGGGTTAGCAGCCCTTCCTTGCAGGCCTCCACCATATGTGGGAGCAACGTGCACATTGTGTGCTCCCTGCCAAGCTGCCCCCAGAAGGCTCCTGACAGCATGCCTTCTTTTCTTTGGGACAAAAAAGATTAAAACTTCGTTAAAAAGAGAGGGATATAATGACAAACCATCTTATAATTAGACCAACTGTAAATTATCTGGCTGCAAACCATGAAATTTGACCAAAGGTGACAGATTTTTTTTTTCAGTATGGCACAAATAAAAGGCCATTTATAATGTCCTGCCAAATTATGTGAGTTAAAGTCACAACAGCTTTAAAGAATTTCTGTTTTGTTGCTGATCTGCCCCTGCCTTTGCTGACTCAGGGCAGTACCTGTGCATTGGTCCTGTGGAGCTGCAGAGATTCACTCAGTTGAACAGAGCAGGGAGCCAGGCAGATTTTAAAGCAAGTAAATACTAATCACCTGATTTAGTAAGATCTTATTTGACCAGGTGAAGGAGTCTCTGCTTTAGCAGCCATTTCAAATTCTAATGGGGAAGAAAACACTACAAGTCTGTAACAGTGATCTCACATTCTGAGCTGCCACAGTGTTTTGTGAAATACCCTTACAGAAAAGGGCCTGAAGGGTAAGAGAGAGTTAGTTTTTTTTAACGTTTATTTGTCTCTGCACTTACAACTTCTACACGAAACACATACATCTGTATGTAGGACTTACCCTAGGTAACCAACTTGTTTTCCCTTTTGTGTTTTCAGGACAGTCAGTGTGGAACTGTAATTGACGTCAACATCGAGTGTGCTGTGAAGCTGGTGGGAACCAACTGCATCCTTTACCCTGTCAACAGCAAAGACCTGCAGCATATCTGGGTGAGAACACAGCCAAAATACACATGGGAGCCAGGGCTTGGTGGTTTGGAGGGATGCTGCTGTACTTCAAATCTGTCTTGAAGGCGAAGCATCCATGTTGTGCAAGATGCATCTGCAGTTTGGTTTTATTTTAAACTTGCTGCAAGCAGTCTCCCTGGGAGAAGATGATGCAGCATCTCCTCATCTCCCCATCTGTTCTGTGTTTCTCATCACATTGCTGAGACCAAATTGTCTTGAAGGGCTAGACTGACATTAAATTGTGTGGGAACTCCTGCACTGAGTGTGGAAAGCTGGTGTGGCAACCTGACCGGGGCAGCCCATGGCCGTGGCCCAGAGCTGCTGAGCTGCAGCACTGCTGCTGTTTGAACAGGCTGTAAAAATGCTGAGATGAGTCAGGCAGGTTTCTGTTAAGCTGGAACAGTCTCAAACATATCTGGTTCTCTCTTTGAATGGGTAGGTGATTTCCAGAGACCAGGTGGGGTAGGATTTCATAGTTCCTTTTCCTCTGAGATAAAGATAATTTGGGAGTAAAGAGCAGGAATGTCATAACTCATCCCAAGTCACAGCCTGCGGGAAGACAGTAGGATATGAGCTCCTCTGGGATAAAAAATTACCCTTAATGGTGAAAATTGGCTTCAGCTACAACGATTGATATTTATAAAGTTTTGTTTCCTGCTTTCATCACAGCCTTTCATGTATGGTGACTACATAGCCTATGACTGCTGGCTGGGCAAGGTCTATGATTTGAAGAACCAGGTCATCCTCAAGCTCTCCAATGGTGCCAGGTACTTCTCTCCTTCCCGTGGAAGACTGTCCCCCCTGGCTTCCACAATCCTGATCTGTTTTATGAGAACAAGAAACAGTTTGGGCTTCATTTACATAGTGATAAGTTATCTGCTTGCATAATCTTCAGATGTAGAGCAAGATAATATATCTTTCTCTGAAAACATTGAAATTCATTGACAACCGTCTGGAAAAGCTGTAGTCTGAAAGGTGACAATTTTTTTCAATCCCAGCAGATCAGTACTCCAGAACTAAAGCACACTGGTCATTAAAGTGTGCTTCTCCTCTGCAAAAGTAGCTGTTTAAGATGGGTGGTTGTTCCAGACTGCTTCTCAGTAGGAGAGCATAACTTCACTGAGCTGCAGGGGGAATTCTTACCTTAAAAAAGGGTCTGTGAAATTGTGGAAACCTGGAGGCTAGTGGTTTTTATCAAAGATTAAAAAAAAGCAGCCCAAGATAGAACAGCTTTGCTTTTTCACTGAATTTTTTATAAATGAAAACACAATCCAAAGTCTAGAGAAAGATTTAACCAGAGATATTGAAAGAAATATATGGTGAAATTTCTGCAAAGCCAGCAGAAGGATCTGAATTCTGTTCCTCTTGCATGTGAGACAGTGACTTGTGTGCTAACCCTTGTGAATTCACTGCATTCACTCTGTTACTGAGGCTTGTCTTATCCAACAAACTCTTGATGCAAGGGAAGGAAGGAACCCAGTGGAGGGCCAAGAGGCGGATGGGCCTGGCAGCTGGGGAATAACCCATCTGTCTTATAAATTGAGTGTTGACACTGATGTTTAAAACACAACAATCAAATCCACAATCCTGCAGCCAGCTCTGAGTCTGTCTAAGAGAAGTGAGTAATGTGAGAGCTGTGGCAGATGATTGGTGGATGCAGCTGAGAGTTTGCCTGTGTTACTGTGCAGTTAACCCAGGCTGGAAGGTTCTTAGGTGTATGTTAAGCTAGGAGTGAAAAATAGCCACACATCTCTGTCTGTAATGCCTGCAGTTACTGGTGCAATTTAAAACCTTGCTTGGAGTCTTGTACCAGCTCCTGCACAGCTGTGTAAAGAGAGGTAGCTGTTTGCAAAACCTCTTCCTAATGAATTATTTGAAATGCCACCAGAACTCACTCTGGAAATGAAGCTATTACTGAAGAAAATACACCCAAATTGCCTTTAGTTCCCAGCATGGCATGAGTAACAAATGGGACCTTTGCAGCACACAGATCTTGTCCGGCACCCAGCCTGTTACTGAGCTTGTTTTTTTACATGCTAAATGGGACCTTTAGATACCTTTAATGCTTTTACAGCTTGTCTATAACCAGTTTTTCTCTGGACCATAAAAGCTCAGTGATACACTGCTGGGTGCATGGCCAGATGTGCTCAGGCAGTGTCCAGTCCCGTGGGTGCTGTTTGCTTTTGGGCTGGGAATGTGACTGTCTGTCTCCTGTCTGCTTTCCAGGTGTTCCATGAGCACGGAAGATGGAGCCAAGCTGTATGACGTTTGTCCCCACGTCAGTGACTCGGTGAGCTGCTGGCTTTCCTGAGAGTCCTTTTGATCAACTTTGTCTGGAAAACTTTTTTTGTGCAGGAGGGAAGGAGAAGGCAAAATTCATAGGCATTTGTTACTCCCTAGAATTAAATGGTGTATCGCTTACAGGAGCAGTTTAAAGGTGATGTTAGTAATGAGCAGGTTTTGAGGAGGTATTACAATTAATACATCCATCTGGTTTCTTTGTAAACAACTTGTGTAACACGCTGTCAGGTGGCTGGTGTCAAGGCAATGCACTCACTGCTCCTTCTATCTGCAAATAAACCTCCATTTACTGCTTTCAAAAACTCTTCCTCTTCTGGAAAAAGGCGTTTTGTTTAACAGGTGTTCTGCTAGAAGCAGGTTTTCAGGTCATGTAAAATAATGTCTCTTGTTACTGCAGTCCATGGCATTCTTTGAATGGAGACCTGCCACCATACTGGCATTTTCCAAATCACGTGGCAGGGAAGGTTTTGCTGGCTTTTGGGTTAAACAGTTTGCTGTGTGATGGGATATAACCTCTCTCACCTTCAAAGGCTGATGACAGCTTGCTTGTTCTTCCAAAGGGCCTTGCTGCACTCCTGGCAGCAGTGTTGGGAGATGACAGAGGATGACGTGTGATTCTTAGGAACTAGCAAAGCACTGAGCTCTTATCCTTCCCAGCCTTCAAAGCAAAGGTCCCTTTGATCTAAAACTGCACTTCTGCTAAAACTTGATGCCAGCTTGTTGAAGAGTAAATGGAATATCAGTTCAATAGGATGTGCTGCTGTGGTTTTCTAGTTCTGTACAGAAAAGGAGTGGTCTGTTGCTCGATATTCTCCCAATACTTCAGTCTCTGCTACTTTGGGTTGTGCAATGTGTTTTCTGCTCGCTAAAGAGATGTCGTAGCAACATTCAGCTTCTGGTTACCCACTTTTGAGATGGCTTGTTTTGAGTCAGGCTGCCTTTAAAGTGTACATAGTCCTCTGGGGAGTCACAGTTTGGGCTGAATCACAGGCTGTCTCCAGTGTTACTCTTGATGCTGTGCTCAGAATTGCTGTGTGTTAGATGCTTACCTGACTTAGATCTTGTCACACTGCTCTTATCCTTTCTGACAAATTACAAGACTCGATGCAGTTTTGTGCTCAGTATTTTATCTACCCTAAACTGCTCTATCCGCCCCCACACTCTGAATCTCAGTATCAGTGGGAAGGAGTTCTAGGAAAGCAGTTGTTGTGTTTACTGTCCTGTTTTTGTTTTCAAAGAACTGCCATATTAACTAATCCACCTGAGACAGGAATAATGCTTACACACTTAATTTGACAAACAGAGGAGTGAAGGCACACATCCTCTGCCTCTGAAAGCTGTAGGTGCTTGAATTAGAGCATGGAAAAGAGATAGATGTCCTTGCCCAACTGACCTTGGCTACCTTGTTACTGAGAACCTCTGTGTGGAAATATGCATCTTCTGTTTCTTGCAAGTACCTTTGCTTCTCCTGCACCAAGTCCTGGTCCTTCCTGGATGTGTGACAGAGCAGGTTGCTATAGGAACTGCTGGGCTGCCTTCAGGAGAGGACAAGCTACGGGAGATGGACATCTTGCAGACTTTACCTTTATAGTTAATTTTACTGGTCACAAAAGATGGAAGGAAATGCTGGAATATTAAATCTTAGAGTCCTTTATGCTGTTTTTCTCACCTCCATTTCCCCCACAGGGTCTCTTCTTTGATGATTCGTACGGCTTTTATCCTGGACAAGTCCTCATTGGGCCATCTAAAGTGTTCTCCAGTGTGCAGTGGCTCTCGGGTGTGAAGCCTGTTCTGAGCACAAAGAGCAAGTTCAGAGTGGTGGTGGAAGAGGTAAGCACTGACACCCTGACACATGGCCACCTTCTGCCGAGCACGGTCCCTGGCTGGCTGTTTGGAGCAGAGTCAGCTTGCCATGGTAACCTCCCAAGAGCAAATGTGCTGTGGCTGTGATGTTCTGAGGTGACAGATTTCTCATTGGGCACTGGCAGGACTTTTGAGCATCCTAGCAAGGGTCCCTGCTGGAACCCTGTGAAGTGATCACGTGTCAGTACACTCAGAGGGCAGTACTGCTGATCGTTAGGGCAGTAGGAGCTCATCTTCTGTTGAAACTTAATGTTGCATGCTGTCCAAAAAAGGAGAAATATTGCTGACTCTTTGCCTAAAGAAGGAGAAGCTCCAAGTCCATTAGCATATTTCTTTGTGACATTGGACTACTGATTTATATGTACCATAGCTTCCTTCCCAAGCCACTTGTCTTTTCTTGAAGCTAAAAGCTGTAGAATCTGTGTTGTCAGGAGTCAGGCTGTGTGTGGGGGCACTGTAGTTGTCCTGGATGTGGTGAAACTGCGCTTGCCCATATTAAACGATAAAAGGAGATTTGCCACTTTCCTGTGTGTAAACTTTCAAATCTGAGACGCTGGTCTGGGAAAGCCTCTGAAAAGTTAAATTGCCTTTTCTATCATTACATTGTAGGTACAGGTGGTAGAACTAAAGGTTACTTGGATCACTAAAAGCTTTTGTCCTGGAGGTACTGACAGTGTGAGCCCTCCTCCCTCGATAATCAGCCAGGAGAAGCTGTCCAGGTGAGATCCCTTGCAAACCCCTTTTCAGTCCCAGCACCCAGGCCCTGCACAGGCTGTGGGTGACAGGCCTGCCAGGTGAAGAGACACAATGCTGCTGCTTCCAGCGGGTTTTTTTAATGATGCATGCCTACATATCCCAGAGCTTCAAAAACGTGAGATAACTTCCAAATTAGTTTAGCAGACACTTGAGTTACCAGCACGAGGGCAAACATCCCACTGATGCTAAGTTGTCTCCAGCTGACAGGTGCATAGAGTGGTGTCTGGCAGCAGCTTCCTTCTTCCCTTGTCCTTTCGCTCCTGCCTGGAGCAGGCTGCATCTCCGTGTGTGTCAGGGGTGGGGCTGGGGTGGGGCTCAGGGGTGCGGCTGCAGCCCGGGCTGGTGCTGAGGCAGTAACTGGTGCCCTCTGCAGGCTGCAGCTGCCAGAATGGGCTGGGAAAGCTCAAAAGACAAGTCAGATGAGCGACAGCACTGTCAGTGTGGGTCTTGCCTGGAGCTCATGTGCTGGAGGGGAGCAGCTCTCAAATGACAGCAAAAAAACCCCAAATATCTTTTGGCAGCTCTCTCTGGGGGGAAGGGGGGAGCTCCAGGGAGAGGAGTGACTTGTGTGCCATCCAAGTCCTTTGTATCCCCACCCAGTCCCTGGTGAGATTCCCACTTCTCCTTTAGAATTGTGTGCCTGGAAATGATTTGGTGTGGTGTTGTGCCACCCCTGAAGCAGCACTGTTGGTGTGAGGCCATGCCAGCCTTGTGAAGGCCGTGGGCATTGCTGGGTTCTGTTACTGTTCTGTGCTCATGGCTCTCCTGTTCTGCCAGGGTAAAGCGTCTGGGGTGCTTTGACCATGCCCAAAGGCAGCTTGGGGAAAGGTGCCTCTACGTGTTCCCAGACAAAGTGGAACCTGCAAAAATCACCTGTGAATGTCCCGAGAGGAACTGTGTCCTGGGTGAAGGATCAGTTGCCAAAAAGGTGAGTTGAGGGGTCGAGGGAGGCGTTGACTTCTCTAAGCATTTCTGGTCACTGTGGCTTTTAAAGCAGAGATCTTCCTGGTAGTCATGTGGTCTGAAATGTGACTCCTGAAGTGGTTGTGAAGAGTAATGTCTTGTTGTTGCCAGCAGGGAAGTCACCTTGTGGAGCAGTCTGACTGCTCTGGGTGAAGCATGCAGCTAACACCTTGAGAGAACATGAAAAGGACCTCAACACAGAGGTGTCACCTTGCAGGGGTCAGGTGTGCTCTGACAGCTGGGACTTAAAAATGTGTTGTTTTCCTTAGCATTCTGATGAAGCTGAAATGTTTGGTTAAATCCTTGGCTGCCGTGAAACACGGAAGTTGTTTTTGCTTCCTAGGCCAAGTGAGTCATGCTATGATCTGTACCTGCTGTCTGTGGAGCCGTGGTGTTCTTAGAATAACAGGATGTCATCAGTGTGTAGATGGTGACCTCCCTGCATGGCTGTGCCTGTTACATAGATTAACTTGTGCAGCTTCTTGTGACCTTCCGTAACAAAACAGTTCAAAACACGCTTAAAATAAGCTGAAGGAGCACAGCTCACTTTCCCTGGGCTAGTGCAGTGCTGCTCCTGAGCAGAGCAGTGTGAGGTGCTGGTTTGCTGAGTACTCTGGTGCAGGTGGAATGTGCAGAGCCCCATGGGTGCTGATTTTCCCTGCACAAAGCTGAGCATTCCCCAGGCTGGCTGGCAGCCTGCTGAGTGTCCAGGCCCAGCTCTGACCCACATCTGCTCTCTCCAGGTGAGGCGGCTGCTGAAGAAGCAGATTGTGAAGATCATGTCGTGCTCCCCAGAGTCTCAGGGCACCAGTGAAGCCCCTGACAAAGAGTCTGCTGCAGCTGCTGACCAGAAATCAGAAGAACTCAAGCCTGAATCCAAGTGTGAGCTGGATGACTCTTCCAACAGTGCACCAAGTCCTGGGGAGAGAAAGGAGGAGCAGCCTGAAGAAGCAGGGAAGGAGAAAGGGGGAGCAGCAGCGCGGCAGCAGCAGCCTCCCTTTCTCCTGAAGGATGAAGCGCTGCCTGACTACCGGCTTCAGTCCATGGAGCAGGATGCTGATGATGAGGCAGCTGATGACACTGATGACACCAGTTCTGTCACCTCTTCTGCGAGCTCCACTGCCTCGTCCCAGAGCGGCAGCGGCACTTGCCGCAAGAAGAGCATCCCTCTTTCCATCAAAAACTTGAAGAGGAAGCACAAGAAGAAGAAGACCAAGGTTTCACGAGAGTTTAAGCCGGGAGACAGGTGAGCTGGGTTTCCACACCCACGTCTAACTGCCAAAATCTCCCTTACCCAAGTGCTCAGATGTAAAGCACCACTTGAACTTGGGTGCAGGACGATGGTGAGTTTGGGCACCACCTGGTAGTAACTGCCAGCGATTATCTTGTGATGACTGTGCAGTGGCCTGTGTGGAATCAGCTTGGTCTCAGTCCAGCTTCTGATGAAACTGGAGCCACGTGACCTGACACTGATGCTATTCCATTTCAGCTGTGCCTCAGGGCCTTGAAAGCATATCTGTGCTGTGCTAGACTGTGTGTGCAGGGAAAGAGGTGAATAAAGATCACACAGCTTAAACATGACACTAATTGGTTACCTTATTGGCAGCTTCTGTGGAGAGGCTGAGGACAGACCATGCTAGGAATGGACAGCGTGTCCTAGAGAGCTGTCTCCAGAGCAGCACGGAGCTCTGGGCTGGCAGGTGGTGGTGCTGCTGTGGTCTGTTATCCTCGCCCTGCTCTGCAGAGATCTGCAATTTTTGCCAGCAGTGTACTTCTGAATATTAAGAGTTTTTTAATGAACAAATTGCACTTATTCCTTGAGAGCCTTGGAGGAATTAATTTCAGTAGCTTAGGGGAGGGACCACCGCATGTTATCTGCCCATTTCTAGATAAAACTGGATCTCAGCAGCTTTTGCCTTTAATTTAGAAGTGTTTAAACTGTTTTCATGGGATGCAAGGACATCTGACAAGTGGTCTGCCTGTCTGCTGGCTTCCCTGGGCTGCTTAGTTGTGTACAGATCCTGCATCAACTGGTGCAAGAGAATGTGTGAGAATTCTCCCAGGAAAGTGACATTAGCTGTATTCAAGGGATCCAGTAGTTTGAGAATGTCATGAACTTCATTTGCATTTTGTGTAGGTATTTAGCTTTGCCTGTATGCAAGGGGAGTAGTTCTTGTAGTCCTTGTGGGTTCTGGAGAAATTAGATTTGAAGGTCACAATGCCCAGCAGAGCAGTATCCAAGTGACAGAAAAAAATGGGAGTGTGTGATAGAGTTCCTGGGAACGGATCCTGGGTTCACTCCTCGTGTCTCAGTCCCCTGCTGAGTGTCTCTGTTTTTCTGAAGGTTTTGCTAAGGAGAGCTTAGCTGGAGCACCTGGTGGCTCCCTGCACCATACAGGCCATGGGGAGAAATCCCTGTGGCAGCTCCAAGAAATTCTGGTGCTAGATCTGGACAGCTCCGTACAAGGAGATGCAGGGACAACCATGACACAGAGAGTAAGAGATAGAGGCTTTTTCAGCACAGACTGAGAGCCCCCAGCTGATGCTGTTGAAGGGTGCCTGTGGCAGCTGGGCACAGCTCAGTGTGAGGGGCCAGCACTGTTGAATATTCCTCTGAGGTGCTGAGGCCATCAGAGATGTTCTGCCAGGCACTGCTGAGAAATGCCGAGCGCTTGGGCTGCCTGCACTTGGTCACCACATGTGATGTGTCAGCTCCTGGGCAGCTCTGGCTGCAGGGGCCAGCTCAGCATGTGGCTTTGCCATCAGTGAGTGACCTGCTGCAGCTCCCTGTGCAGCACACAGACTGCTGGATCTCTTTTAGTGAGGGTATGCAGGGATTTTTATTAACAACAAGCCTTGATTTTTGTTTGAAGCCACGTACACTGCTGCAGACGAGACTGCCTCATTTCCTTACTCAGCCTTTCCACTCCCATCCTCACCTGCATGTGTCCTGTGTCCCCCTGAAGCCATCTTGTTGTATATCACGCACACACTTGGCCTGTTACAGACCCTTCTCTGATAATTTCTGCTGCTGAGTGCTGGCCCTACTAAAAACTTCATCTTGTTTCCACTTAAAAATATTTCTCTGACATTCATAAAAACAGGGCTGGGGGCAAAGAGCTGTATTTGCCTATTGTATCATCTTTCTGATTTGATTCTGAAACCGACGTAAATCGGTTATTGTTAAAGCACTTGTGTTATTCTGGAAGGCCTGGCCAGCAAAGTAAAGAGAAGATTTAAAGTCAGCGTGGGATTTGGTTTGTTCTGTGCTGTAGGAGAGATGAAATTAGTGGAGGGCTCGTTAGGAGAGTGTCCAGCTAGGCTGTCCTTCCTTCCCCAAGCACTTTGCTTCCTCAAGCATCTCTGTCAAGCCCCACGGCAGAGAACCAGCATGTGGTCCATTGTGGCATGTTTGGGTTTAATTTCTGAGCTGCACAGATGTGTGTGTTTGAACAGCTGGGAAGGACACTTTTCTCTTTTACCCACATTCAGTGTGTTGCCTCTTGTTTTTTCCCCTCTGGAAGGGCTGTGATGATTTATCTTTCCAGTCATGTGTTCTTCTAGTTTCAAAGACTCCTCAGAGCTGTCAGGCTGGAAGGTGCTCCAGTGAAGATCTCAAGTTTCAGACTGTTTGAAGCTCCTGTCATGCTTCTGTCAGGGGCAGAAAGTGGGTGCTGGTAGATGTTAATTTGCCTCCGTAGGAATAAAAGTGAGCTTGGCAGGAGCTCCCTGGAAAGTCATTCCTCCTTCAGCAATGTAACATCTGCAGGGGTGGAGAGCCCATCAAAACAAAGCCTGCTGTGTAGCTGCTTCCATGGGCTCCACATGGGGTTTCCTGACTTGCTTCCCAGCCTGCTGACCCATGTACCTTTGTGCTGCTGAGGTCCATCTGGATCCCCGACGTTCCCTTTGGTAACTCATTGCCTTTCTGTGCTGCCAGGGTTGCTGTGGAAGTGGTGACCACCATGACTTCAGCTGACGTGATGTGGCAGGATGGCACCGTGGAGACAAACATCCGCTCCAATGAGCTGATCCCTGTCCATCATCTGGACAACAACGAGTTCTGCCCCGGTGATTTTGTGGTGGACAAAAGAGGTATTGGGTGTCAAAACAATGCTCTTAATTGCAAAGTGTTGTTGAGTCTGGATCCCCCAATGTGTTCTGTAGTTGTTAGTGCTCAGTTGAGGTGGGCACCTTACAGGGACAGCAGTGATTCAGCTGACTTGGCAGGAATGGCAGCAGAGAACCATTATTTACATACCAAAGTTGAACTATGACGACGGGAAGGATGGGAAAGGAATAAATGCCAAGGAGCCAAACTAGGATTTTCAGTATTTCTGCAGAGCAGGGGTTGCACACCTTGAAAGGGCCAACAGCTCTGAGCTCTGTCACAGAGTGAGGGGAGAAACAAACAGCTCACTTCAGGCTGCTTCTCTGTATGGCTGATCTATCGTGACCCTCGTTTTTTTTCATGGAGGGTTTTGGGATCCACAGGCATCTTGTTGAATCCCTTTTCTTCACCAAACCAGTTGGTGATGCTAGTGAGGGCCATGGGACAAGTTCAAGGAGACTTACAGCTTTTGGATATGAAATATTGATGCCACCATCTGGCTCTCAGCTCCTTTTCTAGCGGGGGTAGACCCTCAGCAGTGAGGAGCAGAAGACTCTCATGTTGGGAAGCAGGAAAGCTAGCTTAGCATAAATAGAGGCTGTTTTATGTGGCCATTTCTGATGAGTAGTAGTCTGGCTGGTCTACTGGGTTACACGTAGAATGTGGAAACTAACGTTACCCATCAGCTCCAGCTCTACCATTCTAGTTTGGCAACAATTTTCACTGTGTAGGAAGTACTGTTTTTCCTCACGCCATTCACAAATGGAAGGCTTCAGCCATGAGAGCCCAGGAGCTGACAGCCTGAGTCACTGAGCAAAGTCTGTGCTCCTTTGCCTGATTTGTCTGTTTTCTTCCCTACCATTGTGACCAAAAGCTCAGAGCTCCCAGGATCCTGGCTTGTATGGAGTGGTGCAGTCTGGGGACCACATCGGCCGTACCTGTGTGGTGAAGTGGTTCAAGCTGAAACCCAGTGGAGATGATGTGGAGGTAAGTGCAGGAGCCAGTGCCTGCTGCAACCACCTAAGAGAAAGCAGCCACAAAATAACAAAAGCCTCAGAGATAAACACAGATAAGCCTGGGAATCAGCTCTGCATTGGCTGTGTGACCTTGAGGAAGGAAACAGTGCTTATGGGCCTGGGAGACTTAGCTAGAGGTGATGTCACTTCATACTTGTCGATGTCTGTGAGGTAGCAAAGACCAGGCAGAGAATTTACATCCCATGGCATCATCAGTATGGTATGGATGGAGATTTTTGCTAAAGTTGTCACAGACAATTGATTTCTTGAGTTCACTGTAAGAATTTTTTCTCCCCATGTCGTTGCGGGGTTCATAGAAAGAGGATCAACCTATTGCACGTTGCTGTGCTTGCCTCTCCCCACAGTGCTATTCCCCATAGTCACCCTAATGCCTTTTCCTTGGGATTTGTAGGAATGCTGTATTTTCCAGAGTCTTGATAGTCTGCAGTCTAGTTGGAGAAGAGAGGGGGAGTTGACACTGCTTTGTCTTAGACCACACTGTCATAACTGAGCAGGGCCCTTTACATGCAGAAGTAGAACATGAGTCTGGCCTGGGGTTGTGCTCCACTTATTTCTCACAATTTGTGAGCTCCTAACTTTCTTTCTCCGGGAGAAATCAAAGGAAAGATGTTTCCCATTAAATGACAGGTTTTTTGTAATATATTTCCTGTTGCCTTGGATAATTCCAAAAGTAAACTATTACCCTTTGGGCCCCCGTGAACTGCTTTGATAAATCTGGGTGTTCAGAAGGGAATAAAACACTGTGGTTGCACATCTCCTTGTCATGGTGACGTGGACCCTGAGGTGAGGGTGAGCAGATGAGACAGAATATCTGCTTCCCTTCATTGTTGTGCCTTGATTGACACGCTACTGGATGAGGTGACAAAAAGGGACAGCAGCAGCCTCTTGCAGGCTGTTGGAGCAGCTGAAAAGGGCCAAAATAAAACACAAAGTGCTTTGAAGTGCCGAAGGTGTGTTCTGGGGGTCGGCGCAGCCTCCTGGGGCTGACGTGTTGCGCTGTGTCTCGGTGCAGCTGATCGGGGAGGAGGAGGATGTGAGCGTGTACGACATCGCCGATCACCCGGACTTTCGCTTCCGCACCACCGACATCGTCATCCGCATCGGCAACTCGGACGGAGCCGTGGCCAAGGAGGACGAGGTGGGTCCTGGGCACAGGGACGTGACCACATTGCCACCAAGTATCGGTGGAGACACTTGGAAAGGTTGATAGGAAGGCTTCAGGCCCCACATTGGGTATCCTAAACTCCCTAGCTTCCCGATATTGTATTGGTGTCCCCTGCTGTTGTGAGTAACACATCAGATCTCTGTCTGGTGGAAGATGT
The DNA here is from genome assembly GCA_013400235.1 of Oriolus oriolus. NCBI lineage: Eukaryota > Metazoa > Chordata > Aves > Passeriformes > Corvidae > Oriolus > Oriolus oriolus. The sequence goes on along the minus strand of VXBT01000120.1, from coordinate 68,610 downwards.
AACCTTGAAATCCTTTGACCTTGATGACAGTCTGCAGCAGAGCAAGAGTGAAGCTGAGACAAGAACTGAACATATGCCTGAGGGCTTTTCATAAAACTCTTGCTTAGGATTTCAGAGTAACTTGTAATAAAAGGATATTCTGTGGGCTCCTGAGCAACCATGAAGGTGGATTTGTCATGAAACCGGTTTCACTTGACAACAGAAGGCTGGGGTTCTGGTTTTCATCTGAGCTATGTACATGTTAATTTTTTGAGCTGATTGATCTCCTTGGGGGAAGAAGGAACAATTTATGTTGTAGAGGAAACGCCCCTGGAGCAGCTTTTGAGCCTGCTGCCCTGAAAAATTGTTAAAAGGTGTAGTGTGGCTCTTCGAGCACAAAACACATTCCAGCCTGCTCAGCTGACCTAAATAACCAGCTGCAGGGCAAGGTGCTCCTTGCTGCACACCCTGCACGACTGTGGCTTGTCTGTTCATGCCTGTGCTCTCTGGGGAGCCCCTGGTGCTGGGTGTTGTGGGGGGGACTGAGGGCACCCCACTAGAGGGCACCCCCATTCCATGCAGGGCCTGCCCCTTGCTGGCACTGAAAGGCAGCGATCAGGATCTCCTGCCAGACCAGCCCTCCTGCTCCTTGTGGAGGGGAGTTCTCCCCACCTCCATGGCAGAGTTGTGTGGTTTCTGTACGTAGGATGCAAGTGTTGCTCCGAGTGGTTCTTCAGCTGGGGAACGTGTTTCTCCAATCCTTCCTGCTCTGCATTGAAGTGCCTGGGGAAGAAAAGGAACTGACAAACCACTCTTGTCTCCACAGCCTTCGGTCGGACAGGTGGCTCGTGTGGATGTCAGCAGTAAGGTGGAAGTGGTGTGGGCTGACAATTCCAAGACTATCATTCTGCCTCAGGTGAGGTCCTGTTCCAGCTCCGATATCCCTGTAATTCTTAGCTGAGTGACAGGATTTTAAAGCCTGTGTCTAGAGAGATTCACTGGGTAAGGGAATCTTGCTCTGTTGATTGGTGCAGTCCCATACAATAGGGTGGCTTCCCAATTCTGTTAGCAGAGGAAAATCCTTCTTTTGTCAGGAGCTCTGGGCAACTGGTTGGTCACAACTGCTCTCAAATCTAGTGATTAGGAAAGCCTGGGCAGGCTCTCTTTGCCTTCACAAGTGCACTGCGTGCTCCCAGCTCTGCCCACAGCCCTGCTCCTGGCCTCCAGCACCTGGTGCTTTGCAGAGCTCAGGGATCATTGGTTCTGACTGAGCCCAGGTTAGTGCATTGCCCAACCAGGGCACTGCCGAAAGACGATTGCGTGTTCTGTCTCTCTTGTGAAATGGCACCACAGTGGGGATTTTGGCTGAAGAAACTCCTCCAGAGGCTGGGCCAGATCCACAAATTCTCACCTTAGCTAACCTAGGGATCAGACTCAATCTTATCCCAGAGCAGAGAGGGGAAGGGCTGAGTGCAAGCTGAAAACTGCAGATACAGCCACACTGCTAGTCCACTGCACCCCGCTGATTTGCCTTGGGTTCTTTTAAGGCTTTTGTTGTACTGTCTTGTACTCATACTTGCTATTCCCCATACAGTTTCATCCCATGTCTTCTCTCCTTGTTGCCTGGAATGAAGGCAGACAGCCTAAAGATACAAGACAACCTGCATCTGTAGAGTCCCATTCTGTCACTGGCAGAGCAACCACTGCCTCCACTGCAGAGATGCCTTAGCGAGTACAAAGAACTTGAGCAAGATTCCTTTTTAAACCAAGCAGCTCTGCATTAATTACAGTAGAATAGTCAATGCCTGCACTATGGCAGTGGAGTGGGGCGTACAAAGCAGGCTGCTGTCTCCCTTCCCCCTGTTGTCACATGTGCTTGGATCACAGGCACAATCAGAGGTCTGATGCGTGCTCCACAAAGGGCTGTTCTCACACTGCGGTGCCAGGGCTCTGCAGCAGCTCCTGCTGTGTCACGCCAGTCCCTTCGATTCCGCTCGTCTGCATAATTATGGGAGTTGGGGAAATGTCAGGAGCATGAATTATCAGTTGGTAAAACCATGATTTATCAATGCCTGACCATGTGCCCAGATACAAGCTGTCTGGGTGCTTTTTCACAGCTCTAAAAATAAAGATGGCATAACTGGCTAATTAACTTTCCGACTCAGATTTGGATTAGCTTTGAGGGCACTGAGTTTTGATGGCTTTTCTTGCCTGCAGTCACTTGTGTTGAACCCAGCTAACCTCTGCTGGCTGCCTGTCTCCGGGTGGCACAGGACTGGCTCAACAGTGCTGGTTCAGTTGAAGGCTTTGACAAGATGACTGAGGGTCCATGTGCTTTAGCCTCTGGGGTCATATCTTGCAAGATTAAGAGGATTCTTGGGCTGTCACTCAAGTGTCAGAAGCTTGTGGATGAAATGCTCCCATCTTGTGACTGCAAACACAGCCTTGTAAAGGTGGTGTTGCTCCCCTGGTTCTGTGTTGGTGCTTACAGCTGGAGGAGGTCTGTAAACCTCTGCAGAGAGACCTCCTGAGACGTAGCATGTGCAAAAGCAGGTTGTAGGAGGTGAGGCTGGATGGAGTGGGGATATGTTCAGCTTCCAACAGTGAGAGGGAAGAGAACACTTTATGTAAGAGCTTATTCAGCAACTTGGGTGAGGCTCCATTGTCCCAGCTGAATTTTAAGTAGTAGCCACATATAACAGCTAAAGCAGCCTAGCAGGACTCTGTTGGCAAGTATTGTGTGCCACAGGAGAGGAAAGCTGCTATGGGAATGTGTTCCTGGTTCCAGCATTGTCTCTGTGGAAGGATGGAGTGTGGAGGCAGCCAAACCAGGGCTCTGTGCCAGCACAGTTGCTGGTGCAGAAGCAGGACCAGAAATACCAACTCCTCACATGATACCAAATACCTTCTGAGCTCTGTGTTCTGAAACACTGGGGCATCCAGGTCGCTGTGGGGCAGCTGCCTGCTCTCCAGGGCTGGATCCCAGATGTGGGAGGACTGCAGCCCACCTAGAACTTGCCCTGGCCATAGTTGGAAACCCCCAAGGCCATAGTTAGAAAAGTGGAGGACGAGGCTGTTGTGGTTTCATAATCTGTGCCAGTATAGATGGAATGGGTTGAAACAGCCCAACCAATCCCAGATGGAAACTCCTTTTCCATGACTTGCTTTTAATAACAGCTACAACTATGCTTCAGCCTAAGTCTCGTGTAACTCTGCTCTCCTTTAGCACTTGTACAATATTGAATCAGAAATTGAGGAGTCAGACTACGATTCTGTCGACGGCAGCACCAGCGGGGCATCCTCGGAGTGGGAGGATGAAAGTGACAGCTGGGAGACAGATAATGGCCTCATGGAAGATGACCATCCAAAAATTGAGGACTTTGAGCCTGAGGAACCAGCAGCAGAGGAGGTGAAAAAAGTAGAAGAACAAGTCCAGGGAGCTGTGGCTATGGCAGTTGCAGATCTTGCTACCGACAAAGCTGGCAAGGATGGAGCCCCAAAGAGCTTCCGGGAACTAAAGGAGGCCATCAAGATCTTGGAAAGCCTGAAAAATATGACTGTGGAGCAGCTGCTGACTGGCTCTCCCACCTCCCCAACTGTGGAACTGGAAAAACCCACTCGAGAGAAGAAGTTTTTGGACGATATTAAAAAGCTGCAGGAAAATCTAAAGAAGACCTTGGATAATGTGGCTATTGCTGAGGAGGAAAAGATGGAAGCCATGGTAGAGACGGAGAAGAAGGAAGAAAAAGCAGAGGCACAAACACCAGTGAGGTCAGAGTGGCCCAGTGAGACACCAGTGCTCTGCCAGCAGAGTGGAGGCAAGCCTGGAGTCACCTTCACCAGTGCCAAGGGAGAAGTGTTCTCTGTGTTGGAGTATGCTCCAGGTGAGTGTGGTATACTTGGTCTTTCACTGCTGTCCTGCAGTGTTTCTTTATCCAAAACCTTTGCCTCAAACCTTTTGGATTCTATATCCGCTCTTCTTCTTAGTCCTTTTCACAGCTCATTAACTGGAGAGGAGAAATTAAGCCAACTTCTGTAGCACAGTGTGTTCTGGGACCTAAGCATGGCTTTTAGATAGCATCTCTAGGCACTCCTGCACCTTCCCAAGCCTCAGGAGTGTGCTTCCCTCTTTCCCAGGATGGTAACTAACATCAGAGGGCTGCAGACATTTCCTTGCAAGTAGCAGGGTTTGTTCAGGCTTTTTTTCAGGGCTTAATTGGTTGAGAAGCAGAGCAGGAATAGCTGGTGGTCTTGTGCTAGGTGTCCTTGAGGAGTGAGTGTCCTTATTCACTGGCACCACTGTGAATGGCCAGAAATAAAAAAGAGCATCTGGCTGTGTGGAACACTGGTGACAGTGGAGCCCAAGGTGCTGGTGAGCCAGCCAGGCCACACCTGGCAGGGAAAGGTGGCCAAAGGGTTGTGAAGCTGCAGGTGTGGGCAAGGGAAAATGGGGAGCTGTGCTTAGGTTTGGCAGAGAAAGGGCCATTGCTCTGTGAGATTGCCCCAGCTGTGGGACAAGGCTCCTCGCTGGGCCACAGGGACAGTGAGAACAGGAGGTGCAGGTTGTGGTTGCTGTACTGTGTGGGAAATAATCTCTCCTGCCTTCTGGCTCAGCACCAAAGCAAGTTCACTCCTCTCTTCCCCATGATGCATATTACACATGGGTAGATTTGCCTTCACGAGGAACCTGTGGCAGTTTCCAAAGGCAGGCTGTTAATCCCATTCTCTTCCTTGCCCCACAGATTCCCATGCCTTCAAGAAAATGGAGTTCCAGCCCCCAGAAGCCAAGAAGTTCTTTAGCACCGTGCGGAAAGAGATGGCTCTGCTGGCCACCTCCCTGCCTGATGGCATCATGGTGAAAACCTTCGAGGATCGAATGGCAAGTGCCTGCTCTTAAATACCTCTGGGTAGTCCTGGGTAGTCCAGGTCCAGATCCCTGTCTTTGGAATTCCCTGCTTAGCCCTAATCCTTTGCATTAGAGCTGCAGGAATGTGTGCAGCATGTGAAACAGGGCTGTAATTACCCAAAATGGCTGCTTTTGCATTCCCCGAGTCAGGGTGGCAGACAAGGAGCTGCTGATTGCAGGGAGCCTGTTCCTGGTGCTGGGTGGGAAGACAGGCAGGCAGCCAGCAAGGGGCTGTGGCAGCAAGGAGCAAATTTGGGGGTTTTGGCCATCCTCGAAGCCCTGCTTCAGATGCAAAGGTTCACTCTGCTCTCAGGGTGCAGCTTCTGGCAGGGATAGGAGCCCTGACATGGGTTGCTTGAGCTGACACTTGTAAGGGCCGAGTCAATCACATCCCCACGTTCCATCTGTGTAAATACAGCCCTGCCAGGCTGAGAGGGTGTTTCCCAGTGCCTGACCTCCTGCCTCTCCCCACAGGATCTCTTCTCAGCACTTATCAAAGGGCCCACACGCACACCCTACGAAGATGGCCTCTTCCTCTTCGACATCCAGCTCCCCAACATCTACCCCGCCGTCCCACCTCTCTTCCGCTACCTCTCCCAGTGCAGTGGGAGACTGAATCCCAACCTGTACGACAATGGCAAAGTGTGTGTCAGCCTCCTGGGGACCTGGATAGGCAAGGTAATGCCATCATCCACCTGTCCCTGGGGAGCAGGGGTTGTGCTGGGCTGCTTTTGGAATAAGTCACTTTCTACCAGACTTGGATGACATCTGTTCTTGGGTGGTGCTTGAGCTGGGGTGGCTTGGGCTTTGGGCTCTGTTTGAGGTGTCTGGAGCATATAACTGGTGTAGTTTGGCTTTTTCTGGGTCTGTATTTGGCTCAATTGTCTTTCCTCAATGAGAAGTCTGTGGTCAGAGCAGCCATAGCAGAGGTGCCAGCACCAGCGTTGGGTGTGTCCCATGGGTTAGGCCTCTGTCTTCCACACTGTGGACAAATCGTGTGGCCTGGTACAAAGTCCAGCTGGAGACTTAGAACAAGCAGAGCCAGGGAAGTATGTTTTGAGCAGGAGAGGGCAGCTGGGAAGGGGTTGGAACTGCTGGCTGGTGTGTAAGGTGACACTGTTCCAGACAGAGCTGGCCTGAGGGGGTGTGGTGCTGGTAAAAAAATAACGGAGAGATGCGTTGTTGAGATGGGACACCAGCACATCACGTGCTTGGGGAGTCAGTTCCTTGTTCCTGCCGTGAGCCACAGGATGTCAGCAACAGGAATGCAGAGAGACTGGGGCCTCACTTCTTCTGAGCACAGTCACAGAGCAAACAGATGGTGCTTCAGCCCTTTAACATGTTTGTGTGTGCATTTCAGGGGACGGAAAGGTGGACCAGTAAATCCAGTCTCCTTCAAGTACTCATCTCCATCCAAGGTAAATGCTCCTGCCAAGCCTGTGGGGCAGGAAAAGGCAGAGGGAGGAAGGGATGTTGGCTTATGGGGGGACACACAAATGGGATCTGCCACTCCAGTTGGGTTAGTGCTGCCTTTTGCTCTCACCTTGCTGGACAAAGCAGTGTCCTTACCTCTCAGCTTGAGCAGTTGGAAGCAGGTGCCAGCTTTTCTCATGCCCAGAGTTCTGGCTGCATCCCAGGGCTCTGACACAATGCTTTCCCTTCTTCTCACTGCAGCAGCCAAGCACGGTGTTGTCTGCTTGTTACTCTGAGCTGACAGGGGTGAACCACTGTGTCCTCTGCCAGTTACCAAAGTTAGTTGAAGTTGCTAAACTGGGCCTTGTTTGCAGGACTTTTTTTTTATCCCCACTGAGTCACCCGCCCATCCTCCATGGGGCATGTTTTGCACATGATGCTGGTGTTTATGCTCCTACCAAAGCAAAGAATAATCAGGGGTGTGCCTAGACGAGCCCCAAGGCTTCCTGCCACGGGGCTTTGCTCTGCCCTATCCAGTTTGGGAGCAGACAGACTAAATCACATTTCCTCCTGGACGACTTTCTGTGCAGGGAGCCCGGGTGTGTGATGAGAAACCTTTGACACAGAGCAAGGGTTCCTGCTGACTGGAGGCAACTCCTGCTCCTCTGAACTCCCACAGTCCACCTGTATCCTCCTGTGGGGGAAGGACACCACAGTAAAAGCCTTTCCTCGTTTACAAAGCCAAGGATCCAAATTGAGAAAATGAAATACTAAATGTTTTACTGGAGCAACTTGGTGTTAGGGAGAAAATCTCCTCTCCTGCTGCCTGGGTTTTGAGAGACTCATGATCTCCCCAGCTCTAATGCAGCTTGTGGCAGGCTGCCAGCAGCCTGGCAGTGCTGGTGCTGTTGCTACATACCTGTCATTTCATTAGACCAGAAGCAAGCAGGAGAAATCTTGGTAAAGGTGACTTGTCACAGTCTTCTGTGTCTCAGAACTGCACTGTCTGTTGGGACTGCTGGATAGAGCAGAACCTGGCCAGCTCAAAGCCTCTTGCTGCAGTCTGGCCTTTGTTCTGATTAAGAGGGGGAGGAAAATAAAAGCTTTGGTTGTGTTTGTGGGGTTTTTTGCAGGAGGGAAGTGAAAGGAGCTATGAAACCTCTCCCTTCCTGCCCTTTTGACCTCCTTTGTTGTTGTGTGCCCTCTGCATTGTGCTGGCAGAGGGCTGTTCTTGCCAGCCAAGGAACGTGGATGCCACTCCCTGTAGAGTCTGAGGTTCCCACCGTGTCGCACTCTGCTCCCCTTGCAACACCAGTCCTTTGCATCCTGCAGGTTCTGGGTGTTAAAGCCTGGCCTGTGCTTGACCCTTGATCTTGGCAAGAGTGGACTGGCGGGGGATGGCGATTCCTGGTGTTCCTCCCTTAACCCCTGGGTCTCCGTTCTCCTGGCAGGTCTCATCCTGGTGAACGAGCCCTACTACAACGAGGCGGGCTTCGACAGCGACCGGGGGCTGCAGGAGGGCTACGAGAACAGCCGCTGCTACAACGAGATGACGCTGATCCGCGTGGTGCAGTCCATGATGCAGCTGCTGCGCCGGCCCGTGGAGGTCTTCGAACACGAGATCCGGGAGCATTTCCGCTGCAACGGCTGGCGCCTGGTGTCCCGCATCGAGTCCTGGCTGGAGACCAACGAGCTGGTGGAGCGCAGCCACGAACAGGCCAACGGGACGGATCCCGCCTCCCTCGCGTGCGCCGGCGGCAGCCTGGCCGAGAGCCCCGGGGACGCGGCGGGGGCGCTGGCCGAGTGCGGCTCGGAGCAGGGGGCGGCCGCTGAACTGTCCGACTCGGCGGTGGACGGGAAGGAGGAGCTGGACGAGTCGGAGTTCCCGACCACGACGCCCAACGCCGGCGACCTCCAACAGTACTCAGACTCGGAGAGCACGGGCCAAGCCAGGGGGGACCTGGCCAGAGACCGAACGGACGAGGGGAAGGCTGCCCAGGACTCTGCCTCTCAGCCCAGTGTGAAACCAAAGAAAAGGAGAAAGAGCTACAGGAGTTTCCTGCCGGAGAAGAGCGGTTACCCTGATATTGGGTTTCCCCTCTTCCCTTTGTCCAAGGGGTTCATTAAAAGCATCCGCGGTGTCTTGCAGCAGTACCGGGCTGCCTTAGCAGGGGCCAACATCCCAGAGTGGACAGAGGACAAATAAAACCATCAGGTTAGGGACAGGCAGGTGCAGGGGAGAAGAGAAAGCAGCAGAAAGTAAATTGGCAAATGCTGTTACCAATCAACTGGCTTCTCCTTCCAGCTTTTCTTCCTCAGCTTGGTTTGTTCCAAAGAAGGTGGTAGGCCTGATTGCTCCTCTGAGGAAAGGTTGTTTAAGCATGAATAACTCTTTGCCCCCAACCCCTCTTCCTTCCCCCGTCCCATGTACGTGCTCTTCTTGCAAGTTTGACCCTGCAATGGTAAGATTTGAGACCTGCACAGAAGCAGTCTTGCAGCCACGTTCCCTCTGCACTTTCATCTTGGGGCACCTTTCCACACAAGGACTCTTCCCACCCAGCGCTACACCCAGCAGTTTGTTCTGGTGGGGTTCCAGCCAGGAGAAGGGATTGCTGTAGGTTCTGGAAATGAAGGGCAATGCCCTCCCAGTCTTTTATTTTTCTCGGCGTTCCCATGGGTTCTATGAAGTCTACCCCAGCTTATCTGTACTTAGACATTGGATTGTGTTTGCATTGGAGTTGTCTACACCATACGGAGTTGCTCTAGTCTTAGTTGTTCACCCATAGCTACGAGGTTCTTCCAGTCGGGATTGGTAGGCAGGGCCAGAGCTCTGCCCTGGCACTTGCGCTGCCCTGGGAGTGCTGCAGACTTCCCATCCAGTTGTGCAACTTCCAGGTCAGTCTCCTGGAGGCAAGTCTAGCCATCCCCACTTCTTTTTCTCCAGAGTGAGGTAAACTTCCCTTTCCCCACCATGCATGCCTGTCTTCTAGAAATACATGGGATTTGGGGTTCTGCCCTTGTTACTTGCTTAGGTATCCATGTCTTTTGTTCCCGGCCATCCCGGCTGTCACACAGCACTGCACCCACCCTGGATCCCGGCCTCACCCGGGCAGGCAGCAGCGAGTGATCCCGGGGCCTGCTGTAGATCTGGATGAGCCTGGCGTGGCTGCTGCTCCCTCCCCCAGCTGCACACGGGTGTTCTGGAGCTGTTGGAGCCACGGTCACCGCAGGGAAGCCGTGTCATGGCAAGGCCCTGTTGTGGCAGCAACAGCCTGTGCTGGTTCCTGTGCTGTTAGAGCAGCGCTGGTTTGGGCTGTTAGCAGCTCCTGCCCATGGGGGCTTGGCTGTGGCCTGCAGCACTGTGGGCACAGCACATCCCATCCCCAATCCCAACCACGGTGTTGCCAGGCACTCTGGGAAACACCTGGTGAGGGCAGCTTGTGTTTCACAGCCTGAGCTGGCCCCCGTGAGCACTTTGAAGCAGTGACTTGCCAGAGTCCCCTGGTCAAGTCCCCTTCCTGAGGCCTCTGGTCGTGTCTGCACACACCTTCACTCGGAGCTGGGCGGTCACGCTCCAGCCCTGCTGCCTTTGCCCAGTGCTCAGGCATTGCAGAGGCACCCATGTAGCACCCACGGGGAGCACAGCCTGTCAGGGAGAGTCCTTCCAGCTGCACAGGGAGACAGCGAGTGCTGCCAGGCTTCCCGAGGAGGAGTTGGGCTGAGCACGTGGCTCTGCCAGAGGTAAGGATGGAGCCAAAGTTCTCCTTTGCTTTTGCTCTCGCTCAGTACGGCTGCGGTTAGAAACTGAGAACAGTGGGACAATCCCAGCACATTGGCACGGTGCTTTTTGCTCCCAGAAACGCCAAGGGGGCTGCACCCACCAGCCCAAATCCACCCCGCCAGCTTCCTGTGCTTTCCTGCTGCCCCCATGATGCTCCTGTCCCCATCCAGCACTGGGATTTTGGAAGACACGTCCTCCTCCCAGTGCTCCCGAGGATGCAGGGCTTGGCTGTGATGAAGACCTGGGCTGCAGAGCTCTCCAGACACTGCTCTGTGTATGGATCATTGGTGCAGCAGCTCCAGCCCTGCTCCTGATGCCCTCCCTGCCTGGCAGGGGGGAAGTCTGGCAGATCCCGATTTGGGGTGCAGAGAGGTGCTGGGAGCTGCGGGCAGGGCAGGGCGAGCTGGAGGTGTAATCGTGGCCACGTCCGGGAGTGAATGGATCCCTCTGAGCGGTGTATGGGAGTGTCTAGGAGGGCTGGGGGCAAGCGGGGGCAGGGGGTGAGGCCACTGCTCCAGGGCAGGGGAAGAACGGGCGGAGAGGCTGATTGCAGGCAAAACCACGGTTGGTGATCCAGACACTGACACCCTCTGTCCCCAAGAGCCGGGCTGTGGCTGCCCCTTGACCCCCAGGACCAGGGACAGAGGGAGGGAGAAACCCTCAGGGGATGGAGGAGCGATAGGGTTGCCCTTTTCCCCTCCTTTACTCTGCAGCTCTCATCTCACAGGGCAGGGGTCGGGCAGGCACCACGTCCTCCCCTTTGTCCAGAAAGTCTCTGATCCTGGACAAGAGCTTTTGCACAGGCTGGGCTCCCTCCGAGGAGGTGTATGTTGGCCTTCTGGAAGGGGACACTGCTCCCCCCAGCACCGCTCGCTCTCTGCAGCTGTCCCAAACCCAAGCGTGCACAGAGGTTTACAAATTTTCTAAAGCTTTTGATAATGTGAAGCTCCTGGGTGATGAGGTTGGTGGTGAGCACACTGCAGCTATGTAATTTTTTGTGTATGTATGTAATATTTAAGGGTAACAAAATTTAAAAGGCTAAAACCTTAAAAAAAAAAATTTAAAAACACACAAAAAAAGCCAAAGCATGATGCATATTGTTAGCCTTAAAACTGGCTACACGACTGTGTGATGTACAAATGAGAGCAGCCTGTAACTGTTTTAAGTGCTGGGGATGGGGAAGAAGCATTACAAAATCAGTTTGTAGCCTTGATTCTGTACAGTATTTAATGAATAAAAAACAAACCTGACTATTGAGGCCATGCTTAGAGGTGTGTCGTTCACGTGCAGATGTGGATGCTTGGTTGCTTATGATATATGTATAAAGTGCTGTGTGACCATTAAAACTTTTTTTACCTGCAGATTTTTTTTTGTTTGGCTAACCAAGGTGTAATAAAGGAGGGAAGATGACTTGCCATTAAATTTTGCCTCTGTGAGTAGTTATGTGAATTGTCTCTTTCTTTCCCCCACCACCCCCTGCCACGCTTCTGGCACTTGCCCGTCTCCGGCGCATCCCCGCGCCAGCCTCGGGGCTGGATGGGGTCCCGCTGGCTGAAGCCGGGGCCGGCGAGCCCGGAGGGATCCAAGCAGGTCTGACAGCGAGGGGCTGCCTCTGTGGCTCCCTATAAACAGTTCCCCGATTCCCTGATTTACAGAGGGCATCTGTCAGGCTGGGGGGTTTTTGTTTGCTGTGGTCCTTGCTGGCGCCTGGTGCCCGCGGGTGGCTCAGTGTGTGCCCCAGCAGGTGATCACGGCCAGACTCGGGGAAAAACAAAACCCTTTTTTGCAGCCCCCCAGCCTGGCATGCCCCGGGGAGCTCTGCCCTGCCCCGCCCCTCCCCTCAGCAGAGGGAAGAGTGCGATGGATGAGGTTGGGCACAGCCGGGGCCGAGGGCGTCCCGCACCTGCCGGGTGCTGCTGGAATCTGGAGCCCTCCCTGATGGGTCCTGGCTCGTGTTTTGTCCCCCTGGGCGCCCTCCCTGCCCCCCTCAGCCTGCAGGAGCGGCTCGAGGGGCGCGACAGGGGCAGCGTCTCGGTGTGCTGGGACTCGCGGCTGTGCTGGAGTTGTTCACAGCACCCTGTGCCCCCTCCCTGGGTCCCGGGAGCGAGGGGCTGTGCGGGAGCAGCGGCCCGGGAAGAGCCCTTTGCTGCCGTCCAACGGGGTTTGGAAGCAGATGGGTGATAGAAGAGCTGTGCAGCGAAACGGGAAAGGGAGGGCAAGGGCGATCCCGGCCAACCTGCTGCTGAGAGCCACACAGCCCTCCCGGGAGGAGCCTGCGGGGAGCCTTTCCCGAACGGCTCCGCTCTGCTGATCCGTGTCCCTTGACAGAGACAGCGAGAGCTCTGAGCGCATCCCCTGCCACGGGCTCTCCCTCCAGCAGCTCGACAGGGTTAGAGAGTTATTGCTCAGCCTGTTTTTACACCTGGCCCCATGCCACGGGGGAAATAACTTTATTTCGGGAGGTGGTTCCCAGCTGCTGCCTGCCCTGCTGGCTCAGGAACAGGGCTCCTCTCCATGAGCAAGCGAGGCCAGGGGGGGAGGACAATCGTGCTCTTCTTTCCCGGATCTGCCATCCTAATTGCATAGTTTGCAGTTGAATAAATGCAGACAGCCACCACTGTTTACTCTTCTGCTTTGTACTTGAGCGCTGAAAATGAGGTTTAATTACTGCAATTTTATACCAAAGAGGCTGAGTAATCCCCCCCAGGCAAGCCCCAGGGCAGGGACCTGTAGCAGGGCTCCAGCTGGCCCCGGGCAGCCCGAGAAAAGGGATGCAAGAGCCCCCCAAAGGGCCCCTGCTGCCGGCAGAAAGCCAAACCCCTCAGCTCCAACGACCCCCTCCTTGAACCTCTTCCATGAGCCCTTCCCTGCTGTCGCTCAGAGGCACCGAACTTTGCCCCGGATATCCCCAAGTGTCTGCAGGGCTGAGCTCCCTGGACACGATCAGCCCCAGCGTGAGGCTGAGCAGGGAGGCACCGCTGCACCCAGAAATGGGGGTGGGCGCTGGCAGCAATGCTCCGTGTCCTGCGTCCTCAGCATCTCCCCTGGGAGCATCTCCGGGGCCCCTCGCTCCGTGCTGCTCCTGGCCCCAGGATGTCAGGGAGCAAAGGGCTGCAGTGCTGAGCTAAACCTGTCCTGCTGTCCGTGCAGCCAGGCCGTGGGTGAGCCCTGCCCCTGCCAGCAGCCATGAGCTCGGATTCAAAACCCAGGGAGGATTTTTTTGCAAACACTAGATATTTATTTTGCCATTTCTCACAAGAATAAACTCCGCTTCTACAGGAAGCTTCGGGTAGAAACATTCTTAAAAAAGTCGGTTTATTGTATTAGATCTATTGGTCCTGACCCTCCCTGGGGGGTGGCACTGGCTCCGGGGCAGGGACACAGCAATGCCACCGTGTGCGTCCGAGCTGGGGAGGGGACGGGGCTGTGCCGGCGCAGCCGCCTGGGGGCCGGGACCTCGTACCAGGATAAAACACGCTGGCATCTCGCCGGCACCGAGTACCTGATGGGGCTTGTGGCTCATTTTTGGGACAGCACTGGTGGCCGGCCCAAGGGGGTAAAGCTAAGCATGGGGGCAAGCGAGGGGATGAGCCCCACGCCCCCCCAAGACCTATTGCTACGGAAGGAGGGGGTTCCTGAGTGGGAGGAAGGCTCTGCCACCCTCGCGCCGGGCCGTGCCGGCAGCTCAGCGCTGCAGGGAGGGCAAACGTGGAGCTCAGGAGCCGCTGAGGACGCGGCAGACGCGGCCATGGACCTGGCCCTGCACGGGCTCGCAGGCCAGCGCCTCCCCATCCACTGTCATGATGCCCGCGGCCACCCGCGGCTCGAGGCGGAACGCCCGGACGGGGACGTAGCACAGGTGGGGACAGTTCAAGTCCAGGTGGGTCCCCCTGGACATGGCCAGGAAGAGCTTCAGCAGCGTCACGCGGCTGATGCCGGCCTTCATGTAGAAGAGGTGGATGCAGCCGTCGTGCAGCCGGGCCGTCGGTGCCATCAGCAGGTTGGTGCCCAGGTGGGACTGGTAGATGGCGTAGACCAGGACAAACTCCTCCTCGGGGACCACGGTCCAGTGCGCGGGCACGGGCTGGCCCAGCGGCACCAGCAGCGAGTCGGGGGGCGGGGAGCCGGGCGCTTCCGTCCCCGCCGGCTGCGGGATGTGGCCGTTGGTGACGGGCGCGTGGGGCTCCCGGGGTGCCGGGGAGCTGCCCTGCTCCGCGGCCATGGGCAGGTAGGACAGGCGGCCCTGGTACACCCTGAGCTTGGCCAGGCACTGCAGGGTGCCCAGGGTGAAGCGGGCGCTGCCCAGCCAGCGGTACTTCTCGCTGTCGATGTCCACGTCCGAGATGAAGCCCCAGCCAAAGCCCAGGAAGGAGAAGAAGCGCTTGCCCGAGGCCGTGCTCAGCGACACCAGGTCCATCTGCGTGTACAGCCCCTTGCACAGGATGAAGGTGCAGTTCGTCAGCAGCTTCTTCTTGGCGACGTGGTCGTAGCTGCGAGGGATAGAGAGGGTGAGTTTGGAGCTCAGGACCCCTCCTGCTGCCCCAGCATCCACCTGCAGACCTCACCCTCGTGTCATGGCTGGGACATGTCCCAGCTGGGTGACAGGGTCCCTCAGGAACAGCTGCTGGGAGTGGTTTTGCTGGGGGTGGGAGGGATAAACCAGTTCCTGAAAGAGGGAACCGAGTCAGGGCAATCCTGGTCCCCCACAGTGCGGGACTGGCAGTGCCTGGGGTGGCTCCTTTGGGTTAAAGCTTTACCAGTCTCTGAGCCCAGAGCAGAGAAAGGGAGTGGGAGGAGTAGGATGCAAAGGGATTAATCCCTTACTCACAGCTGGGGCTGTGCTGCACCAGCCTGTGGGGAGTGAGGACTCTGACAGGCACCCCTGGGCACCCCAGCACCCTCCCCTGGGCCGCAGCCCCACACAGCCTTCTCTTCCCTCATCCCCGCCTGGTTCCAGCGCAGCCCCGAGTGCTGGCCGGTGCAGGGGGCAGCGGGTGCCCCACGGGGCTGGGACTCACCCTGCATAGTAGTTGATGGAGGCAGCCAGGGCATTCCCAGAGCCTCCTGGCAGGATGCACAGCGGCTTCTTCATGGCTTCCTTCCAGTCCGGACGCTCCATGAGCCCGTTCACCACCTGCAGGGATGAAGGAGCCTGTGGTACCCGAGGAACCCGGCGGGCCCTGCCCAGCCTGGGGGGAGCAGAGCCCACAGTGCCCCTGCCCAGGGCAGCACAGAGGCCGTGGCTGCTTTGCTCCAAGCTTGGTGCCATCTCTCCTGTGCCATTCCCTGCCTGACTTTGCGACTCAGAGCTTGGCTCCTGCCCCAGGGACCCCCTTCTCCCAGCTCTGTGCCCAGCCCCGTGGTGCCCCTCACCTCGAACAGCAGCCCATCCCCAGACACGACCACCAGCGTGTCCCACTGCGACAGGTCCTCATCTCGCACCTTCTCGTGCGCGTGGTGGGGTCTTTCTGTTGGGGAAAGTGGAGAGATTTGAGCACCACCCTCCGTCCCTCTGCCCTTCCTGCTGCCACCCCCCAGACAGTGACCCCAGCCCCAGATGGTGACCCCAGCCAGGGATGCAGGAGGCGAGGCTGTCACGCCCTGAGTGGCACCATCCTGTAGGAGCCGGAGCTGTGCTGATGCAGGGACTCAGAGGCCCTTGGAGGAACCTGTCCCCATGTGGCAGCACCCAGGAAGGATCTCTGGGCAAGAAGGGAGGAGGAGGAAGAGGAGGAGCTGCTGTGGACTCACCGGTGACGAAGACAGTGGTGGCAATGTCGGCCTCGGCCAGCATGGGCTGCACCACGGCCTGGAAGTCGTCGAGGGCACGGCCGGAGCCGCTCTGCGGGTTCAGCAGCACCAGGGCGTGGCAGGGCCGGGGCAGCACCCCATAGCTGTCACCTGGGGGGGGACAGGGGGCTCAGGGTGCTGGGGCACGGCCCTGCCCTGGCAGGGCTTTGCCAGCCAGGGCAGCATTTGCCAAAACCAAAAGGGGAAGAGGAACTGGCCCTCCCCAATCCTCACAAGCTCCCTGGGCTGCATCCCCACCCAGAGGCAGCGAGGGTGAGCAGGGATGGAGGGTCCCTGCTGGGAATGCTGGGGACGTGGCAGGGACAGGACACGGGGGCCTGCAGGCCCCCATCTTGGGTTCCCTCACAACCAGCAGAGATGTTCTCACCCAGGATGGAGCCCGGCCGCACTCCAGCCATACCAGAGCGGTGGGCGGGGTGAGAACTCCAGGTCCCAATTCCCCACATCCACCCAGATGGAGCGGGGCCAGGACAGACAGTTGTGCCGGCAGACGGACGCTCCTGCTTCCCCTGCTCCCCACGGGGCTCAGGTTTCGCCTGCGAGGGCCTCGGCCCGGCTGTAATTACAAGCCTGGCAGGGGTCCCAGCCCTCTGCCTCCCCAGTTGCTTCCAGCCTCTCCTTCCCCGAGCCCAGTGGTCCCCGTGCAGGGGGACAGGGGGAGGCCACCGAGCTGCCCCGAGGGAGGCACAGGGAGGAGGAGGAGGAGGAGGAGAAGGAGGAGGAGGAGAAGGAGGGAGACAAAANGGAGGAGGAGGTGGAGGAGGAGGGCAGGACCCCCGGGTGCTGCTGGGCACCCCAAGCCCCGCAGTGAGGGAGGGCAGTGGCCACAGGGTCTCACAGCGCCGCTGCAGATCCCTGGCTCTGCAGGGAGAAGCCAGTTTTGGGGTGGCTGGGGGTGTCCCCACCAGCTCTGGGCCCCCTGAGCTGTGACCTGGGCCCAGGGGTGTGTGGGTGCCCTCCCCAGCACACGGGCCCAGCGCGAGGCTGCGCCTGCTGACTCAGCAGGAAGAGCTGCTGAGTCAGCACAGAGAGGCCTTTCCCAGCACTGTCCTGGGTCGGGAACCCCCTCTCAGCCCCAGGGGGCTGAGGTGCCCCCACCTCATCTGCACACCTGCAGTGATTTGAGCTGTTTGAACACACGAGCTGGGGTTTTACAGCTACACCCTTCCTGCCACCCACAGTGGGGATGGTGGTGGGGAGAGCAGAACCTGGGGCCACGGAGGTCACCGCATGTGTCACCTCCCCTGGGTGACATCCAGCATCACACCACTCATGGCCACGAGCTCCACAAGCTGCCTGTGGGGAGGTGGGACTGCAGCATCCCATCTCCATGCCCGTGCCAGCCGTGGGAGCACACAGAGCTCTGCTGATTTCATCACCACCAGGATTATTTCCTGGCCTCATGGATGACCTAGTGGTGCTGTCACCCTGCAGGACACCTCCTTGTCCCCTCGCCAGCTGCTTGCGACCTGCCACCAAGTCCACAACAAAGATCTGCCTGTGAGAGCCCCAGGGCTGAGCCTGGCTCTGGGCACTGGCTCCAAGCTGGTTCTCCCCACGGCTGCCCCGGGCCCCTCTCCCTCCCCAGCCCCTTATCAATGGGTTCCAGCTGCCCTCGGGGAAAGCAGTGAAGCACTCGGAGCAGAGGCCACTCCAGCTTGGGTCAGGGATAACAAAAAGCAACCTCAGGGCTGGGCTGACCCTGCTCCCCGCCCTTCAGAGAGTCCCTGGTCACCACAGGCACTAAATCCCCTGCAAGCAAATGCACACAAGCCCCCACGCAGGGTTTGGGGTCAAACCCCAGCTGCTGGGGCCAGGTGATGGGGGGCTTTTCTCTCTCTCTCCCCCCTCCAGCCCTGGATATTGAAAAGCAAAGGCCAAAGGAACTTCAAAAGCCGAAATGCAGTTTTTAACCCCGCGGTGTTAACCAGGCACATTGTTTCTCTCACACACACGGAGCTGCAGCTGGGTCTTGCCTAAAAATCCTGCCCAGACCGGTGAGTGCTGCCCTGTGGCCTCCTCTGGGCAGCAGCGAAAGGCTGGGACCCCGAGGATCAGCTCCTTGGCTGGAGGGGGAAAACAAACCCTGCTCAGGGCACAGAGGGATGCCACGGCTCCCTCCCAAGGGACAGACTGCTGGTACCAGGCTGTGAGTGGTGACAGGAGTGATCCCAGTGCGGGACTGCTGACACCAGCAGCACCAGGCTCAGCCCTGTGGTGGAACTGGACGGTGCTGGATCAGAGCTGGAGCCCAGCAGTGGTGATGCACAGGGAGACGGCTTTCAGCAGCATCCTGACCCATCCAACCCTTCCTGTTGCACAACACCGGCCAGTCCCTGGCACCCCAGCAAGATTCCACTTCCCAGCACAGTGTGGTCGCTTTCAGCCTCAAATGCTGAGTAGAGCAGAATCTGAGTCAGCAGGAGGAAGGGGCTCCAGCTGCTGCCACAAACTCTGCTACACCCCCTCTGCCCACATCCTCCCATGTGACGTGTCCTGGCCGTGCTCAGGCGGGGACCACGCTGCCACAGCTCCGCTGTCTGCAGCCCAAGCCACTCCACTGCATCCCTGCATCCTTCTGGAAACACTCTGGGCACAAGGAGCAAGCGTGCCAGGCAGAGTAAGGCTGGGGCTGAGCTTCCTGGGGCTGCATTTCCCTGCTGGGACACAAGCCTGGGGGCGGTTTGTTCCCTCCTGGATAGCTGCAGTTTGGGACACGCTGCAGGCAGCCCCAGCTTTGGGGTTATCAGCTGCTGAGGGACTTTCTGTTTATCCCTTAGGGTGAAATGAGGAGGGGGAGCCATCCCTTCATCCCTGCTGCAGCATTCCACAGGGCTTTTATCCCAGAGGACGCTGGGGCTGCAACAGCACCAGGATGGGATCGCTGGTGGCTCCCCAGGTCCCCTCCCCGTGGGGACAGGGTGACAGGACTCTCTGCACGGACTCACCCGCAGCTTCCCAGCACGGCCTTATCAGTCCCGCACAGGCCTCTCCGCCGGCACGTGCGAGCACAGGGTGTGGACGAGGGGCATTTTTAGCTCTGTCCCAAACTGAGGGAGGAGGATTGCAAATCCTGCTGGCCCTCAGCGAGAAAAGTGTCTGCAAAATTCTGCACTGCCTTTCCCCAATCCTCCTTCCCCCAGCTCCCCCGAGGGCCCTGCGTGCAACCAGCTGCTCTTGCCCCGGCACCCTCGCACCGCCTGCTCACAGGGCGAGGGTTGGAAAGCGCTTGGAGACTTCCAGCTGCAGAGTTCAGGCTGGAAATAGAGCTGGGGAACTGGTTCTGCCCTCACCCCACTCCACGGGATTTTTTTGTAATTCTTTAGGAAGAGAGACAGAAAGTTGTTTTGTAGCTGCAGGTCATGTAAAAAACAGAGCTGCATTTTCAAATCCAAGCAAGGAAGAGCTGGGCTAAATGTGATTTGACAGGATCCCTCTAACCGCATGCCTCTTAATTTCCAAGTCTGATCAGAGCGACTGGACAGCCAAATAAATGAAGTAGTGCATATAATTGAATCTCTGCTCTGATGTTCAACTATCTGCCAGCACGCCCTGCCCTGCCTGCGGGAGCTGGGGGACGCGGCCCCCGAGCAGGACCCTCCCCTTCCAGACACTGACAGCTCCCGAGGGGAGCAGGATCAGAAACCCAGACCCTGCCAGGCTGCCCTGAGATCCCGCTGGGCCGCGGGGGTCCTGGGGGGATCTGCCTGCCCCCAAATCCCAAGTGATGGATGGGACCTGCTGGGGACAGTGCCTGGCTCCCGTCCTGCCTGCGTCAGCAATGATTACTTTTTTTTCCTTGGATCATGCTGCCCTTTGGAGCTTTGGAGTTATCGAACGGGAGCAATAGGGGGTGCAAAGGGCCCCCACAGTGTGACCACGTCCCTGCTGCCGCTTCAAATTAAGGGCGAAAGGAGAGAGAAACCACCAACCCCTGCGCGCGGGGATGTCCCTGTGCCCCCCAGACCCGGGGGAGGCTCGGGGGGAGGGCGGGGGTCCGAGTGACCCCACGGGGCCGC
>VXBT01000120.1:3030-48133 GCA_013400235.1 Oriolus oriolus | reverse complement strand
GGGCGGCCCCATTCATAAAAATTTACCCCACCCACCCCCCCGGCCACCTCTTCCCCCGCCGAGGGGGGCCCGTCCCGGGGCTGGTCCGGTACCCCCCACACCCCCTGCAGCCGCCTCGGTTTCCCCAAGCGCCGCCCCGCGCTCTGGGTTTCGCTCCGGGGGGGAACCGGCTCCGCAGACGGGCGGGGGCAAAGCGACGCCGTGGGTTTGCCGCGGGTGGTTCTGCGCTGCCGGGGTGGGTGTCTGGCGTGGGTGCTCCCACGGTGCTGGGGATGGCAGGGAACAGACCCACGGTCACGCCTGGAGAGGGGAGGCAGAGCACCCGGCAGCCACCCCCGCCCCAGTTCTTGCACATCATTCCCAGCAAGGCACGGATGGGCGCTGGCAGGTGCCCCTGGAGCACCCACGTTGGACTGAACAGCGTTTTGATACCATTTCTGCATCTCCCCAAACACGAGAGGAGTGGAGCGGGGGCCTGGAGAAATCAAGGCACGGCGAGGCCTGAGGACAGTGGGCAGCCGGCGGGGGACACTTCCAGGAGGGAGGATGGAGAGGGTTGGTGCCCTACCCATTACTGGTGGCTCGCCATCAGGTATCCGTGGGGGTTGGAGGTTGCCATGGGCATGATGCCGTGGAGGGAGGTGGGCTGTGCTGTGAACCCCACCTTGGGGCACAGAGCTCTGGGGACAGAGCCATGGGGACTTGCCTGGAGGGTGCCAGCAAGGCTGGGGGCTGCTTTGTGTTCACGGCAGCTGGCAAAAATCATTGACAGCAGTTTTTTGCTGGCAACAGGACTGACCTCACCCTCCCAAGGGACTGCTGGGCTCCAAGGGGTCTGGCCCAGCCCGACAAGGATTTTTTCTTTTGCCAACCAATTCCCCATGGATGTAGCTCTGCCCTAACCTTGAGCTTGCACCTCAGGGAGGCATCACTCCTCACACTTAGGGCAGTTTAATTAGCAGTGAGCCCTCTGTGCCTGCTTAAACCTTCTAGAACTGGCCAAGAAATTGCAGGGAGGGCACGGGATGACCAGCTGGGCAGATAACATGGTTGAGTCTTGTTTCCCCAGAGCAGACCTATGAGGAGAGCCAAGATGCTGTGATTTGGAGCATTGATCTTTCCAGAAAGACTTCCCTGGGCGCTGTGGGTACAAAGGGGTGCTCAGAGGGGCAAAACCTGCTCCCAGCCCTGGTGCTTTTGGCTTGGGAACTGCAGCACTCGCAGCTGATTCTGGGTGAGATTCGGGCTCAGCCGCTTCGCCGGCTGCTGCCATGACACAGTCCAGCGTTTGTAAACAGCCCCGAGGTTCCTCAGCAAGGTGTCATGGGAGGAAATAGCTGGATGCCGGGGAGTGCAGCGTCCTGACCTGCCCCTCACCCTTCTCGGTGACTAACCCGCTCCCAATTTCCGCTCAGGAAGGCCTGAGTCGTGTTGGGAGGATGTGAGAGCAGCTGTCCCATTGCTCCTGGCAGGTGCCACGGGACCGTGAGGCTGCTTTGGGCTCTGTCCTCACCGTGCTACATCCGTCCAGGGCCCTGTGCTGCAGGGATCCCCCTTTGTCCTGCCAGCCTGTGCTTTAAATAGGAGTGGAATGCCCGTCCAGGCTCTGATGGCCATGCTCGTGCTGTGGGGAAAGGGGCTGAGAGTGGCTTCATCATGAGGTGTCAAGGCCGGCAATGGGTGCAGGAAGGGTTGGCCTGGGGCTGCAGCCAGGTTTGTCTCAGATGGGGAATGGGACTGGCACAGGCTCAGCCTCTGTGATGGCAGGGGAGACACAGACAGGGCTTTTCCATCTCAGTTCTGGTCTGTGGGGACTTCCCAGAAGTCTGACCTGATGCTGTGCGACCCCTTGGATGCCCACTGCGTGCCGTGGCCAGCGTGGTGGCCACCACCAGCCCCAGGCAGGTCCCTTTGCTCCCCGCAGCCACAGGCTGATCCAGCCCGCTCCCACACGGACACCACTTGTTTGCCTCCAGACGTGATGTCTAACGCGGAAGCGGGATCACTTCCTTCCCCGTGCTGATAACCAGCCATTTGGGGCTATCTTAATTATGACAGCCTTAACGAGGCCCCTTGACCCCACCGGCAGCCCGAAGGGTGCTCAGCAGCTCTGGGGCTGTGGGCAGGCGACTGCCGGTCGGGTTTGTCCTGATCGGCTCCATTCCCGCCCGCGCGGCGCTGCTCAGGCCATGTGTGTGGGAGGGAAGTGCCGGGATGCGACGTGGGGATGTGGCACGGAGCTGGCGTGATGGGGGCACAGCCCGTGGAGAATCCCCCCATCTCCTTCCTCACTGCAAAGGGGACTCGCCCATGGAGCAGAGTGTCCAGCCCAGCCATGACCACCAATCTCCCTTCAAGAGCAAACACCCCTCCAGCTCCTGTCCCGGGAAGCCCCCTGGGGTATCCCAGACTCTGCAGACATCATTTGGTGGAGAAGGTTTGTACATTTGAAGCACCGTGCCTTGGTTTTGCTGGGCAAGGTGATGCGTGCCCTGAGTTTGGGGAAACTGAGGCAGAAATGGCAGACAAGGTTTGTCTTGAGTTGTGCAAGAAGCCAAGGGTTAAATATGCCAATAACTTCCCTCAGCTCCCTCCAGCCCCGGGCTCCTCCTGCTCCTGCCCCCAGCTGCTGGAGGAGCTGATCCCCACTGGGATTTATCCTGGGGGAAGAAAGCACAGAGCCTGGGGGCTTCCCAGGCCTTCCATAACCCTTTGTGCTCCCGGGGGCTGCAGCAGAGACCTGGGGCTGTCGCTGCCAGGGCAGGCCCAGATTTCGGGGTCCCAGTGCCACATCACAGCCCCGGAGGAGGCGTGCAGAGGACGTGGTTGTGCTGCAAGATGAACTGCAGCATTTCCCTCCGAGGCACACAGCTCCTCCACATCCCCCTGCCCGCTCTGCCGCATCCGCCGGCAGCCACCCTGGGACGGGAACGGGAGGGGGATGCCCTCCTCCCGGATCCGTCTCTTTTAGCATCGTTCCCACTGCTGAAAGTACATGTCTCAAGGTGGAGCCAGAAATAGCGCGGCTGGCGCTGCATCGGGGCTGGCAGGGCTGCAGGCTTGGCAGGGGGACAGGCACCGACTGCAGCAGTGGGAACTTTCCAGGCAGCTCCGGTGGGAGCGGCCGGCGCGGAGATGGAGCCGTTTCCATGCAGACCCAGCCCCGGGGCTGCGGATCAGCCCCTCTCAGCCGTGGGGCTGGGGCTGACACACGGGACCAGCGCAGAGCAGGAGGGGACAGAGCTAACAGAGGCGTCTCCTGGAAGACAGTGACTGGGATCACATCCCACCTGAGCTAGGACACAGGTCTGGGCTCTGCCGCTGATTTGCTGCAGAACTCGGGAAAGCGTCTGCACCTTCTACCTGCCTCCATGACCCAGGGGTGGCAGGTTTCCCCCAAAATCCAGCTCCTCTCAGGGCCCAGAGAGGATTCTCAGCCTCCAAGGAGCTCAGGGTTTTTTGTGGCAGCTCCTAAATCACAGCCAGGCTCTGCAACTTGTCGGGGGCTGCTCCCCAACGCTGACCCTGCGCTGAGCTCTCGGCAGCTGCCGGCACAGCCCGGCACTCACCGGCAAGCCCTGAACAATGCCGACGAGCTGAGCTCATTCCTCCCAGCTGATAATTTGCTCAAAAATATTTCTGAGCGCAGGCCTCTTCAGGGAAATCACTCCCAAACGCCAGGCAAAAAGCTGCTGAGTCTGGAGGAACCACACACACACCACTCGCTCGCCGAGACGTCCCCCCCGATGACAAGCCCTGGCGTCAGAGGGACTGAGGCCAAAGCCTGCCGTTTGATCTCCCCCTTCGCTGGGGGAAGCCGAATTTCAGGCCGTCCAGGGGTTTTACCACTTCCCGGTAGCGGTTTCCTGCCATGATGTGAGCGCAGGAATTTTTGGGAGGTGAGTCAGAGGCTGCAATGAGAACCACCTGGCTGGGGCTGGGCCGGGAGGCTCGATCCCCTTTCAGGGGTGATCCCTGCTGCGATGCTCCATGCCCGCGGGCAGCATTCCCAGAGCGGAATTACTTACGGGGGACACAACATCCCACCACAGACCCCACTGCTGGCCTGGCAAGGAAGAAGAGGGATTTGCTGCCTCAGTTCCCACGGCTCCTCCTTCCTTGCCGGGCTGGGATCGGCACGCTCCGGCCACCCCACCCGGGCTCCAGGGAGAAACTTGGGTAAGAATAAAGAGCAAAACCTCGTCCAGCTCTGCAGGAAGCCGCCTGGAATGGCTGTCCCGCCCCAGTACCGGGTTGTCCCGAGCGCGGAACTGCCCCAAAGCAGCACCGAGGCTTGGTTTTCCCGGGGGAACAATGCAGGACTTGGCGGAGCTGAGGAACTGCCCTCCCTGGTCGCTGAAATTCAACATATAAAATGAGTTCCTGCTAAAGGAACCTCCCAGGTTTTGCCTGCTGGGCTATTAAAGCTCCATGACCCCGTGCCCACTCCCTCCCCAGCATTACTCAAACCCCTCGGCGCAGAGAATGAGTCCATTCCAGAGAGTGAGACTGAGCCGGGATAAGCCTTTGGAAAGGAGCTAAACCTGCTCAAAGCCGGCACTGTTCCCTGACCCGCCCTCCTAATCCTGCCTGGCTGATAATGGAATAATAAAGGGCTGCACAGCCTCGCTCTCTGCTGCTCTGTGGGGGAGGTTCCTGCTGCCTCTGTACATGCCAGGAGCTGGGATATTAATGACTCCCTAAGTAAACAGAATTGCCCCTTTCTTCTCCTTTGCCTGGCTGTAAAACCGAGCGTGACCTTCAGCCCGCAGAGAAATCAGAGTCGCTCCCCTTTCCAGGAGAAAGGCTGGTTGTGGCAGTGATAACACCGTGATCTCTGCCCGCCACCCTTCCCGGGGCTGATCCCAACCCTGCAGCTCCAACAGCGATCCCGGTGGGACTCGCAGGGTCACCCCCGCGAGGCTTTGGCCTCTCCCCGCAGGGGTGAATCCGGTGATTCACTGAGGGGGAATCTCAGGAGCACAGAATGGGTGGTTTTGGGACACCCAGCCCCTCCGAGGTGTACACACCTTGTCTGCTGTGCCGGGGGCTGCCCTGTAGCAGAACCTACAAACTTGTTGCATCTCAGCCTCAGCGGCTGGGGAAAGGGCAGGGAAGTGACAATGCCGATGAGATCCATTCCCTGTGGCTGGGATGGTTCTGAGCACCCCACGGGACAGCAGGAATGGTGACAGGAGGAGGGTGCTGGGGGACCCGGAGGGCAAAGCAGAGGCTGGGGGCACTCAGAGGCCACAGCATCATCCCTGGGCTGCTGGGCTGAGGCTGCTGAGCGAGGAGCCAGCTGGAAAGGGGATAAACAGCCCTTCCATCTCCACATGCCCGATTCCAGGCAGGGAAGGGCTTTATAAAGGAGGGCAGCAGCAGGTCTTAGGGAGGGAGGTGGTGGGAGGCTGAGTGCTCTGCAGAGGGATCTGCCATGGCTCCTGCAGTGCCAGGATTCCCTCCCCACCCTTTGGGCATGTCCCCCCTGCTTAGGTGTCCCTGCAGCAGCATGTTCCTGGCTCCCCTGGGAACTGCCATTTCTCTGGTGGGTGCAGGAGGAACATCAGGAAGCAGCTAGCTTCCTGCGTCACAAAAACAGTCTGGCTCCCCCCAGATTTTTGAAGGACAAAGGCAGCATCCCATGACAAGTGACCGGCTGTACCGTGGGTGCTGTGACTGCTCTCAGCCTGGGCTTGGGGTGCCCAGGAGGGGGTCAGGGTGCCCAGGAGGGGTGTCTGGGCTGTCTGGCAGATGGATGATGCAGATGCATCCCAGGATGATGCCAGCCTGGAGGTCTCATCAGAATCCCGTGCCTGGCTGTGCTGCCTCCTTGGAGTGAACTCGGGCAGCTGATGCTGTCAGCTCTCGCCTCGCCTTGGGGGAATGAGCCGGGATGTGGGAGTCGAGCTGGAATAGCCCCTAGAGCTGAACTGGAATAGCCCCTGCTCTGACAAGGCACAGATTTAGGACCTGCAGGAGGCTCAGCAGGAGGGAGATGTGGGGCTGGAACTGCAGGGACAGGTAAGGTGTCACCAGGTATGGTGGAAGGAGACAAAACTCTTCATCCTGGTGCTTGGGCAGTGGTGGCATACAGAGGAGACAAGGACAATTCTCGTTTGCATGGAGGATGTTGAAGAGAGACAACCTTTAATGAAGTGTCAGCACGGGGGGGCTGATGGCAGCGCTGCAGCTCCCAGCTGAGCACGAAATGTCTGACAGGGAGTCACTGCTGGAGGCACTGTGGCCGTCACACACCGGAGCAGCTGGAAAGCCACTGGGTCGTGGAGGGGAACCTCCTCCATGTCCTGAACGAAGCCCACCAGGCCTCCTCCTCCTCCTCCTCCCTCACTCCCAGCTGGGAGGACACAGGCCAAGGGACAATAGTATTGCACAGCGACTTAGGGAACTGCCAGGAAAAACCTCTCCCTCCAGGGTGAACCAAGTGATGTGGGGCGATGCTGGTGATTAAATTAATGCAGTTTGCCTTCCCTGTGATACATAATTTCTGTCATATATCATCATTTCTGCTGCACTGTGGGGTGCTCTGAGCCATCCTGGCCACAGGGGATGGATCCTGACAGTGTAGTCATCTCCTCTCATTTTCCCAGCTGCCAAGGCTGAGATATATATTGTATATATATTAAAAAAAATTAAAACAAAATGTAAATACGCACATATATATATTTGTTCAATTTTCACCTCCTCCTTATATATATATATATCTCGATATATATATATTCTTTGCATATAATATACATAGCATATAATATACATTTTATATATAATTACTATACACTGTTATATAAAAGGCATATTATATGTGATATGTGTACTATATGTCACATATTCAGTATTTTATATACGTTATATATTTTATATATAAAACGTGTATATTATTTATGTAACATTTATATAATAAATATACAATAGTACACACCTTAATATTTATAATATATATATTATTAATTAATACATTTAATTAATAGGTGTTATAGATGTTATATATAAGCACACTCTTAGTGCATGGAAAGGTCAGCGCAGCGCTCTGCCAGATGGGTTGGAGCTGCACTTTCCTGTTTAACTAAGCCATTTAGTGCGTGTACCCGCGAGGAGCTTTGTCCCCATTCCCGAGCGGAGAGCGGAGCGCCGGGCAGGCAGCATTCCCTCGGGAACGAGGTGCGGGAGCCGCGGGCCGGGGGACTCCTCCCGCCGCCCTCGCCACAGAGCGGGGCCGGAGCGCCGCCGCCGCCGCCGCGCTTCCGTTTCCCCCGCCGCCATCTTAGGCACGGGCACTTCAGCCACCGCCTTCAACCCGTGCCTCGCACCGCCGGGCAGAAGCGGGAGGCGGCCGCGCTGCGAGCCGCCCTCGAGCAGCGGGAACTGCATTTATCCCCCGGGGAGGGACGTTTCTGCAGCTTTCCTCCCGAGGTACCGGCGCTGTTCGAGCAGGCGGTGAGGGGACGCCGTGAGGGGGGAGCAGGGCTGCGGTGCCCTCACCTAAGATGGCGGCGGGGGCGGGCTCTTCCCGCTGAGAAGATGGCGGCGGAGGGAGAGGCGCTCTGGCCGGGTGGCGGAACTCGCTCGGCTGGGTGAGGGGAGCGGGATGGGACCGTCCCCCCCAAAGACCTCCCTCTTCGCGGGGACTCCCTACCCCGCCACGGAGACCCCGGTCCAGCCCTGCTGCATCACAAAGAACCCCCCCAACCTTCCTCCCTCAGCTCGCCCGCACCTTCTCCAGCCAAGGGAGCCCCTCGCCACCTTGCTACCCCCCTAATTTTGGGGTCATCCCTCCCCTATTGCATGAGGGGCCACTGCGTGGGCGTGCGGTGGGTTGGGGTTACCCACTGCCTGTCTGCCCCTCTACTCCCCAAGACAGCTGCTGCTCCATTTTATTTTAATAATCATAATTTGCACCCTCCCTTTCATACTTTGCCGCAGGAATGGACCAGCAAGTCCATAGGTAGCGGAAGGGTCCCCACCCTCCTCTTCCCCCTCCTCCTCCCCACCCCTTAAGGGGCGGTGATCGCGGCGGAGAGGAAAGAAAAGGATGCCACGGAAGCTGTTGTTGCCTTATAAATCTGTTTTTTCTCACTTTCGAGCTCCACGGGGCTTGCATGACTGTTTGGCGATGAACGCGGCCAGAAGTGGCTACCGGGTCTTCTCGGCCAACTCCACCGCAGCCTCCACCGAGCTGGCGAAGAAGATCACGGAGTAAGTTGCCTTCTCTTTCAAGTTTCTTTCTCCCACATCGCTCCCCGGCGCAGGCAGGAGCCCTCCCGAGCGGCTGGCGAAGCTTCTGGCATCCCCCCGCCTTCCCAAGGCATCTCCTGCGAACACCTTTGTGGAGATTTTGCACTGGGAATCTTCACCAGCTCAGCCTGACCCAGCGATGGAAATGGACCCGCCACTTTCTTCCTTCTTTGACATCCATTTCACTGCTGGAAAGGCTGGGCTGCAGCAAAGGCTGTTACTTTTGGGGAGGGAGGAGGTGAAACGTGTCTGGGCAAACCTCAGAAATGCGTTTTTAGCAGGTTTGGGAGATGTTCAAAACTTTCTCCGGCTCCTGACCTTGTTTTCTCAACAGCTTCGGTGCCTGGGGCACGGGAAGTGTCCATGTGCACTTCGGCACAGCACCTTGCACTGACCAGAGTGGATTTTGGGGAGGTGGGAGAGCCAGGCAGCTTGTGCTATTTGGTTCAGGGTAAAAGTCTGCCCCTTTTTTCTTCAGCCCATCAATTTAGGCAGAGTTTGACCTTGTCTTGTCCGGGACGGATGCACTGGGTCCTGCTGAGTGAGGCGTGTGACAGCTGCCTCCAAAATGGGTCTCTTGGTGCAGAGATCTCTGAGCTTCCCCCAGCACTTGAGCTTTGGGGTCAAATGACTTTGTTTCAAATTGGGGCAGTCCCAGCCAAAGGGACTGTTCTGAGAACGGCATCTGTGTATCGGGCTGTCATCTTAGAACAAAATCTGGATTTTCTTTCTACTGTTTTTCAGCTACAGCTCGTAGACAGCTGCTCCCAAAATCGAGGGGTCTCAGTGCTTGTTTGCCTGCTGCAGCTGACAGCACCCCAGTTATCCCTGCTAGGCTGTCCCATTCCCATCTCCAAGGGCGTGCTTAAATTGGAAACAGGACTTAAGGACAGGTGTGCTGCCACCTTAAACTGCGAGAACACTTTGCTGTTCATCCCGCTTGCTTAATAAACACTGTGTTCAATCCTTAGCACAGATTATCTCCACGGAGCTGGCTTGGCTGTTTGACTGGGAGGTGTGTAGGATAATAGCAATGGACTTCTTTAAGTGTGAGGCTAAGAGGAAAATCCTTGTGTTTGGGAGTGGAAAGCTTTTTTTTTTGGCTCATGTAATCTTGCTATATTTGGTCAGTTCTGTATCACTTTTCCTTCACTGAACTCCGAAGCTAATATATCTCTATGTAAAAAAGTAAGTTTTGCTGCAACAGATGGGACAGGGTTTCACAGGGCTTGTCGTGTTGCGTCAGCATAGCACAGCAGAATTCCCCTGGGGATGAGCTCTGAGTTCTCAGGGCTGAAGGAGCAAACAGGCAATCTTTACTTCTTGCTCTTTGTCTTAAAAATAACTCCCTTCTTTTTAAAGATGAAATGAGAAGAGACACGGAGAGGCTTCCCCGGGCCACGGCGCTGGCTGGGATGACGTGCTGATGTTATCCCAGGGATGCTGTGGCGGGGAAAGAAGCAGGATCCGGATCCAGAGCGATCTCCCGGCTCCCTCTTTGATCTCTCATCAAGTAAATTTCTAATAGGGGCGATGTGGGGTTTTTCCCTTGGCTCTGCCATCCGTGGGATGTTGGATGCTCTGGTGGTGGCACAAGCACAGCCCTGTGATACACAGCTGCTGCTTAACGGAGGTTTAAGGACGTTTATCTTTGTTGTGGGTGCAAAATCTGGAACCGTTCACAGTACAGATTTGCCCACAGTAAAAGATCTCCCAAAATTAAAGGAGTTTTCAGCATAGTGCAGTGGTTTTGCCCTGCCTTCCCTTAGGAGCTCGAGGGCTGTTTCAACTGATCTGTAACACATCCCTTGTTCTTTCAGGTTGCAAAAGATGCGTGGCTGCTGCTTTTCCCCCTGTCTCACATCCCAGCCTGTTCTTTGCTGGGGAGGTCAGTTGCACCTTTAAATAGAGTTGGAGCAATCTCACAAGGGTGAGTCTGTCCTCTAATATTGTGCGTTCTTTTTAAAGTTTTTTTATGACCTTGAGTAAAAGTAGTAAAAGAACTTTAAAACAACACGCAATATTGGGAGTAGGGCCCCTTGAGACACCTGTCCATCTGGGCTCTGTTCTTTACCTGTAGGTATGAGCTTAAGATCCCTACTTGAGTAGTCCTGACTTACCATTTTTAGAATCTCAAGCCCGGAGAGGAGCAGTGTGACACTGACCAGCTTCCAGGCACCTGATTTATCTCCTCACTTTGTTTACTGCAAAACTTCCAGAGCTGCTTTCATTTCAGGCTCTGAGCATCATGTTCTGGCACAGTTCTGATCTTCACTATTCCCCTTGAGCATTCTCTGGTTATGAGACAGTGACTAATGGTCAGTCTTACTTTCACTTTAGGTTTTCAGAGCTTTAGCTGATGGTAGTGACTTCCAGGGAGAGGAGATGGTGCTGGATATTGAATACTTCATGAAACTTAAAATAATGAAGATGTTCCTTAGATTCAGCACCACTGAAATGTAAATAAACCCATATATTTACTTTTCTCTTATAAATTGAGAGGGATGATTATTTTATTTTAAATTCTTTCTGTGATGGAAAGAAAACTCCTGCTGTAATTGGGACACTTGGCACCTGATTACAAGCTGCATTTGCAGGGGAGAAAGATAATTTCTGTGACCAGTGCTGGTCCCTAATGGGCCTGTGTGCTGCTGGGGGGAGGGAGGTCTAGCAAGTCTTTTTGATCTTTAATCCAACAGATGCATTTAGATCTCCCTCTGACTGCAGTGCTTGGCTCAGAAGGCACAAATACTACATTCTACTCACTGCTTATGTGTTGGGGTTGGAGGGGGTTGGTGATTGAGTCTTGCTGGTGCCTCCTCAGTGCTCCTGCAGCTCCGTGATGTGGGATGTGATACTGTCTCACTGCCAACTGTGGATGTGAGTATTCCAGAGATTCACTCACTTTGCTATGTGGGAAATGCTGATGATCTGAAGGTAAAGCATTGTCGTGAGCCTAAACAACATGGAATTGGGAAAACATGGGGGTTTGTGTTGTGACCTCTGGCTGCAAGGGAGCTGGGTCACAACGCTAAACCCAGAGTGGTGTTTTCCATGACTGGGTGGGAGGTGAGCCCTGCTTTGAGGGGAGACAGTACATTCAGAGGACTTGCAGCAGCCTCCCTCAGCTGAAGGAGGATTTCTGGCAGGAGTTGTACTCTTTAGGTCATCTTGCCAGCACATGAGAGGGTGGGCAGAGGGGAGTCAGAACATCCCTGTGCTGTTTAAGTGGAGCACAGAACGTGGCTGAGCAGGCTGGCCTCAGGTGGAGCTTTCTGTGCTGGCCAGCACAGCTTTAGGGGAAGTTCCTTCACCAGGAATGGGCTGGTAAGAGTAGAGGAAAATCTGCCTGGTATTTGCCAGTAGTTGGGCTGTGTGGCTTTGGCGTGGCTGGAACAAGTGATTCCGGTGGCAGATGAGCAGTAGGGACTGTTCTTCAAATATCCAGTCATGCTGAGTGGATGGAGAGAGGCAAAGGAGAGCTCAGATAGTTTCAAGGATATCTGAACAGATTGTATCCAGGAAGCTGCCATTCCCTTTCCCTTTCCTGGCTGTTCTTATACTGGGGGATTAGGAAGTGCACTGCAGAGCTGCCATTGTGCTGGCTGGACCATGACTGATCTTTATTTAAAGATTTGCTAAAGTTTGAAAAGCAATTCAGAGTTAGGCTGCGGCTTGATTTGGCCACAGTCAGGCACAGCACAGACCCTCTGTCCTCTGCTCCAGCTCCTTCTGAGTCTGCACCATTTCCTGGAGTCTGTAGATGTGGGGAGAGTTGGGAGTTTGCAGAGCTGAGACCAGGGAAAGTGTTTATAATGGAGAGGATATTGCCAAAATAAAATATCGTGATTAAGAGCTTTGTGTGCAGATTTCTCTTCAAATTGAATGTTTGTGCTGTGAGTTGGCCGGAAGCTCCCTGCAGAGATAACCTGACAAATGTCTTGGATTCTGGTCACAGAGAGGGAGAAGGAAACACAGCCTGGGCTGAGGGCACTTCTCAGTGGCACTGAAACAGGCTCTGATCGCACAAAATACTGTGAGTACATTTGCCCTTTGAAATTTGATTCAGCTGAACATGGAGTCTCTTTGGCTGTCCTTTGTCTCGAGAGCCTGGTACAGTGGTTTTTGACCGTCTTCAGTGGAGCATTTTTAAGTACAATCTGATACAGCCTCACAGTGTTTCCTAAAATACAGCGCTATGTCACTTCCTTATTAAACTGTAGGTGACTCCTGAGCTGTTTGCATTTAGACGTGAATTTGAGACAGGTTTTATAAACACTTTTGTATTCACAGCTTAATATCCCTCTTGGCATGTTTTGAGACTGCGGAAAGTTAGATCATCCTTCCTGGGCAGTGTTTACAGAGAGATTCCAGATCAATAGGAATTTTTACTGGCCAGTTGCTCTGAGTAGGATTTTTAAAGCCATAAAGAGGGGTTTTTTTCTCTTAGATGCTGTCATGTCCCAGAGGAGTTGGTTTAGTGATGGAGCTGGTGTGAGGATAGCAGCTCATTTTGCTTGGAGATGTGATTTATCTGCAGGACCTAAAATGTTATTTTTCCCAGAAGCAGCTTTATCTCTTCTGGATGTGTGGCCTGGGTTACTGCAGTGGCACCTTCTCTGTCCTAGTGCAGGTCTGCCTGTGTCTGCAGACGAGTGATCAGTAACTGTGGTAGCCCAGGTTCATGTAATTATGCTGTTAGTCCTGGAGCTGGGTGAAAACCTTCTATCCCCTAAAGCAACAACCAGTTGGGAGCTTCTGGATGGAGAGGATTTTGAGAGAAAAGAGTTGGGATGGAAAAGCAAACAAGGGAGAGGTAATAGGAAGGGGAAATTTATCTTTGAACTCCATGGCTGCTGCCAGGCTGTGTGGTCGATAAGGCTGTGCCCTGCCCTTGACTTCCATGCAAATATCCCTTTTGATAAAAGTCCTCTGGAATTTGGTGCTTTACAGAAGGATTTGCACCAACAATCCCCTCTTTATTGTCCTTGACTCAGTCAAGGTTTATCAGACTCCTTCCCTGGCTGATATCTTGTCTAACCAAAGCCTCTGGGAAGGGATTTGGGACAAGGTGTGTCCCTGGGGTGCACATACCTCAGCTGCTCTGGGGGAGCTGCCTGTGGATCCTGATGTGCCCTGCAGGCAGGGCTGATCTGGGACTTTCATGGGCAGTTTTATCTCATATCGACTGCTCTTGTTTACTTGCAGTCAACAGTTGGAGCAGAACTGGGATTTATTGTCTGACCAGAGCCGCTCATTCCTCTAAGCTGTCATCTGTGTCCTGTCTCTTCTGCTGCTCCCTGCACCCAGGTTTGACAACTGAGCTGTTTTGGTGCCCCAAGCCAAGCTGTTTTAGTGTCCCTCTTGCCATGGGGGAGCAAACTTGCCTTTCTGATTTCTTGTTTCAGCAGCACAGAAACTGCATTTTTGCTGCACAGCGAGCAGGAGAGCGATGGTCTCTGGTTTCTGCTGGCTGCGTCGTGGAATCATGAAGTTGGAAAAGACCTTTAAGACTAAACACAGCTGTTAACCCAGCTGTGCCAAAGCCACCACTAAACCACATCCCCAAGTGCCACATCTACTTGCCTTTTAAATCCCTCCATGGATGGTGACTCTATCACTTCATGTTCCAAGGCTTGACAACCCTTTCAGGGAAGAAATATTTCCTAATACCCAATCTAAATCTCCCCTACTACAATGGTGAGACCCTTTCCCCTTGAGCACCACAAATCTGGTTTTGCTTGCCACCACTTAGTACTGAAAGTGCCACCTTCCAAGGGGTGTTTTGCTGAGATGAGTCTGGCTGGACTGGTTTTGAAGCTTTCCTTCCTGCCATGAGATTTAGGGCTGACTAAGATCACTTGCACAGTCTCTCCAATGGATTTTTTTTCCCCAGTACTGAGGTAGGATTGTGCTGTCTGCAGTGAAGTCAGGGTGCACGTGCCTCCAAAGGGAGCTTGCAAGACTTGCCATGCAGTTGTGGAGGAACAAGTGTGAGTCATTAAACATTTCCCACCACACGCTGCTCTGGGGTGGGTGTATGTGTCTGTTGTTTGGACTTGGATTCCATAGCAGTGATTAAGACTAGGCTTGGTGGTTGCAAATACCAGACTATCCTCATCAGGACAGCAGGATCCCACCTGCAAAACTCACCTCTACTGTGGATCTATCCCTGAGGTGCCCAGGATTGCCTTTACTTGACCAGCTGCCAGCTCTTTTTGAAGATACTGAAGGTACTGAGGATGCCTTTGCATTGCAGCTGCAAGTTTTAACCCAGCTGGGTTGAGAGTTAGAGATTTGTGAGACTTGTCTGGCCTGGGCTGCAGGGTGATGCTGCAGTTGGTACCCGAGCAGGGCTTGGTGACAGTCTGGCACGTACAGCTCTCGAGGTGGCAGTTTAGTCACCAGCCCAGCCATTGCAAAACGTGCTGCCAGACACACGGTGGGGAGGGTGTGTGTGCCAGAGACGTGCTTTGGAGCCAGCTAAGCAAACATATCCCATGGCATCCGAGTGTCTGTTACCTCAGCTGTCCCAGGCACACTCTCCAGGCCAGCTTCTAGCTGGG
This sequence comes from Oriolus oriolus, assembly GCA_013400235.1. Classification (NCBI taxonomy): domain Eukaryota; kingdom Metazoa; phylum Chordata; class Aves; order Passeriformes; family Corvidae; genus Oriolus; species Oriolus oriolus. The sequence continues at coordinate 33,314 of VXBT01000120.1, read as the reverse complement.
ACCTCCAGCTTTGGCTCACAGCTGAGCCCAGCAGTTGCTGATGGGACAGAAGCGTGCCAGGGTCAGGCTGTGTTGCTCTTTCACTTCTGAAAACACAGATCTTTGTGACAATTGAAGTGCAAGGCTGAGTTAGTGGGTAAGGAGATGGAGAGAGACTGACTGCTGAAGGCTGTAGACCAGGAAAAAAACCAGCAGCAGATGTGGGCTCTTTTTTATTTAGGGTTAGTCCTGATCTGCAGAATTTTGGCACATATCCAGGTAAATACAGTACAAGTGCAGACAGGAAACTGCTGCTATAATCAGCATGGTGAACAAAGGTATTTTTCAGGCATAAACTGTTTCCTAATTCATTGTGTGGCCATGGCTACTGAGCAGATCCTGGGAGAGGAGGGAATTGCCCTGGCTCCATCTCACTTGGCCCAAACATCTCACTGCTGCAGGGTCTCACAGCTGAGGCTCTGGGTTAAAGCACAAATGCCTTTAAGTACTTACGAATGGATTACTTGTCAGTACGGTTAAATACTGAAGCATCACCTGAGGGAAAAGTCTGCATTTTGGAGCCTTTTTAAATGCTCTTCAAAGTCAGTCTTTGTTTTGTAAGAAAGAAATTGAAAAGAGAAGGAGGGTGACTAATCTTTGTTGTGATGAGTGTTGTAGATTTGATATTTGAGAAGAGGAACGAGTAATTTGAAAAAATGGAATTGGAAGTTAAAATCTCATTAATCAGTTGAGTTATTTCAGACGGAAGGGTCAAGGAGGCAAAAAAAAAAGAGGGAAAGAGGCGAGAGTCAAAAAAAGTGACTCAGGTGCCATTAATTGAGTCTGAGTAAATCATTCAACTCTAGTTGCATATCAGACCTGCCCAAGGGGGCATTGCACAGGCTGGCAAGGTGTCCTTTGCCATCAGGAGTCACAGCCTGTGGTCAATTATCCAGGCTTTGTGTGCAGCAGTGACCTGCTGCGGAGTGGTGTGTCCCAGGGCCTCTCAGGGACATCAGAGGGAAGGAGACCCCCAGAGAAGGGGAGGATGTAGTTCTGCAGCCTGGCTGGCTCACTCAGCCCCCTCTTGGGCAGTGCTGTGTTTTGGTGGTGTGTAACATGGTCCAGTCCCTGCTTTGCAGCACAAACTGCTGCGTTCCTCCATTTCTAATGTCCTTTTTTTCTCTCCAGGCGTCTCGGTGCTGAGCTGGGGAAATCTGTGGTGTACCAGGAAACCAATGGAGGTAAGAGAAATCTCTACTGTTTGCAACTGTTTTGAGGTCATCTTAGAAGTGCTGGCTAACTCCATTGGCCAGACCTGTCTAAGAAGTGCAGTGATTCAGCTGTGATGTTACTGCTGCTCCTGGCAGTGCTAAACCTCCATGGCTGACCTTGGACAAGGCAATTAAACGTGTTCCATGTTTTCTCTTGTTATCTTGTTTGTTTCCTCATCTGCAAACTCTCCTTTAGAGTCCTGCCTCAGGTTTTAGCTGCTGCCAAATCTTTTATGCCCCTATGCTGAGCAAAACATCTCCAGGTTTAAAAGTAATGCCCTGCTTTTTCAGTGTCTGCCTTGTGAACTTTTAAATTATCCCTTTCTTTCAGCCCTTCCCTGCCACACAGAATTTACAGCTGCCCTTGCTTTTAAAAGTGCAAATTCATGGCTGTGCTGGGGAAAATGCCTCTTGGAGGTTGCTTTTGTTTTTAAGGAGGTTAACACTCCGCAAGTGTCCATTTTCAGATGCTGGGCTAAAACACGAGGATATTGGCCAGCAGGGTTCTCTGGCCAGGAGTCATTTACTGTTTCAAGACCTCTGTTGCCTTGTTTGCAAGAGAGAGTAGAACCAGAGAGCTGCTACAGGGTAGAGGAAGGGGTGGAGGATTTGTGGTAGTGCTGCTGCTCTTGCAACCTGAATGGGCCTCACAGTTGGAGAGTTGCTGTGGTTATGATTGGGCTGGCTGGTGCACTCCTGCCAGGGAGAGCTCGCTGCCCTTTGGGCTTGGTTTTAAATCAGGTTGCTTGCTACGAAGTCTGAAGTTGTTTTTCATCACTGCACAGAAGATGAGTCTGCTCTCAACAGAGTCCTGTAGGATTACTGCCAGGGCAAGGCGATTAAACTTGGAATTCCATAGCTGAGGAGCTCTTTCTCTCCTTTTCCTTACCCCTGCCCTCTAGCTCATGACTGTGTGGGAAATGAGTGGCTAAGGCAGGCACCTTGGGAAACCTGGAGTCATTGCTTTGGCTTTGCAGAGCTGCTTGGGGCTCAGTTTCTGCGTTTGAGTCGGGGGCTGTAGGAGTGGTGCTCAGCAGAGACCCAGACTTCCAGCCTGGGTCAGCATTGAAATGTCTTGACCGTGATAGTGAAATTGGGGAGTTCTTGCTCTGAACTTGGTGCTGCTGGTGTTGCCTTGCAGCCAGCATGGAGCTGATCCCATGTAAGCTGTGAAAGAGCAAAGTGCAAAAAGTGCTGAGTTACCTTCTTGGAAGTACTGAAGGTTATTCTGCCTTGGGTGGTTAATTGCTCACTAATGAATGTGCTGTTGACAGCTCTCAGCAGTCCATGGGGGCATGAAATGGATTTCTCATTGAGAGTTAGGTAAATTGTCTTCTAAATTTTAAAATTCTAAATTCTGATTTCTAAATTCTATAAAAAATAAACAGCTATTCAGTCTGCTTTTTCTTTGTAAATACAGCTAACTCACTGGTATGTCATGCCAGATCTACCCAGGTCCAGCCTTTGGAAAATCCACTTGGCTCGTCCACATATGTATGTGCACAAAGGGCAAGGGAGCGAGTCCTCATCTGCCCTGACCAGGGGGCAAGGTTGCAAGGTTGATGTTTGGAAACAAAACTGACTCTGTTTTCCATCCTTTTCAGAAACAAGAGTTGAAATAAAAGAGTCTGTCCGGGGACAAGATATCTTCATCATACAGACAATCCCCAGGTGAGGCACTCGGGGCTCGGTTTTGCACCTGGGATGTGTTTGAATACCTGGATCAGCAGATGGTTCAGTGCTTTGCTCACTGTTAACCAGCACAATAACCAGTGGAACTCTTGCAGTGTTGTCGTTGCTCTGACTTAGATGTAACGCCCCACGTAGTGTTAAGCTGTTAACATTCCCAGGGGATTGATTGCAATGCTGAGATGCTTCCCATCAAATAGCTGGAGTGTGTCACTTGAGGCAGGAGCAGGAGTGAGTGATGTTTTCCACTGAAACATCCCTGGTCTGTGTGTTGGTGGCCTTTCAGGCTCAGCTGTTTGGTGATTCCTGACTGGCATTTCCATCCCAGGATGGGTGATTTCCTCTGCCTCCCAACCACCATGCAGCAGAGCAGCAGCTGCTGCTTTCATTACAGGCTTGATTACTCTTCCCCTTTTGCTGTAGTGATGTGAAACTGAGCTCAGGTGGAAGCCCATAGCCTCCCTCCTGTACTTTCACAGTTCTTGATGATGGTGGGCCTTTTTGGGTTTTATTTTGGGCTGTTCTAGGCTTGGAGTAGGAGAAGTCCTGCAAGTAAGCAGGGGGCTAGAAAACCATCTATAACCCCAGGAACCTTGCTCTTTGCTGGCTCAGGAAGAGTAATGGGATAGCACTAGGGTGGTGGGAAGGGAGCCTACACATAAATGATAACTGCAAATCGACCTGCTGTGAGCAGGCGAGGTGCTGTTTTCAGAGATGAGGTATTGATATTAGCAAAACAAGGATGTTCCTGCTCTGATAGCTTTTTCTAACTTACCAAATTCTGCTTGGATTCTGGAGATCACAAGAAGTAATAAGTAGCAGAGCTCAATTGTAGCTCAAAAGTAGCGGGGAGCAGAATTGCCTGGACACAGAATTTTTCCTTGCTTGCCAAAGAAGTAGAGCCCACTGAGAATTCAAGTTCATTTCCTCTGCAAAATGCTTGGCCTGTTGTAAAGAAATCAGTAGGGCTACTGGAGCGGCTTACTCGCTTCTGGAATTCCTCTTGCAGGCAGAAACATTTTCTTAGGGCTCATCTCTCTCCAGAGAGATGCCCCAAGTGTTTCCTCCCTCAGGGAGCGACTAAATCTCTGCAAGATGAAAACCCCCTGCTGTAGGATTATGTTTTGGGTGAGTGGTGCCACTCTGTTGTCCCTTGTGAGGGAGTTCTCTGAAATAACTTGTAACTGAGAGCTGTGTAAACATGAAACAGATCAAGTGTTCAGAGAGAGATAACTCAGAGCATTAGAGACAGGAACAGTTTTGGGAGGAGAAAACCTCCCCTTGCTTTTAACTTGTTGATCCCCTTGTTTTTCCATTAACTGAATTTCATGATTTGGGCCAAGAAATGGGTCTTTTTTAGCCAAAATGTTCAAGGCCCTCCAGGTGAGGAGCCAGTGTTGTGCAGCCAAGTCATCTTTCATTTCCTAAACTGCAGCTGTGCCTTGCTGCATTGCTAGAGAGGACAGGTTCAAGGACATCTCAGTTTTGCAGTGGGTTTCAGGGAGCTTTTCAGGAGAGTCAAAACCACAACTGTGTGGAATAATATAAGAATAGGACTTCCACACTCAGTAGAGGTTTGAAAAGAAAATATTAGAACTTAGTAAGAAAAGAGTAGAGAGGGAAACAACCTTGTTATGCTGCAGTGTGAATTCACAGTCTGCATCTTAAGTGCACAGAGAGAACAGAAAAGACCTGAATATTTGATATAGGTTCTCTGTCCTAAAAGCTGTACCACAACCAGAAAAAAAGGATAAGGACAAGTAGCATCCAAGACTGGTGTGTTGGACTGGCATTTGCGTGAGGGAAAATCAAATAGCTCATGTTTGGATGGTAGAAAAATGGATGAGTTGGTGGTTCTGCGATACCCTAAAGGCAGAAGGAGCCTTTTAGTGCTGACTGTTGGTGCTGATTGTTGCAAAGTCCGTAGACAGTGTCATATGTGATGTTTGCTCAGCCTCCAGAGCAGCAGTGTCCAGGGATGGCCCAGGCAGGGATAAGGAGCAGCAAGGGAGGCTCTGGGGTGGTAAGCAGGGTGTGGGGGATAGCTGAGCTGTCTCTGAGTGTCCCGGTAATGAGCTGCCAGCCCCTGTGTGAGGTCTTGGCTCAGCCCTCCCAGCAGTAACTGACTGAGCATGGCTTCAAGGCCAGAGATGGAGGGGGTAGCAGGGAGACTGGGATGCTGTCTTGGGTACCTGTTTTGGAGATGCTGGGGCTGGGCTTCCCCCACTGATGTAATTTTCCCCAGATGGTGCCCTTGGTTGGGGTCAGTGCCCCTTGCAGAGGAGCAGATCAGTGATGGCTCAGCATGAAGCCATCTCAGCCCACCCGCCCTGGGCCCTGCTGGAGGGACAGACACATCCACCTCTGCCTGGTGCCTGTGCCAGCTGGTTTGCAGGAGCTTCCCAGAGCCCAGCTTGGGATCCTGCTTGAATACTGGGATACGGTATTCAATACGGTTCTGGTGTCCTGCAGCAGCACCAGGACTGCTGGTGCCTTTTGAAGTCCCAGTCTTGTTCTCTACCTGCTTTCCATGTGAATATGTGTGTATTTTCAAAGAGTAAGTTGAAAAATAATGATGAAAAATACTGATTTTCTCAGATGAACTTTAAATAGGCTTCAGTTTGACCACTTTGTTTTTATATGACACTGATAGTAGCATCTCTTTCTTCTCTCACAGCCCCACTGGCACAGCTAAATCACCAAAGGGAAGAAACAGTTCTTTGTTTGCTCGTTGTCCTGTGTGGCAGGGGGCTGTGTTTTATGTAATTCTTGGCTGGGTGCTCCAGAGCCAACAAAGCTTTCTTGTGTGTAAATGGGATTGTGTGTGGGGGGCTGACGGGGCCAACGGGACAGCAGAGACCCAGAGCCTCACAAAAGAAGAGGCACAAGTGGAGGTTAATTTCCAAAGGAAGGGAGAGCAGTGGGGAAATGGAAATGGTCAGAGGTTTGTCACGGGTCGTGTCTCTGAGCAGTTGCAGAAGCTGTCTCTAGTGGCCGTCTCAGGAGGAAAACAGAGCCTGAGCAATGTCTGGGTAATGTCCAGAAAGCTCTGCGGAGCTTTAGGCTGCTCTGTGCTGTTTACTCCTCTGCCTCTGTGTGGAAGGATGGCCCAGTCAGCCTCTGCCCTGTCCCCATGGGCTGCACAGCTGAGCCACCACAGCACTGCCCTCCTGACCGGGCTGGGGTCGTGGTGTGTCACTGGGGGCTGTCTGTGCTGGAAACCCCCGGGCAACAGGGGGGGTCTGTGTTGCAGGAGTGCCTGTCCTGCCATCTGAAGCACGTGTTCTGTAGTTCCCAAAAGTTCTTGAGTCAGTCTGTGGCGATGCAGACAGTGTCTCTTGGTGTTGGTCTTAAGGAACTAAGGGGAACTAAGGGCTTGGTTTTTTTTTTCCCCCTTCCCAAAAATAATTAAAGTGCAGATCAATACACTCCTACTGAGCCACTCCAGTCATTGTGGGGAAGCAAACTGTAAATGGGATGTTTCAGTCCCATGACCAGTGACAGGACTCGAGAAAACAGCATGAAGCTGAGTCAGGGTGGGTTTAGGTTGGCTGTCAGGAAAAGGTTTTTCACCCAGAGGGTGGTTGAGCACTGGAACAGGCTCCCCAGGGAAGTGGTCACAGCACCAAACCTGTCTGAGCTCAATAAGCATTTGGGCAACACTCTCAGGGACAGGGTGGGATTGTTGGGGTGTCCTGTGCAGGACCAGGAGTTGTACTTGATGATCCTGATGGGTCCCTTCGAACTCAGCATATTCTGTGATTCCTCTGCCTACGTTGCTTTTTTGTTTTGTTGTTTTTTCTTTCAAGAAGCAGTCCTTTAGCATTTCCTGTGCTGTTTTTCCTTCCATCTCTAGATAAGCTAAAGAGTGTGGAGATGCTGACCTCCAACAAAGTGCCATGTCTGGAGTTTGTACTGCTCCAAATGCAGTATTTCTTAAGGCAGGAAAAATAACTTGCCTTACACTGTTAAAGAGGAAAATACCCTAAGAAATCCAGTGTGGATGAAGTTGTGTTGGCTGCACGTGTCCTGCTTCTTTAAAGAGTATTTTATTTGAAATTACACCATATCAAGTGACATTTGTTCCAAAGTAAATTCTATACGAAGCCTTTTTTGTCTGATGATGGAGGGAAATCATCATACACCTTATGTTAGAATAGAAAATCAAATTCCAATCCACAGCTCTTGAGTTCTGGCATCGTGTCCTGTGTGTTTAAGAGTTGATTGTAATTTGTTGTGGCTTGATGGAAGGAGCTGTATGGCTGCAGTCTGGGTCTGGCATACATTAGCCTGAGATGTAGCATTATTTGCTTGGAATTTTGGTGAGGGTGGTCTGGGTATAAATGGAAAAGGAATTGCATTGGAAAAACACCTGCTAATATTTGGAATTGTGTTCATATCTCTTAGAGATGTGAATACTGCTGTCATGGAGCTGCTGATCATGGCCTATGCACTGAAGACTTCCTGTGCCAGGAACATCATTGGGGTCATCCCCTACTTCCCCTACAGCAAACAGAGCAAAATGAGGAAGAGGGGCTCCATAGTCTGCAAGCTGCTGGCTTCAATGCTTGCCAAGGCAGGTGAGTGTCCCAGGGAGCTGCAGCACGGCAGGCTTGGTGCTGCTGGGCATCCCAAAGGTCATCTGTCCTTCCATCTCCTGTTTGATGTGGGAATGTGCTTCTGAGATCTTGAGCCACACTGGGGAAATTAATTTCTTCAGCTTTCTTGTGTTTCTTTGTAACTTTGCGCCTGGGGAAGTAGCCTAAAAATGTTATAGTGAAATACAGGGTCAGCCCGGTGCTGTGGTATCACATGCCTGTTTCTCATTATGTCTGTGGAACTTTCTGTGTTAATCTGTTTATGATTATTTTATGACATGGCATAATAGTCTGAGTAACAGCTAAAACAGTCTGGAAAATGGAGGTATTGAAGGAGCTCCAGCCATGTGGGAATATTTTTGATGAGCTGTTGTCTTTTTTCTTCTTTAGGTTTAACACACATTATCACTATGGACCTTCATCAAAAGGAAATCCAAGGCTTCTTCAGCTTTCCAGTAGACAACCTGAGAGCATCCCCTTTCTTGCTTCAGTATATACAGGAAGAAGTGAGGTTACTCTAGTTCTATATATATCAACTTGTCTGAACTCATTTTAATGTGATGGCAGCATTGGGCCTCTCCTTAAGTAGAGGTGGTGGGGTCAGTTTAGGTCAATCCTTCTGTTAATGAATTCTTTCTCAGGGGGTACCTATTGCATGTTTCATGGAAAGATGTTACACTTCCATGATTGGATAGAAACTGAACTGCAGCACAAGCAGGAGAGGAGCTTGCTCTCTGTGGAGTTAGTGCCATTTGAGAGATGTTACTTGTGCTCCTGCCTCTAATCACCTCTGAAATCCTGTTAAACTGCCTCCCCCCTCCCTTTGTGCTGTGCTGGATTTCTGACTGCTCTGAATTATTGATAGACTTTGTCTTGGGTGGAGGATTGCTGAGTGCAGCAGGGCTGGGAGCAGGGCACGGAGGTTTTATTCTCCATGTGCAAAAGATGATGATTTATTCCCACGTGGTGAGAGCAAGGCTTCCCCATATGGGGAGGGTTAAACATAGTGAACATTCCCACCTTTGCAGAATGCACAGCTACTGGTGTTGAAAGCAAGTGCAGTTGCCTCTCTAGTTTCTTGTAACAGAATGAAAATTTGGTTCTGGGGAGGAGGATGGGTGAAATTATTCAGCCATGTGTCAAACCAGTTACTCCCTAGCAAGAAGATGTTTTTCTAATTAATTAACTTTTTGTCACATCCAGATTCCAGATTACAGAAATGCAGTTATTGTAGCCAAATCTCCTGGTGCTGCTAAAAGGTAAATGGATGCTTTGCTAGCTGGTTAAAAGTTACTTGGAAAATACCTGAGCTGGTGGAAAATACACCAGGGAAAGTATGGGAGGGTGGCAGATGGATTGACAACCTGGTCATAATTCCTTTGTGGCTGGAAATGGGATGGATGTGGTGCAGATAGACAGCTGAACTTTGTATTCCCACCCCCGTGGGAGTAAAATCAGGAGATCTCAGTGAGATGGTTCACCAGGGCTCAGACTTGCTGCTGGAGTTTCAGCAGTGCCTGACCATCTCAGAAAGCATTTCCCATGTGGAGGAACACGGGAGACCCTGTGGTGGAGCCAAGGGGTAGAGTGGGCTTTGGGATATTAACGAGGAATGAGGGGTCACTTCCAGTGAAGTTTCTTGCAGAGGAACAGCCACAGAGGTGCAGCCTTTGCTTGCTGTTGGCCTGGGAGAGACTTGCTGTAGTGGGCTGTGGGGCTGCATCAGCCCAGCACCTTCCTGAGAGGCTGTTGTTGTTCTGCAGGGCTCAGTCTTACGCCGAGAGGCTGCGGCTGGGGCTGGCAGTGATCCATGGAGAGGCTCAGTGCACGGAGCAGGACATGGATGATGGGCGTCACTCCCCTCCAATGCTCAAAAATGCAACTGTGCATCCTGGCCTGGAGCTGCCATGTAAGATCAAGCTTCTCTGCTTACCTTTTGGGGGGGAAAAAGGAGAAAAGTTTGGTGGGAATTTTCTGTTGGTTTATCTGTGTGGGTGTAACCAACCTAAAGGCAGTTGGACCAGTGGAATTTTTTTAATGGGAAGGTTGATATCAGTGAGTTGTAGGAGAAGTCACAGGGGAAGTTTTTTATTTAACTCCTTCTGGCCATGCAGAACATCAGTATTCTTCTCCTTGGCTGTGCCTGCTCTGTAGTGTTAGACTGACAAACTTCTCATAAAGGTGGTGCTTTTACTGTGTTCAGCAACAGAATTCATTGAGCTGATGAAACAAGGGAGATGTAAAAGTGTAAGTAATGAGATGACAACCACTGAGACAGGCTGTTGGCTCCACTGGGGAGGGGAGGGCTGGTCGTTGTCTTCCCTTCTCTGCAGCCATTGTTAGGGCTGGAAATTTTCTTCATCTTGGCACCCAGGTGATCATATTCCAGTGTCTGTTTTGAGGTTTTGAGGTTTGTGTGGCTGGGGTGAATAGGTTCTCCAAGAGCATTGTTGACCTGCTTCCGGAGCTCTTGCCATTGATTTGGGAGCAGAGAACAATAGAAAAAGAAGAAATTTGTGTTCTGGGAAATGCCATCCTCAGGATTGTTTGTATTCCTGCAGCAGTCAAATAACAACAGTACAATGAAAATCCACCTCCCTCTTGGGAGAATTTTAGCTTTCTAGGACAGAAATTGGAAGCAGGAAGGTGGCTGAGAAGTGCCCGTGGGAAGGGCTGTGTGCTGCTGTGTGTGGCAACACCAGCAGTGGTTTGGGCTACTGATAATCATCTCATCTTTGGAAATTTAGGGAGAACATCCAACCAGTTTGTGGGCAGCTTGTGGAGGGGAGGCAAGTAAGATTGCAGGCATTTTACGTCACCCCGGTTGTGCCTCACTGGAATACAATCAGTTAAAGAGTGCTTTTGTTGCTGGTGAAACTCCTCTTGGGCCTTGTGGGGCAGGTGGGGTTTGGCAGTGAAGTTTGGGACTTGGTTGCTCTCCTTCTGACAAGAGGATTTTTTTCATGTCCTTCCAAGAAAGCAGGAATTTGCATGGCTTTTCTTCACTTTCTTCTTCCCCTCCTATTCTGAAGAGGATGCTGTCCTCCAGAATATCAGTAGCTGACATTTGTCTGCTGCGGAGGAGTTGATGTGACTGTATTTTTATTTCCAGCCATGTCACTTCAAAGAAGCTCAACTGTGGAAGGTTGTGCTGCTGGAGAACCCTGTAAATGGTTGCTCATTCAGAAATGTGTCCTTGTCCAGTTTAATTATGAATCCAGTGGAAAATTGTTCTCAGTCCTCAGCTATCCAAACATAAACTAATTTGCTGTGTATCACCACTTTCATATTTTGTCTCCTGCTGCACAAACTCAGCACTTGACCAATGACTTTACATCCCTGCGTGCCTAAGGCACAGCGTAAAACAGTCGAGCTGTGGCTTGGCAGCTCTCTGTCATCGGGTGGATTGTGGGGCAGACTTGTCCAAAACTTTCAGCAGAAGTTGCTTTTCTCTGCAGTTTTCTGACCTGAGAGATACCTGGTTTTGGGGGAGCTGGGTTCTGGAGGTGCAGAATTCTGAGGTTATCCGTGTCTAAAAGCAGTCTGTGCATCCTGGTTGTGTCACAGTCTCTGCCAGACAGAGGTGAAAGTGCAGCTGGGATGGCAATGCTGTGAGTGTCTGTACTGAGCCTCTCTGCTATGCCTCATTTCTTGTTCGATTCAGTCATTTGAAAAGCATCTTCCCACCTCGAATGTCACATAATTCCAAACCCTCATTCAGCTCTCCCTTCCTGGTGGTGAAAGCTCTGAGGACAGAGTGTAGCAGGGTTCAGCTGTGTGGTTGGTTGTGAAAGGTCAGACACGTGCTGCTGCTCAGAACTGGATGTTCCTTACACCAAAACTGTCCCCAAACCCTCCACTGGTCGAAACAGAACTGGTCTGTGAGTCTGCCTGGCTCAGCAACCAAACCTGGGCCTGGCAGGTAGAAGGTTGGGGATGTTCCTGGGGAGCGACTGAGACTTCTCATGGAGCATCCCGCTCTGGGCTACAACCAGATCAGCGTGGAGCATGCCAGACTCAGCAACTGAGGCTCCAGGCAGTTGTGTTAGAGCCAGGAGAGAGGTGAAACCTGTGTCTGGGAGCAGCCCCAGAGCCCCACAGCGATGGCTCGTGCTTTGTGCCATTCTCCATGGGCTTCCCGGTGAATTGGCCGGGCTCCTGCGTCCTGGCATGCACCTTCTCTCCCTGTTCTAGCAGGGATCATGTGCCTCTAATTAATGAGTGCTAGGCAGTGTAATGGCTTATTTATTGTCCTGTGAGTGTGGCCTGATGTGATATTCTGATTCGTAGGGAGTCACAACAGAAAAATGCCAGAGGTGCTTCTAATTGCACTTAAAATGCTGTGCTAAAGCGGCAGCAAGAGCCCAGGTCACTGCAACCCCTGAAATTGGAGCCTTGGAGATGGGATGTCACTCCAAGGTTATTCCCTTTGATTGTGTGCTTTTGTGTCTCAGAGCTTGCAGCTGGCTTGGGGCTGTGCCTTAACAAATGCATGTGGACTCTTTGCATGTTTCCTCGAGAAAAAAGAGTGGAGCACCATCTGTTAAATCATTTCAGTGGCTTTGGAATTCAGTACTTTATACAAAGGGCTAATGGTTTGCTTGAATCCCAGAGCCCAGCAAACTGCCACAAAGGGAGTTTGGGGGGAAAAACTGGAGTGACCATAGGTCTGTTCCTACTTCCCTACCCCTGTCTTGCCTGTGTTTAGGCTGGGCACAGGGATGTTTTCTGTCCTTCCAAGGCCATCTCTACACAAAACAGTTCTTTCTTGAGCAGCCTTTTGCTCCCAGGCTCTGTTGTAAATGCAGCATTATATTTCTTGGTGATTGTCACTTAAATTTGCACTGTCAGCTCCAAACAATTTATTTTAGTATTTCTTAACCTATTTTTGACCACTTAATTAAAGCAACATGTTTATACACCTGGGAATGCTGTTTCTTAGTGCCTTAGTGATCTTGCCTTTAACATGTGGTACTTTGGTGTATATTATGCACATCTGAATGAAAGTGTTCTTTGATATTCTTGTTTTATAAAACATGGTGGTTGGTCTAGTTTTTTCTCTTTTATTTTCCCCCCTCCAGAAGCTACAGATACCACAAGCATCTTTTCTTACTCTCCAGAAAAAGCCAGCAACTCTTTAACCTAAACTTGTACATGATCCAAGGGGTTACACCAGGCATAAGTACCAGTGTGGCTTATTTCTGTTACCCTCTTCTGTCTACAAACATAGAGGTTTTGTGTCTGGGAGGAAAATACTCTTTATTATTTGAATAATTTTTCAAGGGACCTCCTCATAGCAGTTCTGACTTGCATATCTTGATATGTCCAAAGATTTCGAAGAAGAAACTGGCTGCACTAACCCTTGTGTAGACTCTCATCACCTTGGAGCAGTTGAGGTTTGATGTGGTTGTGGGTAGATCTTTGGCTTGCAATTTTTTTTTCTTTTTTTTGCAGAGAAAATTGAACAAGGAAAAGGGAGAACATCTCTTTAAGATCCGGGTAGGTCGACACGTTGCCTACCATTCTTTAAAAATAAACCAAAATTGAAATACAGCTTTTAAAAAACAGACAGAGATGCAAAGCACTGCTAATGTTGCTGGTTGCCATGTTAGCCTTTAAGTATAGCAAGGAAGGTGTCTGCTTCCTTCATGGAGTAGAAGGATACTGATTTGCTGAAACTCCATGTCTCTGTGAGTAAAATAGTGCTGAATTTCAGCTCCCCAGGCCTGTTCACCATTTGTGTAGAAAAATTTCCCCTGACCTGGCTGTTGTAAACAGAGATGGCACTCATCTGTGGCTACACACGGAGGATGGGATGGCAGCCAGGTGGAATCCTTTTGATACTTCACAGCTCCCACCAGGAGCTCTATTACTGTCCAGACTAGATAGTAAACTCATAACTAATCCAAGCAGGTCGGTAGTGCCTGTAATTGAAATTTATGATCTGCTTATCTCTCGTGGTGCTTAATCTTCGTTTATTACAAATAATCTTCCTTCTCATAAGAATATTTTTCCTTCAGGATTTAGACGTGACTTTGCATTTGATAGGAGACTCAGAAATAACCATGCAAGGGAGGCTGAGGAATCTGAGCCATTGAGGAGCTGTTGATTAACTCTTCAGTCCAAGGTAGCTGTGACTTTAACCACAAAACCTGGCAATGAGTGATGGGACTTTGGTCAAAAGAGAATTACTGGACACCTTTTGTGCAGTTTTGGTAGGTTTGTGGAAAACCAGTCAGTGGAGTAGGTCATGGTTGTGAAGAACAGCTCTACACAAGAATCTCTGAAGCTGTGGTCCTTATAATTGCTTTCATCATATCCCTCAGTGTGACTCATTCACCCAGCTGAGCTTGCACTCTAAGCATTCCCAGGCACCGATGAGATATGAGAATAGTACTGGATCATCCTGCTGTGCAGGATGGGGAGTTTAATGTAAGACTTTTTTGATGAGGAGAGCAGAGATCAATATTCAGACAGGCTTTTTGGTGGGCAATGGCTTGTGTTCTCCTGCTGCTCAGGTATTACATTGGAGTGGATTATCCTAAAGGAGAAAAATCTTGCTGTGTCTGAACTCCTTGAGGCACTTGAGGAGCTTCTGTGGCCAGAATCCTGGCAAGACCTGAGCTTACAAGAGGAGGGGCACCAAGTGCCTTGGTAGGACACTTTGCACTCGCTGTGGAGAGCGTAAAGTAGGGGTGTGGGGTGTGGAGGTGGGCCAGGTAAGTGTTAGAAAATGCTGGATTTGCCTCTTGTCTTCAGTGGTTAGATCAGCTCAGATTGTCACCTATTGACACGTCTGCCCACCTCCTTTCCCTGCTGGAAGTTTTTGTACCAGCACCCCGTGGCAAATGAGAGGTTTGGCACATGGACAGCAAGTCCCTGGCCTGTACTGGAGGCTGGTTGCTGTTTGGTGTAAGTCTGAAGGCTGTGTTGCATCTGGACACTCTCAGGGCATCCTAGTTCAGATCTCTGGTATTTTTATGATGCTGTTGGAATTTTGGCAGGATGTGGTTTTGCATGAACCCTGTCAGTGCAAAAGTAGTGTCAGGAGGGAATGGAACCTTATTTCCCAGCACGTCTCTTCACTGTGTGTCAGGTAGCACAGCTTGTCAGTGTATCCTTTGATCCAATTGCTGGTTGCACTGAGCTTGTTGAACTGAGTTTCAACTGGATTTTGTCCTGCTCTTTCCATTAATCCACTTAAAAAATAACCAGCACATTTGCTTCTGCAAACTTCCTTAAGCTTTCTTTGCCTGAGCAGGTGGTGTTAAGGTTCTTACACCCTCTCAAAGACCCTTCTGTGTTTGGTGATGTGAGAAAGCAACTGAGTTGCAGTGCAAGTCTCTTATCCTGCAGATGATTTACTGAGTCCAAGAGGTTAAAAGTTGCACCTTGTGAAGCACCTGCCCCTTGAGAGGTGCCCATTTGTTGTTCCCAGTCATGGAATGAACCCTTTTTCAAATCCTGTGCTGGAGCACAAAGAAGGTCACTGATACTGCCCATAAACCAGATGCTGCTTTGTAGCTCTCCTTGCACAGGGGTCTGTTAGAGAGTTGGAATTGCTTTCTGTTTCTGAGGTCAGTACAAAATCCCCACAGAAACGGAGAATTTCCTCTTTATGCGGCAGTGCTGTTCATTTGAGGAGGAAAATGATGGTTAAATGAGGGTTTCTCACTTAGGTGGGTGTCAGGATCATGTAAAGCACGTCTGTGTCTGCATCAGTGTGAGATGTTTAATGGTTCAGCCTCTTGTGTGGTGGAACTGTTGGGGTTTGACTCAAGCCTGACTCACCTGGATTCTTTTTTTTCCTTCTTCTTTAGTGATGATGGCCAAGGAGAAACCGCCGATAACTGTGGTTGGAGACGTTGGAGGGAGAATTGCCATCATTGTGGTACGAGGGTGAGGGGAACAGGTGGGGGGTGGCTTCCTCACAGCATCTTTGCTTCAGCTGCTCTATCCCTGAGGGTCAGAGGGATGACTGGTATAGGAGTGGGAATGTGTTTGTTAGACACTCTTTTCTCCAGTAGCGCTGGTGGCTTTGGTTATTTCAACTTTCTGGTGAAAACCCTTTGCACTTGAGCTCTTTAAGCCCTAAAATCTCCCTGCTCCCTTGATTCTAAGTGTCAGATGTCTACAAGTAATGAATAAATCCAGGGCATACAGAGAACTCCTGAAGTGTTAAAAAACCCCAAATAAACTAAAAACTTGCTGAGCTTCTCTTACTTGCTATGCCAGGATGCAGTGTAAGTAATCAACATGCAGCTCCTACCCCATGAAAATATACACCTTGCTGATGATAAACTGTTGTGAGTGCATGTGCAGGGACTAATCTGTTTCCAAGACACAGCATTTGTTCTGTACACTAGCAAAAGGGTCATTAAACCAGGGAAATAGCATTCACAGATTAGTCATGCACGTGGCTGTCCTCATCAGCAGCTGAAGTAGGCAGGGATTCTATTTTTCATCTGTGTGCATGGCCAAAGCTGCAGTACGGTGCAGATCCACTCGTGCCCTGCAGCCTCTGTAAACTTCTGGTTTTGATGTTATTTCTGTTTCTCCTCAGGATGACATCATCGATGATGTGGAAAGCTTTGTAGCTGCTGCAGAGATCCTGAAAGAGCGTGGAGCCTACAAGATTTTTGTGATGGCTACTCATGGGCTCCTGTCAGCAGATGCCCCCCGTCTCATAGAAGAATCCTCCATTGATGAGGTGAGTCTGCTCTCTGGACTGCAGAGGAGGGGCTGGCACCAAAACTCACAAATTGATGTCCTTCCCACTGCACGTAGCTCACGTCTGGAATTACTCATTTAATCAGGTGCTTTCAGTTAGCTGGTTCTTCACTGGAACAAAAAAAAAAAAAAAAAGTGTGTGTGTGATTAATACTTGCTCAGATCAGATCTGCTTCCCTGAGTGTCTTTTCTCCCTAATGGAAATATTAGTCATCCCTGCCTGGACACTTCCCTTGCTGCAGCTGGGGGTGCGTGGCTGCAATCTCACTGTGCAGCCCCTCTCCCCCAGCTGGTCAGGGGCTGCTGGTACATGAAGAGGACAGGATTTCAAACCTTAGTGACAGATCCTGTGATCTGAATGGACCCATCAGCCTGTTGGAGAGTGCTGGTTATGCTGGTCCCTTCAACAGACTGTCACAGAGGGGAGACCATTTATTTTAATCTTTTTTCCTAATATGCAATCCCCCAGAACTGTAAAACAGCAGCACACACCCCTCCTGGAGCCAGTCCGGGGTGGCTGCTCAGGGAGGCCGAATGTTTCAGCTGCACAACTTCCTTTCCTTTCTGGCCTTCCATAGGTGGTAGTGACCAACACTGTTCCTCACGAGGTGCAGAAGCTGCAGTGCCCCAAGATAAAGACTGTGGATATCAGTTTGATCCTGTCAGAAGCCATCCGGCGAATCCACAACGGCGAGTCCATGGCCTATCTCTTCCGCAACATCACTGTTGATGACTAGACCTGAGCCTGCCCCCGTCCTGGATTCCACAAGAGAAGGAAATCTGCATGGAAAGGCAATACCATAAAACATAGGCATAACACAACTGTTTATTTTTGTAGGAGCGTTGAGGTTTTCAGGGTCTTGAGCCATGAGATCTAATAGAAAAAAAAATCAACCTGACCAGCACTTTACAAGTGAATAGAAGGGGCCACTGGCAATGGGAAGGATTACACTTTAATTAAGAGAGATGGAGAAATGAGGTGGTGTTGAATTTTTAAGTTCCTTTAATGATTTTTTTTTTTTTAGTGTGTTATCTCTTGCCCTGTAGGGGTGGAAAGAAAAGCTAAACAGAAGTAGCTGTCAGCTTGTGAGAAGGGAACAGAGACTGCTCACTGCTGTGTGGGCAGCGAGAGCAGCCTTTGGGGTTGTTTCTTGCCTGTGTCTCACCCCAGAGCACGGGAGGGAACGTTCAGGCTGTGCTGCTGGCAGAGCTGAGCCGACAGCAGCTCCATGCCAGCTCAGTGGCCTCTCCTCTCCTGCACAGCAGAGCAGGGACTTTCATCAAAACTGAGTTAGCGGAACATCACGAAAGGACAGCTTAGGGCAACCCATTGGCAGGGCTGCTCCCGTCCCTGGGTCAGGGAGCTGGGAACAGGCTGACGTGTGTGTCCCAGCAGAGCAGGGAATGCTAGTTAATGTGTTGGCCTTTTCATTTTGCGAGCTTTGGATCATTATTGCTCTTCAGTGACGAGTCACGTGAGGGTTTTGCTCCTCACTGGAACACTTGTCTGCACTGCAAAACCAGGCACGGTTTTTGAAGTTGCCTGGGGCTGATGAGTTTGTGGCAGAGTCTCATGGGGAAGGGAAGTTGGAACAATATTTGCTTCTAATGCAGCTGTGCTCTCCAAAACACTAACACTGAACCTGCAATAAAAAGTGTAAGATTTTTCAGCTTTGGTGCTTCCTGTGAATCCTGTGCCCTCTGAAGAGCTGCTGTGTCTGTTCAGTGGGGCTGTTGCTGTAACAAGGCTCACTTGGCAGCTTGCAGCCTTCTTCCACAGGGAAGCAGGACTGGCTGATCACTCCTTTCTTGAGTGATACTAATTTTGGGTGGAGGGGACACTTGAGGAAGCAGCACAAGATGCGTGTGGAGGGCTTTGTCTCCAGGATGATATAAGGATAAACTCCCAAACTGTGATCTTTCCCCTTGATGAGACACACTCCAGTAAAACCCACACCACTTTCTAGTCTGCTGATGTGAGGAACAAATAAAAGCTGCTGGGAGCAGTTGCTTCAACAGCACAGGAATTGTTTAGTTGTTTAGTTTTGCTTGTCCTTATTCTACACCATCATCTTCCATTCCAACATCTAAAATGTGCCAAGGGGCCAGCAGTGACTGAGCAGGACAAGCCTTGAACACCAGGCAAATAAATGGACCTCAGCACAGAGTGCTTGGACCACCTTCAGTATCCAGCATGGATTAAACCTCCAAGCCAAATTCCGTGAGGGCTGTGCAGGACTGGATGAGGTCTCAAAGCTGTTGATGGGTTTTCCTGCATTTTCAAAGTACCACAAACAAATCTCAGCTGAACTCTGTGACCACAGCCTGGCTCCTCGGCCTGGAGGGGCAACATAATGCTCTACTGCAAGTATTGAACAGATCAACTGGAGCTGTGGAGTCCTTGCAGATGTCTGTACCCCCTTTCTTCTGAGCCAGTGCTGGACAATGTTCTTCATCCTGGAAGCCAGTGTTAAAAGTGTGAGCAGTGTTGCTGTTCTCTCCCCTTCAAAGTGCTTGTCAGACCTGCCAGGAGCAAGGTTGGGGCTCACTGAGGGTTGTTGCCCCATTCTGGCTTGCTCTTGCTGGGCTGTATTTGGGCAGAAACCATGGAATCACAGCACCACTGAGCAGAGGGTTGTGCCTGTGTGCCCTGGGCCGTTGTCCTGAGTGAATGTTTTATGGCTGCTTAAAGAATCACCAGCAAAGGTATCGGCAAAAGCAGGTTTAGTGTAGAAGTGAAAGTTCCGCAAAGTTGTTGGCAAGGTTCGCTTTACTACTTGCTAGGTGGTAAAAGCAAACTAAAATCTAAAATCAATCAATCCAAACCCAAAATCAATCCAAAAATTATCTACATTGAGGCTGGGGAGGGGGGAAGGGTAAGGGCAGGAAAGGGCAAGGATAAAAAGGAATCACGAGATGAGTCACGAGGTTCAGAGTAGACCCCCTTGCAAAACTGAGCCCCAGACTTGACCAACAGTTTAGGCCCAAAGGTCTAACAGCATAAGCTGTTAAGCTATTGATCATGCTGAAGTTAAACAATTTAACAATTTCATATAACATTTACTTAAAAATCTAAAGTACTTCAGGATCTAGGAGAGCAATATCCATGGTATTTTTGCTGTAGTGCATTCCCACTCACACACAGACCTGAGGGAGCCTGTACAAGGTACCTCTGAAAAATTCCCCTCAAGCTCCTGGAAATACTCACATTGGATGTCTTTGCATCTTGGCAATGGGCAAAGGGTTGAGCCTTGAGCAATGGTCATAATTCATTTTCATCCTGGCCACAATTCAGGTCAGCAGCTTTCTTTGAAAGTTCGATAACAAAAATGTTGTTCTGCTTGGGCTGTTGTTCAGGCAAGAAAAATTATTTTCCTAGGCTGTTTATTAAAAGGCAGGAGCTTGTTAGACAGCACAAGTTCCTGGGAGCAGACAGTGTTTCTGATAACACTGAGAGTTGCTCAGCCCAGGTGCTGTTCTCAAGGCCAAGGCCTAACAAGCATTTCTCAGATCATAGTGCAGCTCAAAAGCGGTGGGGGAGGCACCACCAGAATCCACCCCCGTGATTAAAGACAACTTCTTTTGCTCCACAGAGTGGCCATGTGGTCACCTCTTGCCTCTGTGCCTATAAACAGGGATTTATTACATTCAGATTATAAATTGAGAGAAATCTTTGAGCAGGTTAGCCAAATACTGTGATTTTTAAGATTGTTGAATGTGATGGAACAATATTATGTATGCAAGGACATCTGTGGGACAGTGCTACCTGTCTAGCTGATATAAACACTGCAACAAACGGAACACTGCAGTACATTAAACATAAAATGACAGAAATCAGCAAAATTACAACAGGATGCAGCGTTAGATCTGGAATTGCTGTTGCAGTGGGTGACCACCCAAACACAATCCCACCAGTGATGTTCTCCATTTCTCATCACTCTTGCCAAGACATGGTGTATCTCTTCTGTATTGTGATGAACAGTGATCAGAGCTCTGTGTCCATTGCTTCAGGCACCTTCCAGCAGTCGACACAGCTCATTGTGCTGCAGTAATCTTTCCACCAGAGCAAGGTTCATTCCAGTGGAGGGGGGGGGGAGCAGGATAATCTTGCTGGGATGTGTAGGTAGAGTGTAGCAGTTCATGCATTGTGAAGTCACATCCCCTAATTTTGGAGAAAACTACAAACACAAATGTTTGAGTGGTGGCTCATTCCTGTAGTGGTGTGCTCTGTATGGAATCACAAATAGTTCTCAGCTCTTCCCAGTGTATATAAGCACAGTTTCAAGGATTTCAGCAGGACGTATTTCAAAGTGACAAACATTTTGTTCAGTGCCAAGACAAACGTCTTGGGCATTAGTGGTGTTACTTTCACAAATAAATCCCTGTTGTTCCTGTACAACACGCACATCAACACTGACAGCTTGCCATTTGTTCCCATTTTGTTGGGCCCATACTCTGTGTTGTACTGGATTTAATTCCATGGTGATTTAACCCCTGTGCAATGGTTGGGTATATGGGGTTTACCAAAGCACTGTGTACTGTTAAAACAAAAGCTGTGGTAGGGTCCTGTTGGTAGGGTCAGAAATGAAGTTAACTAGATGCCACCAGGGTTGAAATTCTCATTAAAATTTGTTTGCATTATCCCTGATTACCTTTTAAATTTCAGTGATCAAGGTACCTCCATAGCTTTCCCTTACAGTTGCTGCTGCAGTAAATTGTCTCCAGCACTGAGCTTGGATGCAGATGTAAACAGGGAGACATGCAGGCTCTGGAATGAGGAGGAGAGCAAAGAGGAAGGAGCCTGCTGGCTGTGCCCATCTTGCTCTATCTCCTGCCACCACCTCCCAGGTGTGATGTTCGGACACCTGGGCCTGTGGGATCTGCCTGCCCAGGAGAGCAGGGAACCACTGCAGGGAATCATGAGAGGCCCGTGTGGTTCCCACCCCATCAGACATGGAGAAGATAAGGAAGAAAGTGGAAGCCAGTGAAAGAGACATCACCAAGGCTGTGTGAGAACATGGATCACCTCTCCACAGGGCGCAGCCCACCTGGACAGGCTCCACTCACCCTGTGAGCGGCTCCTGGGGCTCCACCTGCCCAGTGTGAGCCGTCCTTGGAGTCATTTTGGGGCTGGAAGCGGTAAAGGCTGCAGGTGTTGTGGCACATGGTCCCTGCAGGTCCTGTCCTGGAACCAGGACACTGCCAGCATTGGGGGACAATGGGGACATTCCACATGGGGCTGGGCCACTGCTGTGTAACAATGGGCACTCTTTGCCAGGCCAGGGGGACACTGTAAAGAGGGACACAAATGGCACAGGCTCTGGAACAAGGAGGGGACTGAAAAGAAAGGAGCCTGCTGGCTGTGCCCCTCTACCTCCTTCTGCCGCCTCCTGCCACCTTCTACCACCTCCCATCCTACCTGCTTCTCTCTGGAGCAGTAGCATGAGAGCCTCCTGTTAATGACAGTTCTCTGTGCTTTTGGACAGCTCAGCAGCAATGGAAACGGTCACCCTGGGCCAGATGCTGGATGTCGCCCTCGGGCATCCAAAGACAGAATCCATCGACTTCGAGCAGCTGCGCAACCTCCTGAACGGGCTGCTCTCACACCTGGGCCTGCGGGATCTGGCTGTCCAGGAGAATGGGGATCCACTGGAGGGGGCCGAGAGAAGCCCTTTCTCTGCTTCTTTCCTTGAGGAGTTAATGCGGAAAGTGGAAGCCAATGAAAAAGAAATGGCCGAGGTAGAGGCTTTTCCCAGCCCCTCTGGGTGCTCCTCTCAAGCTGTCCCTTCTTCTGGGCTCTGCACCCCCCTCATGCTGCTGGGGAGCTGCTGCTGAGGATGTGCTGAAGGCCAAGCAGTGCCCAGGCCAGGCCCTGCACCGCCCCTGGCTCTGTGCAGACCACTGTGGGTGCAAAGGACCTGGTCCCCAGGGACCCTGCCCTGGGGCTCACCCCACCATCCCCCTCTTCTAGATGAGGACTCTGTGCCAGGAGCTCCGTGAGGAGGTCACTGTGATGAAGGAGGAGCAGTCCCTCATGGCAGAGGACATGCAGAGGATGCAGGAGTTTTTGGACCCGGTGAGCTGCCACCAGTGCCCCCGGGAGCTGCCCCTCACTGCTGCCCTGCAGCCCTTGGAGGCTCCCAGTGTGAAGGGCACCAGGAGGGAAGAGTGGGAAGGGTGTCCCAAGAGAAGAACCCAACCTGGAGTCCCCCACTTTCCTTCTGCCAGTGCTGCCCTGGGCAGTGCCCGCAGGTCAGGCCGGTGGTAGAGGTCACTGCCTCCCTCAGACAGGGCTGCTGAGGCATTTGTGAACTAAACAGCCATCAAAAAAGTAACCTGGGTCCTGGGAAGGTGGGGAGACAAAGGTCCACCTGTGCAATACAGCCACAGCCACTTGGCATAGCCCTGTCCAGGATCCCTCTGTCTTGAGGCCAAGTTAATTTGCAGATGTTCCTTTTAAATCCTGCTCCTGTGTTCTGACTCCTGTCCCTGTCCTTGCCCCGCTCCAGGAAAACTTCCAGAATATGCTGGATGACCTCCGTAACCAGGTGTTGGACAGTGTCATGGTACGTCCTTGAGCACACCCAGGGCCTGCTCCAGGGCAGGGTCCCCCCACATCAGGGCATGGTCCCCAGAACTGCTGGGGGGTCAACACTCCTCTGGATCCCATCCTGCCCCCAGTTACACGGATGGCTCTGATGCCTTCCTTCCCAAAAAAAAAGGCTGGAAAAGAAGCTGATGCTCTCCCCAGCCCCGGAGGGGGTGAGAATCATGGTGTGCTGGGACGTGCTGGAGGACTTCCTGGTGGGCAGGAAAGCAGGAGGAGGAGGAGGAGGCTGAGGTCTGCCAGTGGAGCAGGATCACAGCCCCCTGCACCTCCAGCCACTGCGCGCCCTGGTGCCTCTGCCAGGATTGCTCAGGAGTTTTCTTCCCTGTGCATCCCACTGGGAGCAGGAGCTGGCACAGGCTGAGCCAGGGCAGCTCCTCAGCTGGCCTAACGTGTGCTCCCAGCATGTTTTCTGCTCAGAAAAGGGCCGTGTTCGGGGTGGTGGGAGAAACAGCAGGAGCTGGTACCTCTCTGGGGCCAGGCTGCACTGACCTCCCACCACAGCCCGTCCTTGCTCAGCCTCAGGCAGGATCATGGCTCCCTGCCCTCCAGGTCTCTCTGGAGCAGTGGCTGGGATTGGGGGACAGCAGAGGGATGTTATGGGGCAGGTCTGGAATACTGAATCCCGTTGCTGGAGGGAAGAATGCCTTGCTGTTGTATTTGATGGCATCAGTCGGGTGTTTGCTGATCCCCTGGGCTGGCTGCTAAAACCACGGGCACGGAGGTGCCCAAAGGACTAAACGGGCTGGGGAGGAACACTTTGAAGTTCAACAAAGGCAAGTGCAGCGTCCTGCAGCTGCAGAGGAACAACCCCAGGCACCAGCACAGGCCGGGACTGACCGGCTGGAAAAGCAGCTCTGTGGGGAAGGAGCTGGGGGTCCTGGTGGACAATGAGCTGTCCATGACCAGCACTGTGCCCGAGGGGACGAGAAGGGCACGGGTGTCCCGGGGTGTGTTAGGAAGAGCATTTCCAGCAGGTCAGGGGGGATCCTGCCCCTCTGCTCAGCCCTGGCGAGGCCTCCCCTGGAGCAGTGTCCAGCTCTGGGCTCCTCGGGGTGAGAGAGACACGGAGCTCTTGGAGAGGGTCCCATGGAGGGCCACAGAGATGATTTGGGGACTGGAGCATCTCTGTCCTGGGGAAAGGCTGAGGGTGCTGGGGCTGGGAGGGTGATGCTGAGCATCCAGGGGGGGATCTGTGCCTCAGTTTCCCCAGGAAGAGCTGGATCGGGAGGCTGGCTCTGGGATGCTGAAAGCAGCCCAGTGTGGCAGCCAGCCCATCCTCTCCTTCCCAGTCTGCCATGTCGGGCGAGGGCGGAGACGGCTCCCCGGATGGGCAGAAGGATGGTAGCCTCATGCGCACACGCCCGTGGGATGACCCAGGGCTGATCGTCATCGGCAACGAAAGTACCTCTGGGCACAACTGGGGAGGGACCTGGAGGGGGTGAGGGCACAGCGGGCCGGGCAGGGGGCCTGCACGCTGCTGGGTTTCCCCCAGCCATGTTCCCCTGACCCTGGGGAGCTCCCTCTGGTCTCTTCTTCCAGTTACCCTCCTGGAAAGGCCCAAGACACCCACATCAAGGCGTGGGGGCAGCCGGCCCATCAGCCCTCAGTCCCTCAAGGCCAAGGCACAGGACAAAGAGAAGGATTTGCCGGAGGCAAATGAGAGCAGCCACTCCGCTGGGGCAAATGACACGGGACGGAAGGGCATGGGATGGAACATGGGACAGAAAGGCATGGGATGGAACATGGGACGGAGTGATGCAGGACAGAAGGGCATGGGATGGAACATGGGACGGAGTGATGAGGGACAGAAGGGCATGGGATGGAACATGGGACGGAGGGACATGGGACGGAATGTGCGATGGAACAACACAGGAAGGAGTGACGTGGGACAGCATGACATAGGACAAGTCGAGGACAAAGAGACCCAGACAAGCCTCCCCGAGGCAGAGGCTCTTCCCGGCCACCTGGATGTTCCCTCTGAGATGACCAATGTGGGAGAGATGAAGGATGGAGAGATGAAGGATGGAGAGATGAAGGATGGAGAGATCAAGGATGAAGACATCACGATAAGTATCTCTGAGGCAGAGCCTCTTCCCAGCCCCCTGGATGTTCCTCCTGAGATGACCGATGTGGCAGAGGTCAAGGATGAAGAGATCAAGATAACCATCTCTGAGGTAGAGGCTCTTCCCAGCCCCCAGGGTGCTCTCCCCGAGACGCCCCCTCCTTTGGGGTCTCACCTTCATCTTGCTGCCCTTAGACCAAGGTCTGGTTTAAGCCCAAGCTAGATGTGGCACAGGGGGCTTCCCCTGTGGGAAAGGGAAAAGGGATGGAGTTTGGGGGGCAAGAGCTGGGGCTGAAACACTGCTCTGCTTGCTCAGGTTCCTCCCCACGTTCAGAAAAAGAGTGAGGATGGCGACTTCACCGCCTCGGGAATGCATCCAGGAGCCCCAGGCATCCACCTCCCAGTCCAGCGGGTGCAGTCAGTGCGAGGCCACCCAGGATCCCAGACCCTCTGGATCCCATCCGAGAGCGTGGCTGGGAGTAGCAGGTGAGTGCCATAGGGACAGCAATGGCTTTGGGGACAGCGCTGGCCCCGTTCCCTCCGGCTGGGCCCCGTGTGGTGGCCTGGCATTGGATCCATTTATCCAGTGAGGGAACCGTGGGGATGCTGATGATGATTTCCTCCCAGTGGCAGTAGGCTCCCGACACCCAAGGAGGCACGAGGGAGAGGCAGCTCTAGGATGGAGCCATCCCCAGCCGAAGCTGGAATGTAGGTGCAAAGGCTTTCGTGACAAGCGTGGGGGACAGTGGCTTGTGCCCTGGCAGGGCTGCGTGCTCTGCCCTCCTGCCAGGGCACAGCAGGGTCCTGGGTGCTGACCAAGCGAGGACACAGGGGTGAGGGCCAGTTGGGATGGCAGGTGTGGGAGCCTGTGCCATCCCCCTCCCATCCCTGCGTGTCCTGGGCAGCCACGAGCAGCTGCCACATTTTGGAGGTGCCAGCGGGACCAAGGTGAGCGTGTCCCAGGCTGGGAGCATCCCACTCCAGCAAGGGGTGCAGGAACCCCCCTCCTTTGACCTTGCCACCAGCCCTAGTTCCCATGGGACTGGGCCCCTGAAGGAATTCCCGTATCAGTGGGTTCTGGGAGCTTCCCTCTGCGGATTCACCATTGTTTAATATGAGCTGGAGCTTTTTCCCAGGTGGGACCCCACAAATAACCCATTTCCCCCGTGGCACCCCCTTTATTTTGTAGCCAGCCAGTGGGTTGGACTGTGCTGTGGTGGCGGTGGAGAATCCAGGCTCAGCACGCTGTGATTCCCCTGAAAATGCTGGAACTCCCTGCAGTGTCATGCCCAGCACTTGGCTCTGCCTGCCCAGGCAGGGCTCTGTCCCCCAGGAGCTTGCCCAGCCCTTTTCTCCCTGTTTTAGGAGGCTCCTAAAGGTGCCCTCTTCCGAGTACTCACCTTGTGACTCGGTTGTGCAAACGCCATGCCGGTGAGTGGCACCAGCACCGGTGCCTCGGGGCTGGGACAGGGGCAGAGGGGTGCTGGCAGTGCCCTGCAGCGCCAGGGGTGGTTGGTCTGGGCCCTGTCACCCACCCGTGGCCCCTGTCACCCTCCTCAGGTACTCTCACATCATCCCGCCCACACCACCGGTGACCCCCGGCCTCTCTGGGCGCCTGCCCCATGGTGTCAAGGTCCAAGTAGAGGAGGACAGGTAGGGACATGGGGACCCATCCCTGGCCTCTGGGGCACAGGGGAGCCCTGTCCCGGCAAGGAGAGCTCTTCCCTGGGTGGGGGTGGAGGGGGCCGGAGGTGCCTGGGCAGAGAGGAGCTGCAGAGAGGCAGCTGGGCCTGCCCCAGGTCAGAGGGGTTTTACAGCCCCCGTGCTGTCCTGTCTAGGCCAGGTCTCTGCCTCGATGGTGCTGAAGCCACATGTGATGAGTTGTGTCTGGTGTCAGCCCGAGCTCAGGCTTGGTGGGGACTTGGTGCCTCCTGTGAAAGGAGCTCCCAAAACCAAGGCCAGGGACAGCCCTGCTCCTGCCTCCTGGTGTCCCCCGCAAAGGGCACCAGGACCTGTCACAGCCATGGGCAGCTCTTGGGGCGGTGGGAAAGGGCAGATCCTGCAAGGGTGAGTGGGCAGGGGTCTCCTGCAGCAGCTGGAGGAGGGGGAGCACCCCCTGAACCCCTCCCTGGCACAGCAGGGTGAAGCACAGGGTGCCAGGGCGCTGGGCACTGAGCAGCCCTGTCCCACAGGGAGCAGGCACCCGAGAGGTATTCCCGCAGATCCCCGAGGTACTGCGGGGGCCGGCACACCAGCACCTGCCCGGTGCAGCCCATGGAGCCGCTCCTCCCAGACCCCAACAAGGTAGGGATGGGGAAGGCAGGGATACAGGCAGGGGACACCGAGGCTGGGAGGGCGATGCTGAGCATCTGGTGGGGGGGTGGGATCTGTGCCTCAGTTTCCCCAGGGGGAGCTGGATGGGGAGGCTGGCTTGGGGATGCTGAACGCAGCCCGGTGTGGCAGCCAGCCCACCCCCTCCTTCCCAGCCCGGCGCGTTCGACCTGGTGGGCAAGGACGGACTCGTGTACCGGGGCCGGAGTCCCGTGGGGACGGACTGAGCAAGCGACTCCAGCCTGCAGAAATAAAGGGTGACGAGCAGCCGAGCACCTTTGTGTCCTGAACGGAGCGGCCCTGGAGCAGGATCTTCCCTTCATGCACAAGGAGGGGCCGGCAGCATCCCTCGTCCTGACACCAGCCCCTGTGGAACCCCTCCCAGGGTCTATGTCAGCCCCCTGGTGTCCTGCGCCCCGTGGCCTTCACGAGCCCCACTTGTGCCCTGCCAGGGGAGCCTGTGGCCCCCAAGGGGGTCTGGGACCGCAGGAGGAGGAGGAGGAGGAGGAAATGGGGACCTCAGCGGGAAGGGCAGCAGCACAACAGTTTGATGCCAAAAGCAAATCCCACCCCAAGCCGCTGGTTCGCTGCCGCTTATCCCAGAGGATGAGCATCCCTGAGCTGCCTTCCTCATCTCACTCACCCTCTGCCACCCCCTTGTCCCTCCTGCAGCGCTGCCACCGATGGAAAGAGCAAGGCACAAACCCCTCTGCTCGCCACCAACCAACACGCCAGAACGCCGTGAGAGGGACACGTCCCGTCCTTCTCCTTGTGCCACCCCCCAGGACTTGGGGCTGCTTTTCCCCACCCTTCACCGTGGCTGGGAGGAAGCCCCAGTGTGTGCTGAGACCGAACACAAGTCGTGTCACGAGTCGGGGGGGTGGGGTACCGGGAAAGGAAACCCCGATGCCGGGAGCAGCACGGGGGGACTGAGGGGTGTCACAGCCGGGGACACGTGGCTATGTGCCCAGGGGGGCTGGGCATGTCCCCGCCACGCACAGGCAGCGACACAGAGCCGGTGGCACCTCTCGGGTGTGTGGGAGGCTGAGAAAGCCTGAGGGAAACCCCAGAGGCGCCTGGGGGGACCCAGAGTTTACGGGGGACATCCCCTGGGGGCTGCCCCGTGGAAACCCTGCCCTCCCGGGGGATGTCCTCAAACCTTCCCCCACAGGGGCAGACTCCACTCCTGTGTGCCCCACTGTGCTCCACAGGCACCTTAGCTCCCAGCAAGTTCCCCCTGCAATGTTCTCCCTGGCGGGGTTGGTTTTTCAGGGGAAAACCAGGTGCTCAAAACCTGCTTTGGGGACAACAGGATCTGGGATCCCCCCAGTGCCACCTCCTGTAGGATAACTGGGAGCACTCTGAGCAAACCACAGGGCACCAGAGCAGAGCCAACCACGGACCAGCCTGCACTCCTGCCTGGGGTTCAGGGGTTTAAAAACAAACACCTTTGGCACCAATTGCATTTGCAGGATGTGGCCCAGCTGGGGTCAGCCCTTTGGTGCTCATCGTCCCCCTGCCCCCTTTGCTGCCCCCAGGACCCAGGTACACCCTATAAACACCCCCACCCCCCTGCACCCTGAACACACCCCCAGCCCCACATCCCCCCTTGGGTGACCTTGGAGCAGGTAAGTAACCCCAGACGGGGATTGTTTCTCCCTTTTCTCCTCGGAGCTCGTGCCACCCTGGGGACCTCCCCATCCCCGCAGGAAGCTTTGGACCGTGCCTTGAGCCTCCCTTTTTCCTGGCATTTGCAGAGCTGCTGGGTTCCCATTTTGGGGGTTTCAGCTCAGCTGTTTGCTGTGTGAGCTCAGTGCCCCTGGGCCTGGAAGGCTCCCACGTCCTCTGGCTGGTGACCCTTGCGCAGAGGGGGACACTCAGAGGCCATCGTCCCCTCCCCGAGTGTCCCCACAGTGCTGAGGCCTGGGGGGGCTCATCACGGAGTGGGTGATGGGGCTGGGGGGCTTCTGCAAGCTGTGGGATTTTGTGAAGGGACAGAAAGGGGTGTCAGCTGCACCCCCTGGCACATGGGGGCTCCTCGCTCCGCTGGCACAGCACTCCCATGGCCCTGGGTCTCCCCTTCCCTCTGATCCTCCCTCTTTGGGGACAGCACTGGTGGCTTGTGGAGGCAGAGCATGGACTCAGGGCAGCTCCTGGGGGACCCAGTCCCCACTGGTGACACTGTGTCACAGGGGTCACCCCCCTTCTCAGTGCCCTGCCAGGGACATCCTCCCAGCAGAGAGAAAAGGCAGGGACAGCTGGTGTTAAAAAAGTGATTTTTTTTTAAAATTTTTATTATTTTTAAATTAATAAAAAACCTTCAACCTGTTTTTTTTTGCTGGGTCTTTTTTTCCCTCTTTTTTTTTTTTTTGGTTTGTTTTTCCATTCGTTTTTTTTAAGCAACATTGATTTGAAAACTAAAAAACCCCCAGCTCCCCCCTGCCTGGGGAAGCGCCACAGAGGGCGGTCACAGGGACAGGGGGACATCACCTTGATAAACCCCCAGGCCCTGGGGGTGCTGAGGGAGGGAGGACGGGGTTGGGGGCAAGTCCAGGGGGAGTCTGTGCAAGAAGCCGGGCTGAATTTCGGGAGCCAGAGAGCTGCATTTGCTCTGGGCACTGCAACATGTGCCCAGGGAAGCCAGAGCTGGGGAGGGTGTCCAGTGGCTCCGTGTCCGTGTGGCCGTGATTTGGGGTTGCCAACAGCCACCTCCATCCACTTATTTTTGTTATTCCTGTCCTCCCCTTCCCTCTCCTGCCCTGGTGTAGAGAGGCTGGGTGGGGGTAGAGCCACAGGGAAAACACCCCAGACACCCAGCAGCTGCCTCCACGCTGCTGCTCCTTCTCTCTGGATTTATATACATTAGATATATTTATATATTATAGTTATATATTTTTAAAAAAAACGGGAGGGGAGTAGAGAGCAGCCAGAGGCTCTCACGGATCAGTGCCCTCCCTGGCAGCACGTGCTCCCCCCACCCCCACCCCTTAAAAATAATAATAAAACCTAGA
>VXBT01000109.1:24909-43469 GCA_013400235.1 Oriolus oriolus | reverse complement strand
TAAAATTCGCACCGCTACAGAAAAATTTCCACATTTTAAAATATGGCATCAATCTTCATGACATATGAGCAGAAAGGTTCATCACACTGGTACTTTTATTAGTTGTGCAAGCAGTCTAGCTTCTCTTGACAAGATAACAAAAGTGCCCTAACATGATTCCAACACTACTTGTTAGATATAGCTATAAATTTGTGAAGCACTTTTAATACATGTGATAATACTTCGCATTTCATCAGGGACTGTTATCTAAGCCAGAAGACTTACAATTAGTTAAGCTTTACAAAATTCTTGTGAAGTAAGTGTAATAAATATAGTGATGTTAAGTTTAGATGAAACATTGTCTGAAATGTTCGGCAATGTGCCAGTACAATAACCCAGTGCTTGATTTAGGAATACAGCTCCCTAGTCAATGCTCTCAGCCTTTAGGCTGCGCCTGGAACTGTAAAGGAACTTAGAGCAGTCCTAATACCTATGGAAAAGACGCCTTAATGTTCTCTGTCAGCAAATTGCAAGGCAGCAAGTCAGCCACATTGCAATTTACCAGAGAATTTGATGCTGGAGCAGTTGGATTCAATAATGCAAACTCAGGATACTTGATGCGGCATATTATATGAGAGGGTTCTCCAGCACTGACAGGAATGACATGGTTGTTTTTAGAGCAGGAGAATCCCATCTTGGGAAAGTCAGTTGACTATTCAGGCTTGACTTTGAAGCCTTTGATGAGAGAATCATGTCTGGTCTAATCTTTGAGTGATGGGTTCATAAACGCACACACTACTGTTGAAATGCTAATGGTCACATTATGCTCTGTTGATTTACTTTGCCCTGCTCATTTAATTTCTTTACAAATTTCAGTCCAGAGATGAAAGAGAAAAATGCACAGTATGTTGTAAGGACCAAAAAAAGATTTTGTTTGCATACTCTCTTGTTATCAGGCAAGGCACCAGAAAACTACAGCAGTTCTTGTGATTTAAAGAGGCCACTTAGCATGACAGAATACCACTCTTGTAGATGAAAATCTGTTAATGTCCATGGGAGGTAAATACAGATTAGCAAAGATACAATGTCACTGAGAACTGCAGGCCGCTGTCTTCACTCCCTTTGCTGGTCATATATCTGGAAATCATTTGCTACCAAATATGACTCCCTCTCCTGCTTTATGTGATGGTGTGACTGGTAAGCAGAAGAGAAACTGGCTTCACTTCTTACTAGGGAATTTTTCCAGAGAAAGATGAAGCAAGTCTTCAGAAATTGCAAACTGATGGTGAAAACAAGGGTTGCTGTGATGCTATATCTCTTACTGATAGTAGCCACAACAGCACTGGAACTCTGGGCAACTGGGACAAAAATCGGAGTAGCCTATGAGCTGTTGTTGATGCAAACAATGCTTTTGACTGACTTCTTTGACTGAAGGCCACTGATGTTCTGTGCATCCAACAGGCCAAAAACCTCTCTCTGTAGCCATTAACAACCGATGGAAATGAACATTACTAAGACCATCATAATAAATTTTTGGAATCTTTGTTTATGCCACTTCCAAATCTCATAAATTCGTAGTGATAGTTTCATTTCAGATCCCAATGGAAAATCATCTCTCTTTGAAATCTCTGAGCTTAGTTCTTGGTACGTGTTTGTCTTTTACAAAAGAGAACGTAAAAATTTTAATCTTGCATTCATAGGCAGGATGGTCTTGCCAGTTTCACAGACATAAAAACTACCTTCCCACTGATGAGTAAAACCAAAATTGTACAGCTCTTCTAGCTATACAATTGAATTTTCTCATTTTCAAATGTCCTCTCTTGTGTCAAAAACTTACATTAATTCAGGGCTATGTCATGGTGTGAAGAAGGGCTCTGAGGAGTGATGCTGATTTATCCCCAGCAATGCCACTCTCTTGCTTGGTGGCCTATGGTGTGCGACCTTCCAGCTTAGTATGTCTGAATGTCCCCTGCTCTTTGTTCACTCAGACCCCGCATTCTCTTTCCCCCAAATGAACAATAAAAGGGATTCTATTGATTAGTCATAAAGGGGCACTCCAAGAATGAAAGTTTA
The DNA here is from genome assembly GCA_013400235.1 of Oriolus oriolus. Taxonomy (NCBI): domain Eukaryota; kingdom Metazoa; phylum Chordata; class Aves; order Passeriformes; family Corvidae; genus Oriolus; species Oriolus oriolus. Next base: position 41,417 of record VXBT01000109.1, on the reverse strand, counting down.
TTTGTGCATGTTGAGAGTGAAAAGTAAGACAACAGGTAGGAATCCACTTTATGTTCTAGGCTCTTGTCTCTCTCTCCTGCACTGCCAAAGTGTGAAAAGGACTAAAAGTCTCCAAACAGAGGCTCTGCTCTCCCCTGTGACCTTGGCGGGAATTGAAAATACAGCTCACAGATGATAAGGGTTTGGAAGCTGTTTTCTGTTATAGGAAAATGCATTGTTCCTCTTTAGCCCTTCCTCCAGTTTAGGTGTATCTGTGAACTGAGCAAGGGAATTGCATTCTTCTTTGACCTTCACCTTGGTGTACTCCTGCATGACTCTGAGGTTGCAGCCTGTAATTTTTTTACATGCTGTTGTGTCCATAAAATCTTATCAAATATTTGATCTTGGCTGTCTGATGTAACTGCCCCCAAAAGCACTGTCTAGTAAGAATATTCAGTTATAAATCTAAATTATGAATACAACACTATAAAATTGCCTTCAGTTGACTAGGTCAGATCAGTAGATAAGTTGTGACAGTTTTTATATGTATTTTATGTTGAACGACTGTATGCTTTGGATTCTTGTTGCAATGAGTCCAGACACAGCCAGAAAAGAAATGCATATGGATTAGCCAACATTTGTGTGAACCCTTTGTCCTGTTTCATCCACCTCTTTAGGTGATTACATGCATGGTGTGGTCCTAATGATGTGTAAGGTACTCTGTTCTTCAAGGCAGACTGTCCTTATATGCACTCTGTATGTCTTGATGGTTTGCCTTCAGATCCATCTTGCTAGCAAAACATTTGGTCCCATTCTTTGTGCTCTTGGGGAGTCAGATGGATAACAAACAGCTTGCTTTGCTTGATGCTTTTGCACCCTCATTGAACTTGATGCCTCAGCCAAGTGACATTTAATTTCCAATTAGTGTAGAGCCACAAGAGCTGAACACAGGGCACCAAACACTTTTGTTCCATTGTTAGGCTATCTTTGGTCCCTAGGCCAATAGATGCTGGGAGTGTAGTGAGACTCACACATATTCTGTGCAGGGCCTCTGAAACCTTCCTGGGAACCCAAGGAGTGGGTCACCCCAATGGACTTTGAAGATCCTTTTAACCATTGATAGGCACTGTATGACTGTGTTAAAAATTGTTTTTTGCATGGTGTATAAGAAAACAAAATAACTTTCTCTGAGCCCTGATTATGCCAAGTAATTAATCATAGAACTGTTATAAACGAAAGTGCATTGCAATTTGGAATAATTTGCTTAATAGTAATAAATTGATATAGTAAGTTATGACAAAAGCAAGACATTTTCTGCCCCAAACTCTTTTGTTCAGGAAGGTGCTTTATTGCAGTTGGTAAATCAAAATAATACAACAACTTCCTCCCATGTGGTAATTACCAAAATTACATCAATAGCAGAGAAAGAAAAATGGCAAATAGGCACAGATAGATGCAGGTCTTTGCTGATGAAAAGTAATGGAGATAGACAGAACCTTGAAAATAAAGACAGCAAGAAATAGTTTTCACTAGGAAAATACATTTTAGTAGTGTATGCTAGCTTTATAGGAGACTGGGATAGGAAACAAAAAGACAGAAATTTGAAATCCTGCTGTGTATCTGTCTAAGTCTGCAGACTTCAAAAACCTAATTACAAAGCCTACAGTGGTTTTAAGCATTATGATATCAGAGAATGTGTAGAAACAAGAAAACCTAGAAAATAAGTAAATAGAGAGGTTTCAGAGGGTTATTTCTCTCATATAAAGCAAGGTAATGGATTTGAGTATAAAACAAATGATGTGAAATTTCTTTCAACTGACCATTGTTTCACTTTTGTGCTTTGGTTTTCTACCTGAAGTAAGAACCATGTCTAACATGTCTAACAGTGCCATGCAGAACCACATCCTGATTCTGGCCAGGAGAGGGTTAATGTTTGCAGTAACCAGGAGGGGGCATGGCCAGGATCCAGAGGTTATTCTACAGCACCTCACCTCGTTTTTTGAGAATGGTGGAGGGGGTCCCTTCCAAGTCAGGGTATCGAGGGCCAGCTCTTGTTGGGTTCCTCATGGTACAGTGGTGAGCATTTTCATGATAATCGATTGCCTCTCTTGTACTCTTTTGTTATTGTTACTGTTACTGTTCATTTTCTCATCTCACTTCTGTTTCCAGTATATTGTTCTTATCTCAGCCTGTGATCTTTACCTTTGGTGCCTCCAATTCTCCTGTCCAGCCTGCCTCAAGGGAGGGAGAGGGCAGTGCTGCATGGTTTGGAGCGGTTTCAGTGGGAACACTAAATTGGAGAGTACCATTCCTAAATTACGACAAAATATTAATAAAAATGGGTACAAGAATGCTAGTTTTTAGAACTTAACTAGACTTATTATTAAGCCAACAGTGAGACTATAAAAATCAGAGAATAAGGCTACTATGTTGTTCCAGGAGAAAGTTTCGTAGCATGACAGAGCAGTTGACAAGATGGAATAAAATATTTGAAGGGATACACAAAAGATATAGAATTAAAAAATAATTTGTATCAATACTCATACTCTGAACAGAATGCCAGAGCTTATCATTGACAGTAATGGAAACAGAGGCTGAGTCCTTCAAGGAAGCTGACTCTGCAAAAACTAACAGACTAGAAGGCCTTATGAAACAGAGAACTAGGAAAAGTAATGCAAAGCAAGGAGGAGATACAGCCATGGAATCAAACATTAAATGTGGAGGAGAAATGTTAATGATTACATAGTGAAGTCAAGAGTGTAAAAGATAAGAAAAGCAATACTGGCAAATGAAATGAATACCCTGAGATTAAGATAATAGAATCTCACGAGAGATGAGAAGTCAGTAAAGGAAGGAGAAAGGCCTCTAAGAGGAGCTTGGATTAATTTACTGCCAGAAGAGTTAAAAATTAGCAAAATCTCTTCCAAATCTCTCCCCCTACAAAAGCAATTTAGCACAAATAAAGAATCTAGCAAATTACGGAGCTCTTGAAATATTATATAAAAATGCTCCAGACTCTTAGAGTAACGTAATTGTTAGCCTGTCAGCTCCTTGGGAAAGAGGAGTTCACTTTCTTTGAATGAAGACCTAGCTTGGAAGCTGGATGTTACAGTGAAGTCCTTTCCTTCCTGTGAGAGTGGATGTCTTATGACCAAATCAGTTTGATTGAACTTCTGGCTTTTGGATATTGGTCAGTCGAGTTCTATCCCTCACAGCTCTGAGGCAGTGCTACAACTCTTGGGCAGTCAGTTCCAGCACCGTGTTGCTTGGATGCATTTCCAGAGAGCCTACCTGGTGGTGGAGCTCTTGTTTCTAGTCTTCAGGGATATAGCAGTTGGGTAGGAGAGAAACTTGGGTTTAGCCAAGCCACAATCACTTTTACTCTGGAAAACACTAGACAGTTACAAAACAACATCCTGTACATACCCTCCTCCCCCGCTCAGTGTGATCTCATCTCTCCTGGGAGTTCTGTTTTGGACAACATCTTTCCTGACTTTTCATCATGCATGTGGTAGTGGTTTGCCCTTTTTACTCACACAATCAACTTTTATCATGGTCTCTGTCGTTCTTTTGCTCACATTCTTAAACCGGGAGTGGTGTAGTTTGCATACTCTCCACCCTCCACTGGCTTCTATATACAGTTTGTCAAAACAATGACCTTACTGGTAGAAAACCCACTTTTCCAGTAAAAAAAGATTATCGGAGACCAATGGATCTTGACTGCTTTCTCAAGCAAGCAAGGATATGAGTAAATGATATGTCAGAATGACACTTCCAAAGGAGGAGTCTTTCCTGGGATAATGTGGATGGACTCCAGTGCAGAAGTACATTTCCAGTCTGTATATCAAAAAAGGAGGAACATGGTCATTTCAGTGCAAGTATGACGCCCTGCTGCAGCCTAAAGTTTTTCCTCTACAAGCCGGCTACTTTAGTGGTACTTACACACTGGTGACTTCCTGATGTATTTACAAATGGTGCTTGTCAACTGCTAACCCACTTCATGCTGTTCAGGTTCTTTCCAAGTCATTGGAGGAGCTGATGAGCTCTCCTATACTCCAGAGACCAGGCTTTTTCTTGAATGGTCTGGATTGTAATTCTTTCTTTTACTGACCTTTTTCATCTCAGTCTGACTTCTTTTCTTTCAAAATGTTCAATTTGTAGCTGACTGAAAGCCTCTTAGATTGTCTTGGTCCAGATCATCATGAAGATGGATTTGCATCACAGACAAAAACTGCTACTATGTTTGGCTTTAGCTGAGATCCTTGCTGACTCTTTGAGAAGAGAGGCCAAGGATTTAATTTATCATGGGACTGAATTCTTTTGTTACCTCTCCCATGATCTGGTCTCTGCTCAGTGGAGGACTCCACCCAGTGCTAAGTCTGGCAGTGTTTCCAAGCAGCATAACACTTGTATCAAAGAAAAAAGAGGGAAAAGGCACTTAAAATGTTATTTCAGTTTTAACTTGTAAATACCACCATGGGAATAATTTACTGTGATGATCCAAGCATGCTGTTTTGCAGTGGTATTTTAGAACTCTACTGTGGAATTGGTAAATAGATGATTAAACTGTCCTAAATTGAGATGAATGGACTAAGGCTGGAAATCTAGAAAAGATTGGTGCAGATGAAGGTGATGGAGAAGATGACAGGTGTACATGTTTCCCCCATAGCATTATTTCACTTGTTAAACACAGCTATGCTTCCATAGAAGAATGTTTGGTAAAATACGGGATTTCAGTGGGAAAAAAATCCCCAAAAATTGTTTTGCTATCTTATATCTTTTGGCTTTATGGGGTTTGCTGTCTGCTGGAAGGGACACAGGAATTGTTTGAGCACACAGGAATCCCTGTCTTTTTTTCTGCTCTGTCAGGAAAAGGCTCCAGTAATGTTGGTCATGTGTGGTAGAAAAAGAAAATACGTAAGTTCTTATTTCATATTTGGAGACTTATTCAAATGTTTTTGTTCTAATACCTGAGCACTTCTTTTTTCTCCTGTCTTTTCAAACAGGCCATGCAGGCCTCTTTTAGCTGCATGCCAGATTACAGATATTTGAGCTTAAAGTGGCTGTAGTGGAAAGAAGAGCCGAAAAAGGGGAAAGAGCGTTATAAATCATTTCTGTCTCTAAATCAGTTTTGTCTCAGACATATTTTTGTCTCTATTAAATTGACTCTAGTGCCATTCATGACTAGCCCTGAGTTTGGTAATTTTCCACGGTGAAAACTAAGATGGATAACTTTTTAACAGCTGTGAGAAAACAAAAGTGATTCTGTTGCATACGTCTGGACAAACTGAAATCCAGCTTTCCAGTCAATCCATTCTCCTGCTATTTTGAGAAGTAATCATGCTGTCTTATTTAGGATTATTTTAAATACTCTAGGCTTATTTGCAAGAAATATTATTTCCTGATTTATAACTCTTGCAGGCCTATTGACTTATATGGAGAGAGACACTCATTGCCATTCTCAAAGGTATGTAAATAGCAGCTGTCAGTACAAACAAGACTGCAAAGAACCTTTCTTTGGAGGCCATGCATGAAGGCTGGCTGTTTACTTACTGCTAGAAGGAAAGTGGCTAATGTGTTCCCTGCAAGCACTGATAAAAGCCAGTCTGTCCTGACAGGGCAGCTCTCTGTCAGAGCGTTCGTAGGGATGTTTGATCCAGGAGTGCATTTTACCATTTTCGTAGGTTATGAACCCATGGCAGATGTAACCCTGCTGAGGGCAGCAGAGAAGCTGAACGCTTTTTGCCATATGTATGATCTTTGTTGAGTGGGGTATGTAGATAGCAGAGGATCACAGGCTGCTTGTGAGGTACACCATAAAAGATGCAGTTCTGTGATATACAGTATTGGGCCAAATTTCTGACTAGATAGCATAACTGAATTACTTCATCAGAAAATATAGCCAGCTGGCTCAGCATTTGGCCTTATAGAATCTCTTGTAGGATTATTGGTTCAGTCTGAGATGAATTGGGTACTTTTAATCAATCAGATAGGAGATCAGAGCATTGCATAAGTGATATCAAACCATGGCAGCACCGTGTCAAGGACAGGAGATGAAACGTATGATGTCTTACCCAGGAAAGTACGTGTGAAACTTATCTGGTGGAGTCAGAAACCAGTGAAGTATGGATTTTTTTCACAGCTCCTTTGAGAGGTGCTATGAGAGAAAGTGGAGAATTAACTGTTTTCTTTTTTTTTCTTTAAACAAGCTCTTCACTTCCACAAAAACCCCCATATGTTAGAAAGTGACTGGATATTCAGAGAAGAAACAAGTAAAAGAAAATAAGCTGATTTATTTAAGTAGCAAATTATTTTAATTGCCCATTTGATATACATGGTTGTCACCATAAATATAGTGGTAGTTCCTAGTGTTGGCAGTGGTTTGCTCATTTGTGATGTATTGTACAGTCCACAGTATTGGTGGAAGTCATGTTTGTCTTGGTCCAAGATATATCACAGAGATGGATGCAGCCACATGCTGCTGCTAGAGGGAAAGAGGTGGCATGTGAAATGGTGTTACAGAAGCTGATAGTACAACTGCATAGGTAAGAACCATTGTTAAGAGGAAAAGCAGTTGTTCTTGCAAAGTACTCAGCAGGCCTTCGTGTAAGCAAAACTTCACAATTACAGTGCTTTGCCTCATCCTGTTTTTCCTATGTTGGCAGGGTTTGCTTACCCATTCCAATGCACTCTGCTTAGCAAGCCTCCTGTTTTAATTTCAGCAGGGCATTGCCTCCTCAGGGCTAGTGCCACTATTAGTGCATACAGCGTTTACTGCTGCTCCTACTCCGTCCCTAGAAGCTTCAGTTAGGTTAAAGGTGAAGTGTAAAGGTCAAGGAAAATCCCATGTACGTTTTTTACCTAAATGGCAGTCATACCACAACCTGGTATAAGCCAGGTACTTGGGAGCAGTGACAATATGTGTGTGACAGGGCAAAGGTTTGCTACAATAATCCCTTCTCTACATCTCTGTTATTGACAGCCCTGAAAATGCTCTGCAACAGTACAGAATCAAAAAGGTGTGAAGAAAATGTGACAAGGAATCTACAGGTCTTGTTGAATTCTTCAAGTTTTGAATCTCTCTCTCAAACAGAAATGACCTCCCAATTTTTTATGTTTATTTTCTGCCATTTTCACATCTCTGTCATTGTTGTCAATTTATCTGTACGTGAATGTGAGCCAATGAGCTTCTCCATTCTTAGCAGATCTGTGGTTGAAGGCACTCCTCCTAGGTGTTGGGAGCTCTTCCTTACTGTGTGCATGTTCTGTTCTTCATCATTCTTTCATCATACTGCACTACTCTGTGCAATAGGCAAAGGTACTTATTTTAGTGCTTTTCTTTTAGAATTTGGGAATCTAAATAACCTTAATACCTGTTCTCTCCACACCTTTAAATTTCTATAATTTCTTCTGCTTTATTGATTTAATTGCTTTCCTTTTTCTGTCATAAAATGATTATGTTGTACATTCTACGTAAAAATGGTTAACAAAACTCTCCATGGACCTTTCACTTCCACATCCCTAAGCAATTACTTCTCAAACAATTTTGGAGTGCTTTAGGTGACAGCAATCTTAAGTAAAAAGCAATATGTAAGGAATAAAAGTTGAAAAGATGTGGGCATCAGTGTGGAACAGGAGGGGGTAAAAAATTGAAAACTAAATAAATTAGTTTGGAAATTAAAGAAGAAAAATTTAAATTATTTAAATTAAAGTAGAAATTAATTTGGAAGGAAAGGAAGGAAATAAAAATATTTTTAAAAAGTAGACTTGAATACGGAACTTTGTAAGGAGATAAGGGTTTATTAAGAAAACGATTGGCAAACCCTTACAAAATTCTGCCTGAGTTGTTGAAATATGAAATTGTTGCTATGAATGTGAATGAGAATTGAGAGGGGTCACACAGTAGTCCTACCTGGCATGCTGCATCTTGGGGGCCAAGTTAGGGAACAGGCCTTGTGTTTTCAGTTTAGTGTATTTGTGATGCTGTTCTGTATTGGCTCCATGGATAGAGAAGGTATTCCATCCTCGGTGGTGTCAAGCCAGGCCTTTTAATGATTACTTGGTATCTGTGTTGCAAAGCAGCTTTAGATCACTAAGATAAGACAGACACTTTACCAAGAAAGACACATGTGTCTTTTAATTTTTCTCCAAAATCGTGTTGTCACAGGCAGACCACAGCTGCAATGTAAACATGCTTAAAAATACGACCCAGAGAGGTCACTTAACTGCTGTAGGGCAACAGGAGGAATGAGTTCACCTGTTTTGAAATGTTATTAGAACGCACCAATAACACTATCAATGGTGACTCTGACATTTTAAAGTCCTGTGTATTGATGTAGATTATGACCGTGGTTTTAGTATCTCTAGTGATAATGCCAGAAGAGCACAGCCTCAGCAAATTAAAGCTTGCCCTTAAATGAGTAGTCCAGAACAAAGCATCTTTACGATTCATCAATAAAGATGAGGCCATTTCAGACACCTCTCTCAGGTCTTCATAGTTTGGGATCAGATCAGAACATGCAATCAGATTTTTCCCATCACCCAGTGTTTAATTAAACTTAATATAGTCTGTAAATGAGTGCTTTCATTGTGACCTGAGAGACCAGGTTATGTTATGAAAACTGAACAAATCAAACCCAAGGTAGTCAAGGCATAAATGTAATCCTTAAATGGTAATCACCTTTCATTTTGCTTTCAATTTATTAGCAGTTCCTGCCTAAAAGCAAAAAAACAAGCTGCGATTAGGAATCATTACCTCAATGCTTATAAAAGTCCTGATGTTCTGCATGTGCAACCAGTAAATATTGGTCAGTTAAATGTTCACCATCTGTTCTATTATCCTCACAGTAAATAATCACTATTGCAGCACTTAAATCAAAAACATGCTTAGAAAACTGTGCTTATTTTCAGACAGTTCAGCTCATCACAGTTCAGTTCAGCTCCTCACAGTGTTTCACATTTTACCTACATGTTTTTTCCATCTGGGAATATTATGAGCAAGTAACAAAACAGGTGTGTACACCCTTGGGGTACCAAAGAACATTTTTAAACCTCAGGACTATCTCTGCTTATGTTAGTTAGACTTTCCATAGCGTTTTATACAACCAGCAATGATGAACTGCTTGGTGATTGTGACAGCGCCGGAAGGAAAAGCAGCAGGCTTTCTATGGACTGTGCCGGGACTCAGTTCGGGCTTAATCAGCTCACCCTGAGACCCATGCAGTTTACACTGGATGCATTGCATAGCTTACAATAAGTATTTGTGTAGTCACTGCCATCCTAATATGATTTCATTATCTTACTTGTACAGTCCTGCCAGCAACTGGATATCCAACCTTACACCGGAGAAGGCAGAATTTATTTTTAAACCGACTTCTAATGTTCCAGTAATTTTGATTTTTGGCCAGTTTGAAATGTTAGGAATATGTCATTGGGAATGAATGGTTAAGATTACAAAATGATTGTGCTTTCAGTCTATAGCGTTTTTAGTGAATTAGCCTCAGTGTTTACAAGAGACTTACAAAGTTAAACCTACAAAGCGTTAAAGTGAATTGCACCTTTTGTGTAGTTCTCTGAGGAGGAAAATGTTTCTGCAAGGTTCTTGGCACAACTTTCTTTGAAATTGTTCGAGCCTTTTATTTACCAAACAGTGTATATTGTTAAAAGTAAAACTTCCCCTGTGCTCTAAATTTTGGCCCAGTTAATCTTTCAGCAGTGCTGAAAACAGAGCTTTAATTAACAACTTTATCAGTTAACCCAGTCACTCATCTCAGTGCTTATCTGATACTGTGTCCATACAGGCGTTTGGGGACATCAGAAAAAGGCCGACTTTTCACTGGGACAGCTGAGAGAACCTTGGTGGCAGGGGGAAAAAAGAGACCACAGAAATGGATGATATTAAATGGAATTTGATACAAATCCAAAAGGAATTATCTGACCACAGTAGTCTAGGACAGGCATGGATTTCTCTTGTATTTCTCCCTGATCTTTCCTGGTATGTCACCCGCAGGAACAGAGGGGAAGACAGTGGTCCCTTGCTGTGTGAATGTAGCATCTGGTGCGATTGAAGTGCTTTGCTGGGGAGGTGCTGACTGAGCTGAGAATAAAACCGTGCTGATGCTGTCGTCGCAGGAGCAGCCGGCTCAAGCCAGCGTGGGGCTCTCGGCCAAGGCACTCATTAAGCTCTTTTGCTGTCTTCAGCAACAAAGATTTAGGGAGAAATCTGCTCTCCCCAGTTGCCTCTAATTTTTCTGCTTTCTGTTGAAGGGGAAGAGGGTGTGTGTATACACGAGTGCAGTTGAAGGGGTGACATTAATGTTCGAGAATCATATGTGCTTGCCTGTAAAGGGAACTGGGAAGAGTAATGGGTGAGGACTTTCTGGTGGATGGCCAGAACAGAGGAAACCCATGCTGATTTGTCTTAGGGATGAAAAGGGAAGATATCCTTGTTTCCCTGTAAGCCTGTCATCACAGACCTCTTGTAGCAGAAGGAGACTTGTGCTCCACTTCATGATGCACTCAATCACTAGCAGTATTTGTCATGTGAGTACTTCAGTCTGTGCCTGGTGGACTCTCTGACCAGCCCCAGGGAGGGCTTGACCTGTAGTTTTAGAGGCCGCGCCTGGTTCTTTAAAACAAGTAAATAACAATACCCAAGGATATATGTGGAAATTAAAAAAACAAGAAGAATTAAATGAATTGGTCTACTTCAGATACTCCTGCTCAGTAGTAAACATAGAAAATAAAAAATAAAATAAGAAAATAAGCATGGAAATGTAAACCAATTCACAAAAAAATGGAGGCTATTTAGAGAAAAAAACACAAAGAAAGCACTTTTGGGGATGAGCTGCACTTTCATTTTGTTCTTCACTTTACTTAATTTGCATTTGTGAATTCAGCTGTAATGCTTGCACTTGGTTTAGACTCACATGGCATCATTTGTGGTTCAGAATTCTTACTCACCTCATTTTTTCCCCCTAAACAAAGATGTACCATTCATATAGTTGTAAAAATGTCTTGTCAGCAAAAAATCTGTAGTTCTTGCCAATGCAAGGAAGTCTGATACTGAAAGCACGCATGGCTTTGCTATCTTAAGATGAACCCATTAGCATGTGGCTGAAGAGTAAGTTCGAAAGAGAGAAATCGTGTTAAGAGGCCAGAGTGACTACCTGGTGCCAAGAAGATATTTTATGCTTGCTCAAGTGGTTTTGATGAGTTGATAGCTGAAATGTTTATGCTTTTATTCACATAGATAGCATACTAAAGAGTTCTATTTTAAACAGCAGATAATCCAAGTGGTGCATTAAGTTTGTGATGTAACTGTGGCTGGTGTTCTATGGCTTGGAGATTTCCTCCTGCTCTTATTGACTTCTAGCTGGGCCCTGCAAAGTGAGGCCATTGACTTCTTCCCAACATGAAAACAAAAAACAGGAAAACATGCACAGGCTGTAAATTTTCTGTTCCTGTTGATGCAGAATACAAATGCAAAGCATCGTAATGATTTCCACTCCATTGCTAAAATGTGTAAAGTCACAAAGCGTTCTGTTTATAAATGGAAAATCTGTGTCTCAGGAATGTCCAAATATGTAACTTGGTGATTTACAGGACTTAGTGAAGCCCAGTTCCAACCTGTTAAATTTGATGCAAGAATTTAAGTGCCATCAACAACTCTAATCTAGGTAATCTAAACTTTTCTTATGTACTGTCACTTCCTTCAAACTGCTGCATTCACTAGCTTTGATTGCTTGTTTCTCCCAAGAGCCCTTTTCCTGATTTTCTGATTCTTTCTCTTTAAAAGAAGGAATAGCTTTGCCACATTATTGTTTAAGAAAAGAAAACTTCCTTTATTTCCCTGCCTGCATCACTTATATCCCTAGCATCAGACCTTGGCTGCCTTTTGAGGACAGTGGTTTATGTGTTTGCTTGGATATTGTTAATCTTTTTCTTCACAGTCCTAGAATGTGTAATGGATTTTAGACCATTATCATAGACCCCACCTAAAAAGAGCCTACATGCTTCTTTCAGCCTCACCTTTCTACGTAGGGGTGTTTATTTTGATATAGCTTCTGACACATTCAAAAGCGGCAGTAAACCAGAGTAGTCAAGATAAAATAAGCAGAAAAAGAACAATAAAATATTTATTTGACATCCATTTATCCTATCCTTGGCCACTTTCTTCTGGTCTTGCAAAACCTCTCCCCCTGGTAATCATAGGCTAGCAGACTATTCTAATAATTTCTATCTGTGTGTATAATAGTCCAGACTATTTCAAAAACACCAGAGGCTGGTACAGCTACTTGTATTTGCTGCAACTGGGGGAACATTTTGTTGATGAACTTCCTATGCAAATGAATTCCAAGTGTCTCTGCAGAAAAGCTAGTTGAAAAATTTAAAGTATGTAAACTTTTCAATCTTTGTCTCTGAAGGAGTGACATTTTACCAAGCCACTTGGTAGTTTCTGTGGTAGGTTATCTAGCTAATGTTATGACAGCTCCTCAGTCTGTGTCATTTATGTCTCTTAGTATTTGTCAAGGGCTGCCCAAGAGCAGTGACTACCATGTGCCATCTGTTTGGGATTGCTCATGACATCCTGGGATACTGGCTTCTTGGTGCCCTGGATCTGGGTCTTTCTCTGGGTGTTTTTCAGTCTGATCTCTCCTGTGATACAGAGATACAGCCATTTTTCATTCTGTCCCATTCAGAGACCTATTGCCAAAATTCGAGGGAGTGGATATGTATTAACAGTGATTGCACACTCAGAGTAGGCAAAGGGAAAGAAGTCATTCAGTCCATTCCTGGTTTATGTCATTCATGAAAGATATTTGTCTAAACTGTTCTTAAATGCTCCCATGATGCCAATACCACAACTTCCCCAGGCAACTGACTGACAGTGGTTAGTACTAGAAGGTTTATCCAAACGCCTTCTCAAATACCTCTTGCAGCATTCCTTCTCCTAGCAGCAGGGTAGATGCCAGGTGATTGTTATTCCGTTTTCCACCAATCTTCTCTTATCTAAATTAAACAGCCGCAGGACCTTTCAATCACTTCTTCCAAGTCACATTTTTTCAGGTGTCACTTTACCACTACATATCTCCTCTGGATTTTTCCTTCAGTGTCCCCTGTATCTCTACAAGTGATTGAGAACATATTCCTCCTGAGGCCTTATCACAATGGAAAGACTACTTTGAGTCTCCTGTAAGTTGAATTGCTCTTTAAATGCCTCAAACTGGCATTGGTCTTTCCTTTCCTTTGCATGAAATTTTTGATTGCTATGGAGCTTGTGGCCTGCTATTTGTAGTGCAGTGTCCTGTATTCCTAAAGTGGGTAATCGTTCCCCCAAACCATTGCCACTCCCTTGTCTGTTGCATTGGTTTTTTATATAATTTCTCTGAACTGGCAAGATCATATTGAATTCTCTCACAACTCTCAAGCTTGATCTTAATCACGAATTTGAAATTCAGTTTCTTTCATCCGTCATGCTGACCATTATAGTATCAGACACAGAGCACACTCTTTCATAATGCTCAGTAGCCTTTCTTATTGTTTGTTAGCTTTTTTGATCAGTTGTCTGGACATATTTTCCTTAATAGCTGTGCTCCCAAATTTTCGTAATTTTTTTCAGATTAGGCCTTGCCACATGGGGATCTGTGACTAGATAATATCTGTTAGGATTTGTTAGATCAGGCACAGCATTTTGACAACCACTTTGTGTTGGTCCATGGGACTACAAAGCTGAAAATGAAGGTAGCAGATAACTTTGCACTGTGCCGTCACTCTGGAACCAGTGTCAACAAACACCATTACTGAAGCTAAGACAGACAGTACCTCTGCTTTTTCCTCCCATCTAAGCAATCTCTTACCCATCACAGAAGAAAATTAGATGGAAACTTGGCTGGTCTGTCTTGGCCATTTCTTATCTCCTCATTTCTTCAAGGTTCACTTGCAAACTGTTACCTTTGTATTTGCCAGTGGTTTGGTTGGGGATTTTTTTCTCTTCAAAATGAAGTTAAGATGACCAGTCTAACATTCTACAGTTCTTTTTTCCTGTGTAATTTAAAGATAGACAAAATGTTTCCCATTTCCGGACATTCACTGATTCGTGCGGACTCCAAAGGTTATTGAAAACTGTGATGAGTACTCTGGAGAGGCCTTTCAAGTTTTATAGAACTGGATTTAAAATCCAGATAATTTGAAATAATTGAATTTATCCAATAAGTTTCTGAAATTAATTCTATTAGTGTGAGAGTGACTCGGCCTTTTAGAATAATCTGAAACAAAGTCAGCATTATATGCTCTGATCTATATCATATTGAGTATCTTCTGTCTCATTAGGTGGCAAGCCAATATTTTTCCTAGTTAACCTCTGACTCGTAATGGATTCCCAGAAGCAATGTGACAGTGTTTCTTTTCAGTTCAGTCATTTTGCAGCTGTACTATACTGTCTTGTCCATATATATTTAGGTGTATATATATTGAGGGTTTTTTTACATTTCCCCCAATACTCTCAGTTCCCACTTTCTAAGAGAGTCCCATTCATGTGCAATTTCTTTTTTTCAGTCAATAAACACCTACTCCTTTACTAACAATTTTTGACAATTCTTTGAAATGATAGATTTCGCCATTTTCAATGAAAAAGAATCATGATCTGATACTGGTTGCAGGCTAGCTAGCAGACAGGGTTCCCAGACTAAAAGCAAATCTCATTATCAAGAAAATATTAAAAATAACGCACAGTCTCAAAAAAGAGTTAGAACTCACTACAGTATTGCTGCAGCCCTTCAGCTAAATGTAGTCTCTACACTTTATACTTTGCCCCATAAAACACCCTTCTACATATTTTCAGTACAGAGGGATAGTGTTGGAGGGTGGTGGCTTTGTTTTCTCTCTTGTGGTACTTATTATATAGTCAGTCTTTATGTAACAAATTTTGCCACTGAATTTCTGGTTTTCAGAAATTCTCTACACTTAATTTTTTTTATGCTAACAAAGTAGAAAACACTAATTTCTGTTTACGTAAGGTGTATAAAATTGAGGCTGCATTATGAGTGAAACTAGAACACAGAATTTTTTACCTGATCTTATATTGCATTTTGAGTGCTGGCTAATCAAACTCTTAACTTCTTTTGACTCTGGAAGGGCCAAATCATGGGTCTATTGAGATAAAAACTTCTCATCTTTACTCCAGCATGGCCAAAATTTTACCTAAAAAGGTGTTCTCCCTATCTCTCCACCCTGTATTTCCTAGCTGAGAATGATCACAGCTGTCGTGATTGTAGCAACAGAAATGGCTCCATTTTCACTTCAGTCAGAGAACTCATTTTCCATTGTCGTGTTGGTGATTAATTAATGTTTTTCATGACTGAAGGCAACTGTTTATGCAATCTACAAGGGTAAAATGGCCATTCTTACTTTACTATCAAGTGTGTCACAGCCCTTCCATTTTATATAGCACAGATGTCAAGTGAAGAAGCTTAAATATGTAGGAGTGACATACTCCCACATGAAGAATGAGGAGACATATACAAAAAAGCACAGAAGGACAATGAAGTAGGATAGAAAGTTTTTAACCCCAGATTATTGCAGAGAATTGCCTATTTTGTCAGATAAACACTCAAGGATAGCTCCTGGAAAGGAAATTTCTGTCTTGAAATGGCAATACAGTGAGTAACCAAGTGGTCTCCAAGGAGTCCCACAAGGCAACCAGACTTAAGAGTGGCAGACTGCTGCTCTTAAACATGTGGGTGAATGTGGAACATTGTGGCTTTATCTTTGTCTGATGTAGCTCTTACTTGTGAGTATCTCCCAGATGCAGACCATTGTAATTGGAATTATTCAGGCTTTCAACAGATTTTGTTAATTCCTCTGGGCTTTCCTGTCTAACCGCATGTAGGTTATTATGCTTTTTTCAAAAACCATCAACATGCAACATTTTTATGGAATAAGAACAAAAGACAGCATAGCCTCATAGTGGTTTTTTTTCCTTTTTTTTCATACAAACAAGATATTTGATAATTTATTTTTTTGATAATTTATTTCTAAGTACATTTCATTTGCATGTACTCTTCCTTAGGGTCAAGTCTTGAGGGTTTGTGACCAGATTTTTCCATTGTCTGTGTTTCCACAGGATGGAGAGAGGCAAAAGGTAGGTCACTGGTAATGATTCAATGTCTTCAAATTCTTCCCAGCAGAAATTGAGAATAAGAACCTAGTCACTCCTTCTTACCTTTGTCCAATCTCCATATTAAATTAGTTCTTCCAGGAGAGACCAAGGAAAACACGACTGGGCAGATAGAGATGTGTCGTGGTTTGAACCTGAGTTGAGTGACAAAGATTTGAGCCAATCGCTTTCCGCAATTTTGCATATACAAAAGCAGCACAGAGAAGGGAAAATCAAAGCTTCTTTTCCGGTTTTCGCCGGAGGGTGGCCGGGCCGGACCCTCATCGGGCCGGGCCAGGCCCCTGTCGGGCCCTGCCGGGCTCTGCCAGGCCATGGGCCCCTGCATCCACTCTCCAGGGCTGATGGCTGCGGG
>VXBT01000109.1:5479-23931 GCA_013400235.1 Oriolus oriolus | reverse complement strand
TTTTTTTTTTTTTTTGAAGTAGGTTACCAGGAGTGACTTGGAACCTGGAGCCTGTGTGAAACTCATGTGTCCAACAAAAAAAAGTGTGGCAGATGGCATGGATATTTGCACGTCACTTATTTTGGTGCTCAGCACTGCATCAGATATATTTATGACATTGTATGAAATCCTCCACAAAGTAAATTCTACTTGAAAACTTGAAGTCATCACCAAAGGCTTGGTTCATGGTGAAGAGCATGAAGAACCCCAGCTGATCATTACTGTGAAACAAATACTTAAGGGAATTCAGTCAGTCCTGTACTTATCCCTGATTGTCAGACCTCCTGGAACAGCTAAGGCAAGAAGGGAGAGAATATTGTCAGTCTGACATTTGAAAAATACATGCTCTCCATAGTGAGAACATTACAGTTACTGTCTTTTGGCAATGAACACCAAATTTAGAGTGTTTGGACTCTACTTACCTCTCTCTTGGGAGTGATAATCAGGGCAGAATTCCAGTCTCAATTTTGAAAAAACTCCTGACCTGCGTAAAAACATTTGTCCTGTTGAGGATGCCAGTGTTTTCAAACATTTTCTATGGTTTTCTGTCTTCTCATACAAAAGCAGATTTTTTTTCCCCACTGAAGTGCATACAATGAGTAAAGTGCCTTACCGCAATAACTGTACCTTCAGCACTTACCTGATTACTGCTTTTGTGGTCAGGTAGATGAGAAAAGTAAAAAGACCTATACTTTTTCTGTGTCTGAGTGATATTATAAATAAATAGAAATGACTAGTTCATTTCTTACAGAAGTCGTATCAGTTTTGAGGAGTGAAATTCCAGTTTTCTTTCCTTATCTTCTGGATTCAGTGGAAAATAAGGCTTTCCAGAGGATATTTAGGATGTCCAAGAGACACCAGACTACTGTGCTTTGGCAGCTTCTTTCTGTTTGATAAATGCATAAATCCATAATCTACTGTGTAATTTAGAGTTCTTCCTTCCTGTCTTGGCACATTCCTTTTCTTTTTTTGCTGAACTACCTGAAGCACTTTTATGAATCATGTATCTTAACATTTAAAACAGCCTTTGAACTGATTGTGATTAAGAATCAGGTAATGATGTGCTTTTTTCTATTCAGCTTATCTGAGCCTATATACATTAGAATTATGCGAATCATAGGATTTTTGTGGGAAAACCATTTAGAAGTGTACACAGAAAACGGGTAATAGAAATACTTGAGTGCCTTTCCAAGCAGAGAATAGATTAGACCAGCATGTGTTTTGAGTGGGTATGATCCATGCTCTCAGGCACATCACATGCTTGGTCACTCATTCAGCTTATCACAATTCAGTAGAATAACTCAAATCTCAGATATGCAAAAATACTTGATGAACTAAGCAAGTATCCCAGTTCAGTGAATATCAATTAAGTCCAGTGCAAATGATCTATTCACAGGTGTCTGATAAATAGAAAAGGAGATTAAAACTCATGGAATTACTCATTCATAGCAAATTAATCACTCAATATGAAATGTGGTGCACTTACCACCAGAAAGAGAACTGTCTTTGGTAAAGACAAGATAATGAATTGTATATGTTCTGTTATTGCATCTATCTCCTGTTTTCTAAGATATTTCCTAAAATTTGTTGCAAAACTTTAGAACATTACCCCTCTCCAAAGTATGTATTTCTCAAGTTCCTTTTCTCCTTTCATTTGTAAATATTTACAGATAATTACTATGTAAGTGTAAAATATGGAATGAACACTTCACTGATCATTCTGTTTGAATAAAAAGAAAATCTTCTCTGCACATATTAAAACCTAGAAAAAGGTTTAATTTAATTTACATTTAGTTTATGGGAAAGCCAGTGCCAATTTATGACCTCTTTCAAGGTGCACTGAAGTTATATAAAAAGACAAAGGAAGTTTGGACCAGACCCACATTCCGTAAATGGCCCCTCTCTCTTCATGACAATCCTGAAGACTAATTGTAACAGCTCTTTGTTTACACTGGGCTAGAGCAGCTGAAAGGTTGGACTGGAAACTACATTCAACTCCTGCCATAATATTTGCCAGGAGTAAGTCTAGGAAAAAGAAGTTGTCTCTGAATGAATTTTTAACACCTATGGGGAAGTCTTTTTACATGAATGCAAAGGCCAAAACTCTTAAAAAAAAAGAATGCTAGAGTGAATACAAAGTGACGTGCAGGTATTTGTATGATCAATATAGACCTACTTCAGTCTCCATTGAAATGGCTTTTTATCCTCCCGATTTCAGTACATTTTGGAAAGCCTACTGTTTTATCCACCTTATTATAGTTTCAAGTATGACACTGGGTTTCAAGGAAGCTAGCTGCTCTTTCCTGCTTGTCCAGCTGTGTCTGATGTTGATTATGGCATGTTCTTAGATACACTGGAGGACAGTCTTCTCTGCAGCAGTGCATTAGTGCACCTTCAGGGATCAAAGGGATTCTCTTCGGTGTGCACTGGTGATTCTTTCCTATGCCTTTGTGGCTTTGACTTGCACCTGCAAATGCCCCTTGGCTGTAAACATAACAAATCAAACATGCTCCTGAATCCTCCCTGAAATGAAACACGCTGTGCTTCCGCATGCCCAGGCCACGAGTGCAGCTTCTGTGGTCTGACAGGCTTTGGGTCAAGAGGTCGAAGATCAGGATTTGAAAATAAGTTCCTCAGCAACATTTCTTTACAATTCTTACATGTGACGAGCTTCCTACTTGTGTGGCAAGCAGCAACATGGCTTGAAAAGGCACATAAGGATCTGCGCTTGCACATTTGACCTTCCTGCACTGAAATCGCGGTCCCAGCATGTAAATGTGCCCATAGGGTAATTCGTTTTCCCATCTTGCTTGCTTGGAGGCAGAAGGCACACAAATGTGGGGAGATCCCTGGCTCCCACCCCAGGCTGTAAAACAGCCTATGTAGCAATTTCATGAGCAAGTCATATGGCACCTAATTCACAAATGTGAAAAAAGCATAGAAGTTCAGGGAACGGAGAAAGCTTTTAGGAAGGGAAAGCAGCAAAGATAGATCACATAACAGCCTGAATATGGAACACATTTTTAGATAAAGCTGAAACTACAGCCAACTGCTGCTAGGAGTCTGCCAGGGAGTAGGTGCCACGACTAGCAGATGTGCTTCCTCTGTTTGGTGTCTCTGTAGTGCTGACTGTTGAGACCAGAAGTGCTTGAGAGGACAAAGAGAAATGGGTCAGTGAGGTCAAATAATTCATATTTCATTGCTCAGAAGAGTGCCTATTGAGGCTTACTTTCCTTTAAAAAAAGCTGTTAAAATCATGTTTTCAGCTCTGACTGCGCCAGACTTCCACATTAGCAAGTGCAGCAGTGACCACCTCCAGTCCAGCAGAGCACTCAGGCACAGCTTAACCTCAGTTCTCAACACAGCTCTGTTTAATACCACCTAAATAAGTTCAGTAAGCACTCTGTTGAAATGTGTCTTTGTATGATGTACACAATGCATCCAAAATTAAGGTTTTTGTGGACCTCAGAGATATAAATGTAGATGTTTAGAATTTAGGTATTTAGATTTTAGAACAGCCACAAAATATCAGCCTCTGGTGCTGTTTAAGTGTTCATCTGTTTACAGTAAGTGACCTAAATGCCCTTAATTGCTATTACAATTAGTTGTCCCTGCAACTCTGCTATTCTAAAAATTAAAAAGAAATAGATCTTAAGGTAAACAAACTTCTGAAGTCCAATTAGAATATACAGATTCAGCTTTTTACAGAAGAAATTTTCTTTTTCTTTATTTAGTTCACAAGTTAAAATGTGATAAACTAGTAGGAGAATGCCTGATCTTAGTATTACACTTTCACAAATATATTTTGAGACCATTTTCAGGTTGGTTGCAGATGAAGACTACTTTAATTACTTCATGTCTTAAGCTACTGGATAAGTGTTGAAGCAATTAATCAGTCTAGTAGCAAATTTTTAATCACTCTTCTTTTGTTATAAGAACTATTAAAAAAATTACCTAATTTTGGAAAAAGACTTGAAATTACATTATCAGTGTTACTTATACCACTCATTTTATATAATTTTAAATTTTATCCGTCAATAAATGCCAATGAAAACTCATTGAATTTTGGTTTTTTACTGATAAGTAGTTAGAGTGTAGAACTTGGACACAGATAAAATATTTTTCATACAAGAATATCAAATACTATTAAATGAAATTACACCTCTGAATCAAGTCTCCTTGAAGCAAATGGTATCATTCACATTTTACAGGTAGATAAGGTGACATATCTGTTGATATAAGTGGTCTGCTTAAAGCCACAAAACACACAGCTGGCAAGCATCCAGGAAGTTGCAGCTTGGGCCTTCTCTATATAAATATGCATCATATATTTCTGTGCAATATCTGACATAATAAACATCAGTTTATTGGTGTTAATTACAATTATTTGAAACACAGTGGGTTTTATTATAGATTTATTGTTTTCCTTGAAGCAGCGCTGATCCATTTTCTGGTCAGCATGTACCTGAAAAAATTACAATCCTTATATTGACAGGAGACATAATAAAAATATTCTGTGGTTTTCTCTGTGCAGTTCAAGGTCATTACTCTGATCTTTGTACTTTTTAACTCTTGAAAGCATACCATTTTCAATTGAATAATGAATAATTGGGCAAAGTGTCACAACATGCGTACATTGTATTTGCAAGGTGCCTTATCTAGGAAAACCCTCTCACATTTTTCCTTCAGTGCCAAGACATCATAATGCACTGGCAACGTACTACAAGTATATCTTTTGCTGTGCTCCCTTAATTCTTTTTGTTTAACAGAGAGTGGTTTCTATCATTTGCAAGGTAAACTATAAAAAACTCCCTGCTAATGCTATCTGGTGCAGCACTGAAAAGTGAGCTGAAATATTTCAGTGGAGGGCTCTCGCTTTGTACATTTGTATCACAGGATCCCAAAGCACTAATGGGACCTTTACAAGGAGGGAAAAAAAAGGTAGTAGCTGACTACTCAAAGACATACCTTATCTGAATAGTGTTATTGTGAGAGATAGACTTGTGAACAAAAGATGGAAATTACAGAAACAGGAATCGGATATCACAGGTCCAGAGTAAGAATGGCGAATAGAATGTGGGGCAAAAGACTCAAAGCCTGAGTGGCAGCTCAAAGAAAAGATGGTATTTCATACATTTTCTAAACATTGCTTCTGTGCTTCCTTCAAAGAAATGTTCAAATCCCAGCTGGCTTGCCTAATTAAAGAACAGTGAGAGTTCTATAGATAGAAAGACTGTGTGTGTGTAAGTAGGAAGGGGCTGAATTGTATTTACCTTTTTCTCACTATGTTTTTTTCTATAGAAAACTCTGTGGCTATTTGGGGATTTAGTTGTATATTAGCTTAAAACTGAATAGTTTAAAGTCAAGAATTGCCTATTTATGAGGGGCCAGGAGAGGGGCAAGAGGAAGAGAAGAAAACCAAATGTGCGTGGAAATAGGTGGAGGTCTTGATGAACTGATGAACTAACATATGACACTATAGTCTGTAATAAACACTTTGAAACATGTTTTCCAGTGTCAATTCCTCTCAGCAATTAGTCCCTTGAAGTAGTACTCTGTTGGAGCAGGGGCAGAAATGTTTTGGGGATTCTGACACCAAGTTGCTATTCATTTGACAAAACCTTCTAGGTCAGTCATCTCTGAAAGAGAAATATGTTTTGCACAGAACTTCTTTTTTTAAAAAAAAAATCGGTCAGCTGCTCTTTTAATTATTATTATTCTTAACTATTTTTTTTCATATTTACAATATCAGAGTCAAATGATGACTGACAGGTTATGAAAGTGAAGGAAACGTGGAGATAAGAACTACATAAACAAAACATACAGCATTTGTACCCAGTGAAGTTGTATATAAACACAGTGAAAAAATGTAGTGGGATGGAAGGAATTCCTTTTATGTCGCACTATTTTGCTGCACTATGTCACTTTTTTCCTCTTACAATAATCAGAATTTCTAAAAAATTACATCTCAAAACATTTTCAGACTTAAATGCAAGCGCAAAAAATGAGGCAGGTGGAAACAAACTTTTCAAGATGACAAGTTCTGGTATGAGTAGCAGCAAGACCACAGATAATAAACTAGCTGTAGAAAGTGGTGGAGAAAACAGTATGGAGGAATAATGACATATAGGTCTATGAAAGGGAGTCAAAACTATCGTAAATACTGTACATGAACAGTCAAATTGTCTCATCCAGGAAATACATACTTATAAATTTTTTTTTGTTGAAAACATCATGTCAAAGTAGGCAGTGAGATTTCTCATGTGCTGCTTTTTGATGAATTACGACTGGAGGAAATACAGGGAAGACTTTGGTGGTTGAGACAGTGAGAAGATACAGGCACAGGGGTGAGCAAATTATGAGGGACAGTTTAGAACCAGAAACTCAAAGAGAGAAAAGATTAAAGGTTAAGGGTGATGAAATTACACATGGTTGAAATAAATGCTTCGCTTTCACAGCCACAGCTCATTAGAAGAATTAATTAGAAGAATACATGGCAATGACTCTGAAAAAGGGAGAGTAACAAAGGCAAAGTGTCTAGGAAGGCTATCTTGTTTCATTATTATATTATTCCTCTAATTTCAGAGCTGCAATGAAACTACTTTCCCCGAGTTATGGTTTGTTTCTTTTTGTTCTTAGCTCTTTGTAAAATTTACCGTATTTTATTTTTTCTTGTAATGCATTTAGAATGATATTATATATGGAATACATTATCTTTAAAAAAGATATGCTGCACATTTACAATTTCTTTGATGACACAGGGCCAAATTCTGTCAGTATATAAACAGGTGCAACTCAGTTTAAGGTCTATATTATTTATGCTCATTTATGTCAAGACGGAAATTGGTCCAGAACACATATGTAAAAATCTAAGCCTCTTTCTTGTAGACTCAGTACTCATGCATCATTAACCTAATACGTTTCTGTTTTTACAAGGGTTATACAAATTTCTGCTTCATTTTAGCAAAAGCTTGGAGGTAGCAAATAAACCGTAATGCCTAATAAAATCCAACTTTCAGGCAAACCCTCTTGTATATAAAATTGAAGAGTACAAAGTGCCAAGGACTTGTATTAGTACCATCCATTTTGTTAACATTTTTCCAATTTATCTTGCGTTACGAACCCTCAGAGTACTATGTCTATTGTAAATATTTAAGAATTACTGTTGACATAAAGATAATGCTGACAAATTGAGTTAACATTTCTGCTGAGGATTACTGACCATGTGTAGTGCAGAACAACTTTAACACCCACACCAAGCTCTGCGCTCATGCCAAACTCTGTTTAGTCTACAATACGGCAGTGTCCCTCAAATGAATTTTTAGCTTTGATTTACACAAAACATGAAACAACCTTTCTTGGATCAATTAATTGTTTGACTTTCCTAATACATTTCCATTTTAACTAGATTATGTCTGTATCACAGGACGAGTAATGGTTGCAAGATGTTAGTTCTCTGATGTGGGTGGGTGTCTGTGTGCACACATGCATGGTGCCATTGCTCTTTCTCCAAGTTACTACTACCTTCTGTGTTTTCAGTATCAGCCTACAGGTTGATACCTACCTGCTTGCATTTTCAGCAATACCTGGGTGTGCACAGTTAAAGCGTGAGAGGGTTGTTGATGTGTGTTTTGTCTTCCAAGAAAAAAGCTTTTGGAGCATCTTCTCCCTTTTGACAAAGCACGTGCAGTACAGAAATAAAGCATCCAGACAGAAGTTTGAAACCATTTATGCCAGCAGTGGGGTATTTCTATGCTGTAGTTTGCAATTGGTGGCATTTGCAGGCAAGGCTCTTCCAAAATTGCAAGAAATTTGCATGTCGCATTTGCCATCACATAATTGGCATCCTGGGCAGCACCAACACATTTTGATTTGAAGAAGGTTGTAAGGCATTCATATATAACCTCATTTACAAACCATTGAAGCTCAAGCCATTTGCAGCCTTACAATAATCAAGGCTGGTACATGTTAACATTTCTCTGCTGGAGGAATTGTGAGTGAACATTATGAGATACATTAATTTTTATGTGTTGATAGAATTAAAGAATGAGTTAATATCAAGCCCTGATTTCTTAATTTTGAACTGTGTAAACACTGACAGAACTGATGTGGATCAGGATGCCACGTTGCAATTTGGTTACACAGCATCCTTCCCTCTTGCTTCAGTATCAAATTCCCCACATTGCTTCATTATGTTGATGAGAGACTTCCAAAATGTGTTTTACTATGAGGCAACTAAACCAATCCTTTTCACATGTTTTCCTCTCTTCAAATGACAGACAATATTTTCCACACTTACAATGTCTCCAGTTATTAAGTTGATAGCAGTACTCCTAGTAGCTCAAAGATGGTTTACAGAGGGGGTTTGAAACTCTTTTCCTAGCTTTCTAGTGGGGAGACCCAGGCAGACTGCCTATCTGCCTAGTGGCCTAACACGGACACGTGTCTTCTCCAGCTCCTAGTTATACTCATAAACCTAGAGAGATGTAACTCCCAGGACATGAACAAGGATAAACCTGAGCCTGAAACTACTGTGCTTCCTTGAGCAATGAACACAAACTGAAATTCTGAAGAAAATGGTAAACATCATATCTGAGATGCTTGTCCTAGGCAAAATATGCCTTGGTTTTTCTTGAAGCAAAGGTGAAAGAACCAACCAAACCTTTGTTACTTTCATCTGGATTCATATGTGGGGCTTCTCTTCATGTAAACTTGGAGGCAGCCTTAGAGCTTGAATCAGAAAGTTGTTGGTCTCTGATCTAGTGAGATGAGTGCTTGGGGGCCCATAATACTAGTACTCGAAGGGCAAGGTGAAGCTCACATCCTGAAGAGAGAAGCAGCTCAGAAGAAGCAATGTAAAAACATTGCTATGGCAGTTACAGCTAGCTCGTGTGATTTACACAAGTTGATATATATTGCACTTGTTGGTATCAGCAATGGAGTTTTCACAACTTTGACCTTTCTTGGCTTGGCCACCTGATTCTTCTGGTACCTTACGAGAATCACAGCCCTCATTCAAAAAAATAACTGTCGTCCTGCAAAGTCCTTAGCACAGGACTATGAGAACAAATGAAATTTGCTTTGAGGCCTGAAGCAGGAGAAATATCTCTGCACTGGAGAAAGAAGCAGTCCTGATCAGGATAATTTTACTGTAACAGTAAAAATACACTGCTAGTAAGACACCAGGTGGTTTGTCAGAGCCAGTTATAACTCGCAGTTTCCAAGACCAGTGTGTATCTCTATATTTAGCCAAGCAACAGAGGAGCTTAGCTTAAGAATAAAAAAGCACCTTATCTGTTGGAAGTAAGTACCTAGAACTTCAGCATTTTACATTCTACCAGGGAACTGGTATAGCCCCTGAGCTCTTTACAACCTTAATATGTGTCCGTTCTCAGTACAGCCCGGTAAAGCCGGCAAACAAAGAACTAAACAAAGACACACTAGAAGAAATGATACATCCCTAGTCATAAAAAAGATCAATGATATGATAACATCTGGTTGCTAGGTTTTAATAGGAAATGTTAGAAACTAATTGTACTCTAAGAGATTAATTTTACACTTTCTCTACCTCAACCACCTTTTGTTTTGCTTGTCTTCTCTCCCACATAGTGTATTCCTGTCCATTTTCCTTTTACGTTTCTGTCCTTCCTTGCAAGTCCATTGCCTTTTTTCTTTAACAACAGCGATTTACCCTTCCTTTTTCTTCCTTGCCTGAGTGGAAGAAGCTTCTAACCACTCAAACATGCCTCAGTTTGCAGACAAACCATGGTAAGGTGGCCAGCAGTTGTGCATAAATCAGTGCGTAATTTCTTTACTAGATGCCCTTCTGCTGTGGCTTTTGTCCTTGTGGTGCTCAAGAAAGGCATTTATATGAACATTCAGCAAGGTGTCTGGTATGATCTAAAGTGGCATCAAGAAGAATGTCTCTCTTATTGGCTACCTGCCTGCTAACCAGGAAAACTCCAACAATAGAAATCCATGTTCAGATAGCTTTTTATAAGGACAGGTGTAATATAGACACAGTATCTTTGGGTTTGTACTAAATTCTTCCTTTATGTTTGGTCATTAATTAGTGTATAATGAGCTCATTCTCTTTCTGTCTGAGTCTTTGCTTAGCTCTTTCTTTACAGGTCTTCCCTGACAGAAGTTAGAGCCTCCTACTTGCCATAAATAATTTCTACTTCTTTCTGAAATCACTGCTTGAAACTGCAGGGATCTTATTCTAGCTAGGATTCCTAGGGATCTTTTCATAGCTACTGAAAGACTTTCAGGGATACTTGCGTCAAAGTCTTGAGATCACACGAAACGAAACATATTTTTTCACACATATCATGCTGCTCATTTTGAAAAAGAGCAGGCTGGGAAAACTTGCATCTTTGACAACATCCTTCCTGTAGGGAGGCAAAAGTAAAGGTTACGGCTTCTGGGAAAATATTGTGTTAGTAGGAGGATCATTAAACACATTATCACTGTCTTTAATGATCTTTACTAGGAACAAGGATTATTGTGGATCTAAATTGGCACTTTAATTGGTGACTGAAAAAAGGGAGTAATGAGCTTGGTATATCAACATTTACAAGCAACATTTAAATGCCTGGAAGGAACTCAGCACACAGTGAAACTACACAACTACTGCAGCAGACAGTGGAGAGAAAATTAATTATTTAGTCAGAAAAAAAAGTAAACCACTTAAAATGGGGAAAGTTAACATGAAAGGTTAGAGGGAGGGAGCTGGAGTTGGTGTTGGTCCAGAGTTAGCTGGACCATTACTGTATAATGCAAATTAGATTTTTCCACTAAAGTTTTGTCATGTCTTTTGCTGCCTAAATGACAAAATGCATATGAAGGAGCCTCTGTGCTGAATCTCAAAGAATTATTTATAAGAGCCTGCTATCTACTGCTCTATGTGGAGGCTTACTAAAGCATCTCACAAACAGAAAACTTTTCAGGATTCACTGATTGTCTTACTGCTCAGTTTGTGGTAAGCACACACAAAGTCATGCACCAAAACACCGGGCTGTGTACAGACTCGTGTCAAAAAAGTGGGTTGATAATAATCTCCCTGTACAAAATAAGGTGCTATGATTACACATGAAATATCTTCTGGGCAATGCTCCACACCAAATGGTACTAACGGGAGGAGAAATGGAGCACTAAGGAGGGCTGCTGGGGAAATGAAGAACATAGAGGTTGGGTTTTTTTCTGAGCTGTTTAAAATATAACTAAACTCTTGAAGGAGGATAAACTGCAACAACCTTATGCATGACCATATGGAGAGATGGATGCATCAACAATAACGAGGAATTATATACAATGCCTTAACAATAAGAGAGGCACCTAAGACCAGTGGAAGAGATTTTAGAGGAGGAAACCTCCTGGCTATGACAGCAATTAGCCATGGAAAAATCCTGTGGGGAGGAGCAGATATGCTGTTCCACAGAACTTGAAAAGCCAGACTGGATAAAATGCTGCTAGGAATACAATAGGGGCTGTACTCCTGCACTGAAAGGCGCAGAGGAGCCTATAGGTTATTATTTGCAGATCCTATGATTACTGGAAGGATTGATAGCTCTCCTCTGCCCCCCAGAAACGGCATCCTGCTGCTCCTTGCAGACAGAGGGATAAAACTGACCCTTCCTGCCCAGGAGGGAGCCTCAGATACATGTATGCCATTGCTCCACCTGGGTTAAAGCCCAACCATATCTTTGTTGTTGGTCAAGTTTTTTTTTTTTTTGAAGCCTGAAGGCAGATTTCTCCTTCCCCTATGCCATCTACCCCAGCTTAAGTAGATGGCCTGTACATTTCAGAGGTACTGAAGCCTGGCACTGCCGTTCAGACTCTTGAAGCATTTGATAAGACCTCTCATATTTTCAGGGAAATGCTGGCTTTCCTCAAATAATTTTACAAATTCTAACTGATCTAACTCTGCCATTCTGAGAACTGAGTGCTTATAAATCACCACAGAACTTGTCAAAATGCTTTGAGACTCTGCAGAAGGATGAAAGACAGTACAATAAATGGAGTATCTCATTTTATTTGAAACATAGACAATTAACATTCTTGAATTTTGTAGCAAATGTATGTGCAATGTTAAAATTCACTGACCCAGAGGAGAAATTCAGCATATCTTTATTCTTTGTAGAGATGCAAATCTATGAAAATGGAATTGAGGCTTCCTCATAGTTGATTGATAAATGTACAACCCACTAGGTGTGTAAGTTTTTTTTAATTAACAGAATTTTAGGTAGTATAACTCTACCTATATGTAGAGTGGGAATAAAGCAACACTTGCATCCTAGGAAAGTTTCTCTTCTGCTGTACTTACACATCTCAGCATGTTTCACCAGTGGGAAGACTAAGTTCTCTTCACAGATTCACTTTTAGTATGATTGTTGATTGAGAGGGCTCCTTTAGGAGTTTGATTGAGGGAGCTCTTGACTGAGAGAGCTCCTTTAAGCTCATTTCCACTGAAAATGAGACTTTCATGTATGCTTGATGTTTTCACAGTGTACAACAAGTGTTTTACATGCACTTTCATGTTGCAAAAAATGGGTATCTCCAGATCCCCACCTTATTTTTATATGCAACCTAGAATTATTTACTTTGGAGTGGCTTAAATCATCACTTTCATTTCTCCATTGCACACAATAAGACTGCCCCTGCTAGCAGTTTTTGCAAAATTGTGCTAGCAGGCAGACTATGATCTTTCCAGTTCAGGAATAACTGAAGAAAGAAGGATGAAGGGAAATACTTCCTCTGTCATTTGATATAATAGAAATAACTGCTCATTATCTTAAAAAAATACATTAAAACCAAAAAGAAGATGAAACCATCCTTTCATCCTAGTGTAACTGGGAGTTACCCACTCTTTGTCTAGATGAATAGAATTTTAAGCCACAACAGCAAACAAAGGCAGAACTGCAAGGCTTAGGTTACAATCTTTGGATCTACAAAAAGTCAGTTTAATGTACTTTTCCTAGCTGATGTGGGAGAATTTCGTGATTCAAATTTTCTTCCTTCTATTGTCTTGTGAAAATAAGCACTGGGTAGAAAAAAGGTTTTGGAGACTCACAGGCAAACAGTCAGTGGGATGCCAAGAGAACAAAATTAGCAAGAATGCTGGAGGCTAAAAGTCACAGAATCCAAACCCAGAGTGTGCCTGTCATCACTGTGTGCTTTCACCCATTTGTTGTCAGGGTGTGGGAGTCGCTAGGGATGAAAGGAGGAACATTTTGATGAGACGGGAAATAGATCAAGTGAGAGATGCTTGTTGTTGCAGCCTGCCTAACAGGTGGCTGCTTTTCCTCCATTTTTGAAGTGAATTTGGTGAGATGGAGTCTCCTTCCAGCTCTGGGCACAGAGACACAGTTCCAGGTTTCAGGACTTGGAGGAATCCCTGTCAGAACTCTCTGCCCTGGCTGTGAGAGTGGTGGAGCTTAGCACTGCGTGGGCTATTCCATACCACACACCTCATTGCTGGGGACTTGGCCCTGGGGAGAAAAGGTGGACGTCTTTTCTCTTCCCTCTGTGGCTGGGGACAGTGGTGGCTGGGGACAGTGCCAGGTGTCCTGGTGCTCATCCTTTCCTGTTCCTCCAAGATGCAGCTTGGAGATGGAGTGCTGAAAAAGCAGTGTCAGTGTGGGAAGCATCGGCAGGGAACAGAGTGATGGAGGTGAGCACAAGCCCAAGCCCAGCCAAGTCTGACCCGAGCTGAAAAGATCCAAGCTGAAGGGAGCTGAGAAAAGCATTGTGGAGTGGTCAAAAGTGGCAGTGCCAATGCCAGATGCACCATGAGGAACCGAGTCCAGCACCCGAAGCGGTGGAGCGGCACAACACAGACCATCTAGCTTTTGAGGATTTGTCCATCATTGTTTTGCCTTGTGTCTTGCAGCACTTGCCGTCTTGTCTTTGACCGAGGAAAGCCGCATGGACAAAACCCATGGGGAGCACCTGAGATCCTGTCTTTGTCCCAGTGGCCACACAGCATGAAGTTGAGGAGGTGAACACCTTTTGTGTGTAAAGCATTTTCTCGTTTTGTATACTTATTTTGTTAATATTGCTGCTGTTTCTGTGCATTTCTTATTCTATTGCTTTTTTCTGTCAGTAGATTGTTATCTCAATATACAGTCTCTGCCTTTTCCCCTCTCTCATCAGAAGGGGTGGAGGGAAGGTGAGAGGCTTATTTGGAGTTTAATTTACAGCAGCTGTTAAACCACCCCATGATATACTACTAATTAGCAACCAGAAGATGCGTGGCTGAACAGGTTACTTCCAGAAACTGCTGAATCCCCCAGTGTCCTGAATTAAAGGCTCATAAGCTTTTCAGATCAAAAGAAGCTACTTTGACCAGACAACTGCCTGAAATGTGACCTTTGAGGGTGTAGACATCCTAGCTATAATTTATTTGATTTCATGTAATCAGTGTGTTTGGTGAATAAAAACAAATGCACACACAACTGTAAAAGGAATGCAAGCCCCAGCAACTTCAAAAAAGACCCTCACAAAATTAACCTGCATAGAGATGAGTGTCCTAGAGTGGGAGGAATACTAGGTATTCAGGAGATTTTTGACCATCACGTAGTGTTTTGGAAGAAAACCAGAAAGCAGCTTGTAGAAAGTCTGGGAACATGAGCCTTGTCCATGTAAGGGCAGCTGAGGGCAGCATTAGATGGTGAAGAGGAGCACCTTTCCACGCAGCACGTGGGACAGGAACAGCATTGTGATGGGTGCAAGTGGTCAGGGTCAGTCACACTGACCCTGATTGTTCTCACTCTGTGTCTATGTGCTGTGATTCAGAGATCTTGGAAGTAGTAATATTTTGAAGCTGGGCAGGATGGGATGGATGTCAAATGGGGCAGATCTAAATGCTTCAGGGTTTGGCAAGTCCATTGTGAAGGTCACCAGTCAGCCTAAGAGGCAGTCATGAGTCATATGGAAGTGTAAAACTAGTCAGAAAGACTCACAGTACCATACCACCTGGGAAGAAGGAAAGGAAATCCAGCACTTGGGATGCATACATAGCCAGAAGACCACAAGTAAGGTATGAGAGAAAACAGATAGGAAGATGGAAAACCAGTAATTTTAGAGAAAAAATTTGGAAAAGATGAAATATTGAACAAGTATTCACAAAAGCAGAAAGTACCCAGAAATATCCCTCTTTCTTAATATGTAAAAATCATTGTATGGATATATCCTTACAATTATTTTCTGCTCTTTTTCTTTTCTGTTCCCATAACAACCAGAAATGATGAATTCAGAACCTACAAATATGGGCCAGGAGCTTTGCAGATCTTCTGAAGCAAAGAGCTTTCTTTTTGTCCTTAAGAGATTTCGTAGGTCATGGCTCTTTCTGAACAGATGTTTGCAGGGATGATTTCAGGGAAGATCCTAGAAAAATGCCTGTAGGACACAGAAGTAAAACAAAGGCAAGATGAAAAATACTCATAAGCCAACAGAGAATTTCTCATTGCTGAACAGGTTTTGTTTATATGATTGTTACAGCAAAGTCGTGTATCCTGTGCAAAGTTAAATTTCCTTTGTCCTTTCAATTCTTTCTTTGTTCATTTGTTCTTTCTCTTACTATAATATAAAGTTGAAATGTAACTTAAATTATATTTAGAACAAGGACTTCACCCTGGGCTGTAGCATTGTCTGGGCTTGACTAGAATCTTATTTCTGCCTCAGAGTCAAAGAATCTCCACAACAAATGAAAAATAATAGACAAACTTGGCATTGTGGTTATGTATTTACTAGCAAATGCAGCCACTGCTTTTTGGAAGTGGGCAGGAATAAGGCACAGGTTTCAGAAGCAAGAAATGTCTCTGCTCATACACTTTTTACATGAGTTCACTTAAACAAGACTTTGCTAATGACTGGGTTGTGTTCTCATCTCTCTCCAGTGACAGATAATACTGTTAAAATGTTGTCAGAATTGACAGTTCTATTTTTCAGTATGGGGGCCTCATTTGAGGACCAGGTGAAGACTTGTCTGAAGGTCAGTCTGGCCTCCTGCATAGCACTACTTTTACATTACTTTTGAACTGAGCCACTTTGGAAATCAGGAAGTCATAACAGTGTCTTTGATGTGATGGTACAGCTGCCCATACCGTTGCTCTTCCTTTTGTGATCATAAGTGGCTACAGGTTATGTCTGTCCTGAAAGGAAAATATTGTCCTTAAGATAATGAAATTTTGTCCCACTCATCTGTGGTAATCAGCAGAGAAAGATGCAGTTCAAAAGGCCTGATTTATATTATTTCCCTCTGTTAGCTGTCTCTGTTAGTAGCAAAGGATTTTCCCCTCACAAGGATAGTAGTTCACAAAGATAATATCAGCAGAGTAAAAAAAAACCCAGCAATGAGGCCTGTGCAGACACAGATTTTGAGTCCATATGTCTATCTTACATCTAAAAAATGCTAAACAAAGACACTGAATAGAAGTGAAAAAGAAACATGAATATAATTCCTGGGTTTGAAGTGTAATAGCAATTTCATAACTATCCATTTATACATTCCTTTTCAGTGAATATTATAACCCATTTCACCTTCCACTCTCTTGTTTCTTTTACCCGCTTTTTACACCTGTCATCTCCCAATATCTTTGTCTCTTTGTTGTTTGGGTTTTTTTTGTTATTGTATTTTTCTAGCTGCATGCTAATAGTGTTTGCATTTAGGAACATAGCTGCATAAGTGTATGCTGTCAGTTGCAGTCAGGAGTAAGGTAGTCAGAGTTGTAGAACTAATTGATTATTCCAAGCTTAAAAAATTCTGTCTTATTTACTGCTGATATATATTATTACTAGAAAAATAGATAAAGATGTGGCTTCTTTCTAAACTACTCTCTGATCACACTTGCTTAGAATCAATAGATATTTTTTCCTACTGACAATTCTTCGTGTACAAGATGGAATCTAATAGCGAGGCTGCCTCTCCTATCCTTGCCCATCATAATTGCTCTGCGCTTGCAAATTAGGTGGCAGTGCTGTTGCTGATTCTCAAGGATGGCCTGAGGCCAGCTCCCTTTCCTACACTCTATTTGGCTTTGCAGTGCTAACAGAAGTGAAACATTCCTTTTGTCAGAAAAAGCAGGAGCTACTTCTCAAAAACACACATGAAGCAGAGAGATTTTGAAGGAATGTGACATTTATACAGAGTTGTTTTTTGGGTTCTAACTCCCACATTAAAAGAAACTGAGGGGAAAATTTTGGAACAACTCTGCTGTAAAGGACACATAATATGGGGACTTAGCCCCTTTACCATTTCTTTAAATAAAACAAACCAGAACAAACAAAATCAAAAAACCACAAACAAACTGAATTCTTTCACTTGAGAGAGATCTGTTGGAGTGTATTCATCTCCCTGAAGTGTAAGCGGCCTCTTTAGGAAACACAAAGGGTTTCCTCCGACATAGTTTACAGAACTATGTTTTCATATATATAATTCAGCTTCTAGTATAGTGTGTGTGGAGGGTATAGGGATGGTGGGCCTGGGTGGGCTTTCAGTTCCACACCTGTAGGAAAGCTGAGGAGGCACCAGCTAGGAGAGGTGGTTTTTCACCTTCTCGTTGCTCTTCAAAGCGGGCAATTCGGGAAGTCTCGATGTCTCTTTCACCTTGGTGGGTCTCTCCCCTTGTGTACTGGCAAGAGAAGCTTATTCCCCCTGCTGGAGGATGAACTCATGGAGATCATGATGGTCTCTCAGTCTTCAGTATGCTGGTAGTCACTGAGTAGTATTCTGTTCTTGCAGCCAATATTTTCTGTGCAAGCAAAACCCTGTTTACAGACATGAAAACTGTATGAACCATCAGCCAATGTTTTTAACATGATTAGTAATCCTAGATGTGTTAGCACTATTTCTAGACTAAGCTTCAGCCTGAAGGTTGGAAATCATGACTCCTTTCTTGGTATTTTCCTTTTGTCCTATCTAATACCTTTCCAGTCAGAGTTGTGGCTTTAGTACTCAGGGTTCTCACCTAATGATGACACTTAGACACCACAGTCAACATCCCACTCCTTTTCAATATGTCTCCTGCTGCAAGACTAACTGCAAGACTAACTGCTCCTCTACTCTCCTGGTAAATATTTCTGTTGCTCAGATCTAACAACTTTCACTCATCCTTCTGAAAACATCACAGCCAGATTTCTTTTAATTCTATACATGTTTACGAGCTCATTCTTGTTTCTCTTTTCAGACTTTGTAAGAAGTGTTTTTAATGCTGTGGAGTCTTTCTCTGCTTTCTTTTCCTTAAAAAGCAAAAAGGCTCTTATCTGTGTTTGACAGAAAAGCTTGTCCCCATTCTCTAGTGCCTGGACATGGTCAGTCTGATGGAAAGCTTTGCGGAAATGTGGGGGACACCCTCCAGTCTCTAGGTTCCTCAGACATCACTGGGTACAATTGCACTGGGACTATGTGCATT
>VXBT01000098.1:27291-46561 GCA_013400235.1 Oriolus oriolus | reverse complement strand
TCAGCTCTGGTGAGGCACATCTGTAGTGCTGTGCCCAGTTCTCNCTCAGCTCTGGTGAGGCACATCTGTAGTGCTGTGCCCAGTTCTCGGCTCCTCAGTACAAGAGACACATGGAGTTCCTAGAGTGAGTCCAGAGCTGGAGTCTGAAAGTGGTTAAGAGACTGGAGCATCTCTTTAATGAGGAAAGGTTGAGGGAGCTGGGCCTGTTCAGCCTTGAGAAGAGAATGACTGAGCGACAACCTCAGCAATGTCTCTGAAGGAAGGGTGTCAGAGGATGCAGCCAGATTCTTCTTGGTAGAGCCAAGCAATAGGACAAGAGACAATGGGCAGAAACTGATGCACAGGAAGTTCCACCTGAATATGAGGAAAAACTTCGCTGTGAGGGTGACCAGGCAGTGGAACAGGTTGCACGGACAGGTTGTGGAGTCTCCCTCACAGGAGATATCCAAGAACTGTCTGGACACAATCCTATGCAATGTGCTGTAGGATGACCCTGACTGAGCCTTGAGCAGGAAGGTTGGACCAGATGACTTGCTTGTAGTCCATTTCAGTCTTAGTTTCTCAGACCTTGCACTCCTAGAATAGCAGGTCACAGTTTTTAAGCTTACTGGTCCTTGTCCTTGTCAGGTTTTTTGGACAATGTGTTTCCAAACTGTGTTTCCTTCAGAAGCTTGCTCTCACTGGAAATTAAGAGGCAAATGAATTTATAGGTGGTTTGAAGATAGTGTAACTGCTAATTACACTTACGACTTAAAACATTCTTTTTTTTTTTTGTAATGGAATTGCTTAGGGATTTGAAAAATACTAGCCTTGAATTTTAACCTGTTTGGCAGAACTGGTTGGTGTTGACCTCTCTTGAAAGACTCTGAAATAGGTATTAGTAAGTAACTAATATTTCTGTTTTATTTATTTATTAATTTTTTTTCCAATTTTATTTTCTCTTTAGGGGGATTACTGAAGCTCGTTTTGTTTATGTCTTTGTTCTTGGCATAGTCTTCACTGGCACTAAAGATTTACTGAAGTCACAGGTTATTTCTGCAGACTCCAGCATGAAGAGCACAGGATTGTGGGAAGTATATAGTGGATTGGTTCTACTAGCAGCTCTTCTATTTAGACCTCACAATTTACCAGTCTTGGTGTTTTGTCTGCTGATTCAGACAATGATGACAAAATATATTTGGAGACCTTTGAAATTTGATGCAGCACAGATTACTATCATGCACTACTGGTTTGGCCAAGCTTTCTTCTATTTTCAGGTAAGCTGAATGCTCTTTCTGCTGCAGAAGTGGGAGACAGAATAGTTTTTCAAAGAAATATTCTCCATTGTAAATAAAATGCTAACTAAATACTACAGTGGAAAAGTTTACTGAGTTCTCAGAAGGGTTTAGTTTCTAAATGTTTATTTTAATGTTTTGTTTTCAGAATCAGGGAAAGATGCATATACCTTAGTGTCTTATCCTCAGTGTAGACTTCCAAAAGTGTTACAAGGATCAGGGACCTATACCAGGATGATTTTGGTCTGTTAATGGGCCTCGTAAGTACTTCTAAGGTGATAATTAATTTTAAAATGTCATCTGAGTTGATTAATACCAGTGAAAGGCAGGTGGCTTTTGTCACTGGTTCTTGGGGCTTGCGGTACGTCTAAATACTGTTTAAGACTGAAAGAAAGTTCTGTGGCATGTAATCTCTCTTATGAGAACCAGAACTAATTTTCTTTCTTATTATATCAAATGATATCTTCTTTCCTGAGGAGCCTCACTAACTTCAGTAACATAGTTCTCTGCACTGCAAATAAGGTTGCAATTCCACAAAAACTTTACTTTGCATTGGAGCTGAAGAGGTTCTTTCTGTTTTTAGTGTTGTTGGAACCTTAGTGTTGCAGGCTGTCTAAAGAGGGCATTTGTTAAGTTGGGAATCAGGTTTAAGAGGTGGGGTTTGCAAAATTTCAGTGTGGGACCTGTGTTGACTACCTCTGAGGCATGGCTGGGGATGTTAAAACTCTGGTCAAGCTTAGGGTACTTCCTTCTCTGTTTCTGATCCTGTAACTGCAGACTGAGGATTGGCTTGACTGAGAGTGTATGTCCGGATAGGGAATTGCTGATGCAGGTAAGATCATCATGGTTCATCCCTTCCTGCCCACTTTTCCTGTTCAGGGGGCATAGCATGTCTTGGTTGAATGGCTTTTGCATGTTTTGAACGTTACTGTTCAGGCAGTCAGCTTTGACTATGGCCTTCTGAGAGCACTCCTTAGTGCAGTTGGCAAAATGCTGAAGACAGAGCCATCTCTGTACTGAGGTACCAAATGAAAACAGCTGCCAGAAATTTAATGGTGGGGACGCTGGCAAGAAAATTCTAGTTATGGAAAAGAGACTAATAAAGAATGGTTCAGATGTTTTCATAAAGCAGTAAATGGTACATAAATGTTTTCAGTGATGCTGAATTGTTGGTACACTTGGCCAAGAATTTCACAGAACCGTGAAATTACAGGTGAGTTGAAACTGGAAAATGTCTCTGGAGATCATTCAATCCAACCTGACCCCATGAAACCGCAGGGCAAACAGACCAGGTTGGTCTGAACTGTGTCCATTTCCTATTTTAAATACCTGAAAGGGTGAAGACTGCAGTCTCTCTGGGCAGATGGTCCCAGGCTTGACCACCCTAGCTAGTAAAAAAAGCTTTTCCTGGTTTTAATTAGAACTTACTGTATTTCTGTTTCTGTGTATTGCATTTTATCCCTTTGGTAGTCACTACTGGGTGACCGAGAAGGTCACAGTCTGGGCACATTTTCTGTACTTCCCCTCACCAGGTATTTATACACATTGTTATGATCCCTGGTGAGCTTTCTCCTCTTGAGAGTAAACAGACCCAGAGAATTGCTTTTATGACAGGTGCTTTGTTCCCATCATCATCTGTGGTGCTTCAGTGGACTTCTTCTGGCACACCCCTGGGTTTTTTGTGGTGGCAAGCCCAGAACTGGACCCACGCACACAAATGTGGATCTCACCACTGCTTATTAGAGAGAATGGAGCATCTCCCTTAAACGACTAGTAAGGCTCTCCCCTAATGAAGTCCCAAGTGCTGTTGGTCTTTGCACAAAAAGGACAGTGGCTGGCTGATCTCTTCCAAGCTGCTTTCCATATGGTTAGTTCCCAGTATGACCAAAGGCATGGTTTTAATTCCTCCCCAAGTGCTGGATTTGACATTTCCCTGTGCTGCACTTCCTGAATGTCTTGTCATTTCATTTCTCCAGCCTGTCGAGGTGCCTCTGAGGGGCAGCAGACCCATCTGCTGTATCAACCACTCTTCCAGTTCTGAATTGTGTGCAGACTTCCTGAGAGGACTCTCTGTCCCATTGCTCAGGTCATTGATAAAGATGTTAAACAGTATCAGCCCCAGTGTCAGTCCTTGTGGCCAATTGCTAGTGACTGGCCTCCAGATGGACTTCAAGCTGCTGATGATAGCTCTGTGAGCTCAGCATTTGAGAAGTTTCCAGTCCACGTGATTGTCCAGCTTCCTAGCCTGGGCTGCGTCCGTTTGTTTGCCTGAGGAGATGCTTAAAAGTGCTTGTGAGGTGAAAGCATGTTAGATAGATGTAGCCCATGTATCTTCAGCCAGTACGGCATGATGGAATAGAAAATAAGAACTTCTTGAAGAAGTACTTTTCTTTTGGAAGTGTGATATGGCAGGCTACATGTTGTGTCCTTTCTGCTCTGAATGATGCCAAAAATGTGGGATTAAATTTTCTGGAAGAATTTACATGAACCTTGAAGCAGCTGTAAACATTTTCCATAGATAAGCTATTAGAGCTATTGAGAGCTTGACACATCTTTCTATTTGACTCTGCTGTGTCAAAGGGTTTTTTCCTACACCAATAAAAATGTATTGGTGCAAGACCAGTAGAAGGTAACAGGATCTGGTAACATCTGTTTTGTCTTTCTAGTTGTCTTAAACTGGTGTTATTGGAAACACTTTCCTTTTTCATGACTAATGTTTTGCAGTTTCAACTACCCTTGCAATTGAGGATTTTTTTGTTTTGTTTTTAGAAGACTAGAAGTAGTGATTTCCATTTTACTTGGCTACAATTGTGGTTTTGGATATCCTGCAGTTTCAGAGCATCTGGCTAGGCACTCTGCTGGCAATTTTGACATTTCTAGAAGTGTTTCCTTTGGAAATAATAACTTCCAGTATGATACAGATTTGAGCAAAATGTAGGATATTTGAAAAATTAGTTCTGACAGGGGAATTTCTTCCACATAACATGTTGCTGAGTCACAGCATCCAAACCTCATAAATGAGCAATTCTCCATTGCTTTGTTATGAGACAGATTTCTAGGTGGGTTGTTGTGCATCTCCCATCACTGCAAGATCTGGAAAATGATCTGGGTGATAGTTGGCTATCAAAACTATTGTTAGAAGCACAGCGAAGCTTCTTCCCCCATGTTGTCTCCCATGCTGGTTTGTGCGATATAGAGCAGGTATGAAGCTGCCTTTTTGTGTCCCTTCACATGTCCCAAAGCTCCACCTTTGAAAAGGTTATTTTGAATTAGCAATGGCTTAGCAAAAATTTTGAGAAATTCTTAAGTTGTTTTAGCACGGGACCCTTAAAGAATGTGTCTGTTTCAGAAGAACATGCTCACAGTCTTCTAGAATTTTTTTGTGTGTCTGCCCACTTGAAAAATCAAGGTGTGTGCATATTCACCATGCCCAAGACTGCTTAAAATGACAAATGAATTGTAATAGAACAGGAAGGATTTCCTCTATTTTCTCTCTTTATTTCTCTTTTTGGTTTTCTATTTTCAGAACATCTTAGAAATGTTTCAGAAATAGAGAAATCAATTCTGCTAGAGAAAAAATTGCTGTTAAGAGTCAAGACAGATGGAATTTTCTTTCACAATCCCTCCGCACCACTCCTTAGAGAACAAATTTTTGGTTCTCTTTTAAAATTGTTGTAAAGTACCTTTATATTAGATGCCTTTTTAGGATGAAGATTAAGAGTTTGACCAAAATACCTGTCTTTAGATGTTAGCTTGTTCTTTTATTCTCTGATGAAAAAACTGTTCTGAAGGTATGGAAAGAAACAAATTGAATCATACAAAGCTAGGAGGGACTTCTTTTTTTGCATTTCACAGTTGAAAGCAGTTATCTGATTTACAAAATATTAGCATAGAAAAGTAGAATGGTTGAGCTGGTAGTTCATAAATTACAGAGGCTACAAAGGGTCCTCAAAATCTAATTATTGCTCTCTCTCCAATTCATAAATTTCTCTCAGTTTATTCTTAGAAGAGCTTTTCCAGTCTGGGGTGGTATTTCCAAGGATGGAAGGAACTTCTTCCAGAAATTATGTGTAATTTCATGCCTCTTTTATGTTGTTATTTCTCAGTATGTGGCATTCTAATCTGCATTATCTGGGAAAATCAAAAAGCTAAAAACATACAAAACCAAATTCTTCATTACTGTTTTTTAAAATTATATTTAAATATCTCCTTCCCTTTCCTTTGAGTTCTGTCTAGAGTATGAATGACTTGTTGCAAAGGGAAAACTTCTCAATTTGTATAGCTTAAAATCAGGACTGAAATGTTTCTTTGGTTTATTAGTGACACATAAGTAGCTGACAACTACATATTGATAATTAACTGTCAGTTGCTGAACTGTAGATGTGGGATCCATACCAGATATACCACAGGTGAACTTTTACCAATGTTTTTTGCCATCTTGTATACCTGCACAGAAAAAAAAATCTATCCCCTGCACTTGGACACCCATCTCCCAAACACATGGAGGTAACCTCTCCCCTTCAGGTGTGTTTCAGTCTCTTCTCATGGCAATGCAGTTTTTGCTGTTTACTCACACCTCCTGTGACAAATGCAGGCACTCAAGCTTTAAGTCTTTATATATCTCAAGAGTACCATAGACAAGTGACTCAGATGAAGCTCTAGATGATTCAGCATGGCTGTGTCCGTTGTCCAGCTTTTCCTTCAGAAAGTGATGGACAATGGAACTCTGGATGTACCCATACTGGTTTAGCAACAGATTTTAATTGTTTGAATAAGCCATTTAATCTTTTTCCTTTATGTTGTGGGAAAACCGGGGAGGTCTTTTCTTGGTGACAGCTTTCAGATCTCCATCTTACTTCTGTGCCTTCCAGTGAAGTGACACTGTTCTTACTGAGTAAAGTTCAGGTGTCCCAGGTTTAGCAACTACCTGTCCTGTCCATGACTGTCAGTGCTGAGTACTTACATTTTGACTGACTTAGGACAGGGTTGTGTTTCAGACAAAGCATATATGATTTGTTCTCAGATACTGAATAAACATAAGGAAGCACATCTGGCCTGTTTCTGCTGGAGAAGTCCATCAAGTTCTCGCCTTCAGTACTGACCTCTGTTCAGCTTCTCTTGGTAACAGATAGTCACTTGCTTACTTCCTCAGGAGCAAGCAATATCTATGCTAGAATTCTAGAGAAGAGATGTGAAGGAAGCACCACTGTATTATTAGGCATGATGTGCGCTGCTGGCATGGATTTAAATTTCTTCCCGGACTTTGTTTATTTAAGTTTTGTGGTCACTAGAGCTGTCACTATTAAACTGACTGGGTTCAGAGTGGTGCTAGGGTTTTAATTTCCAGACAGGGGTAAAGATCTAATGTAGCATGCAAAAAAATAGCAGGCTTATGGTTGAAATACAAAAATTGAAAACCACTGAAGTTTGTTGGTGATGTAGATCACATTGGATACTAAATTTAAACTGTGCTAGCTAAATGAGGCAGGAAAAGAGAAATATAAATGAAATATGGAACGCTTCCATCTGGAAATAGGAGAGAGGTTTGGAGAACTACTTTTTGCACATGTCTTGGTGTGATTATTGAAAAAATGAGACTTGCCCATGTTGCTGGACCTTTATTAAATCTTGGTAGACAATACAGTACATAATGATTAAAGCAGTAACTCTGTCTTGCTGAGTGTGGATTGTAAGTGATGGCCTTTTGAATATGATAGTAAAAATAGCCTTGTTCAGGGTAGCATATTTAATGAATGAGGCACTGTTCTTTCAAAAAAGTTTTGTAGGGTCCTTCAAGACTTTATGGAAGTAGATCTGTGGAAATCTTAAGTGTACAGAGTAAGCAAGGCTGATAGGAATGGATACTACTTTTCATTAATCAGTTGCTATAGTTGATGAACCTGGAGGAAAAAATGAAGTGCCTGAGTGTGGAAGCTAATTTTTTTATTTTGAATGTAAGTATGAAAAAAAAAAAATTAAGGGTGGGTTGGAAACAAATGCCTTGATGTTATACTTGGTTTTGCATTCTACGCTTCACCTGTGCCAGAACCCTGACTGCATCTCCTGTCTCAGAGTTTGGTTAGCAGACTTCAAGGTCATCTCCTTGACTGAGAGGGGAGCTGATGGGAGAAAAGCAGAGGGAGGGGCCTGGCCCTTCTTTCTGTTTGGTTCTGCTTTAATCTGATGCTTTACTGCCCATGTTAAATCCCAGCCGTGTAAGCAGGTATGTGTGTGTCTGTCTTGTACTTTCTTGATCCTGTCCTGGGCTTGGACCTGGTGGCTGAGCGTAATCTTGGACTTGTCTTGTCACTACAGACTTGCAGTCTCTGGACTGCACCTAGCCCTGATCACTGTCTCTGGATCCGGCCCTGACCTGGACATGGGCACTGAAGAGTCTTGACTTACTACTCTCACCTGGCTTGTTTTCACACACATTTCCCATCTTACCTTCCTTTGCAGAACCACCTGTCCCTGTCTGGTCTCTGGCAATTTGGATCTAACAGGCGAATTTATTAAACGATTGTAACTTAAATGGGAAGACTATGCATGATGCCATTTTTCCAACATTTCGGCAAGATTTTTGTGAATAGTAAGCAGAGGAAAAGGTTGCTCACACGGGTTGTTCAGTCTTCATGCTTGGAGGTTTTTAGAGATTGTCTGGGTAAAGTGCTGTGTTATTAATGTGGAGCTGGGTAAACCCAATTTGTTTTCTAGTCTTGTTTTAGTAATTAAGGTCTTTGCTTTATTTATCACTTTGTGTAAGTTGATGAAGAGAAGCAAAGTTTAAAACACTCAAGTATTGTCAAAAATAGGTGAAATTAATACATTTAGTCAGAATGCTACTTATTTATCGAGATATTATTGCAAGCTTGAGAATCTCCTGATGAATTTTTCAATGAGCTTGCATAATTGATTGTTTTCTCCTAAGCCCTGAGTTGTCCATATCTCATAACTCAGCAGTCATTTCCCAAAAGCATGTTGTATCTTTATCATTACTATTTGTCCTTAAAGTGCAGTGAGAATAGAAATAAATAACTTGGTTGTTCCTCTTTAATAAACCAACTCTTAAAAAATTTATTTTGCAGTAAACATTGCTAAAAATATTTTTGTTACCTTGCATGAAAGCTCATAAATGAAGAAAAATTCCATGTATTTATTTATTAGTCTTGTGGGGGTTTGTTGCCATGCTTAGAGCAGTATATCTGCGGAATGGGAGAAAGAAAATACAGTTCCAGTTTCTGGTGGTTTTTATCACTGGAGGAAACCAGGATAGGTTTGTACATTTTTAGAATCATTTATATCTAATTCATCTTGCCTTTAAGTAGAGAGATGGACTGAGTGACATTTTAAAGTGACTTAAACTTTTTCTTGTTATGATTTCAAAGCACAATAGGATAATTTACATTGGAAAGGACTTCAGCAGGCTCACAGTTCAGTCCCATTTTCAGAACAGCGTCAGCTGTGAGGTCAAACTGGATGGCTCAGGGTCTTGAAATCTCCAGTGTCTGTCCAGAGACAGCAGAACCTTTCTGGCCAACCTCTTCTGAAATACTGGAGTGATATGTTAGAATAAAAGGAAGCACTCTGAAGTGTCAGTTATTTATGTATTGTGTGGAGTATTAGAGTTTATAAACTGTGAAAATTTGGTGTAAACACATTAATTAGTCTTCGAGAAAGATACCTAATGTGAAGAAAAACTGCTTCTTACTACTCAGCAGGGCTCTTCCAGTAGTATTGGTGGCAGTAGTATCCGTGAGGCTTGGCAGATTCATGGTAGGAGTAAGATGTTTGGACACTTCTCAGTGTGGATGGAGTTGTAAGTGTGTTGATCCAACCGTGTGCATCCTTCTTCTACAGCTGTGTCACTTTAAGCAAAGTCGAAGCCAGATGGAGTGAACCCTGTGGGGAAGGAATTCAGGGAGTTGGGAGAAGGGGGAAAGCACTGTTTCTTCCTCCACGTTCTTTACTTTGTCCTGACTACCTTCCAGAGGGGAGTACGTCTTTTTGCCTGCACTGTTCTGCAGGAGCAATGACATGCACTGCAGTGCTGTATTTTTTCTTGCATCTTCTCACAAGCAGTGTGATGGGGAGTTGCCTCAAGGTGCCAAAGATCAACCATGTGCATGTGCCTGTGAAGTAAACAGTGTAAAGACACCTTTCAGCTCTTCAGGACATGAGCAGGAAGGATCTCCTGATGTCTCAGCTTTTCTACTCTGCATGCATCATGCAGAAGAGAAGGAGAGGAATGAAAAATAAACAGACATGGTGGGCAAAAGACCTGCTGCTGTGGACACAGACTGGAAGAAAAGAGAGCACGTTCTCTCCCTACCTGTCCCTGCCAAACTCTTGCTTGTTGAGAAGCAGCACCCTGCCCAGTGCTCAAAGTGCTACGCTTACCTGTCTGCTCTTTCCATGACCTCAGTTTATTAAACCTGAGGAGTAGCCTTAT
The DNA here is from genome assembly GCA_013400235.1 of Oriolus oriolus. Taxonomy (NCBI): domain Eukaryota; kingdom Metazoa; phylum Chordata; class Aves; order Passeriformes; family Corvidae; genus Oriolus; species Oriolus oriolus. The sequence continues at coordinate 36,838 of VXBT01000098.1, read as the reverse complement.
TTTACAGCTTTCTTTCTAGTCTCATATTACAGGTTCTAGGGCACAGATACACTTTTATTTAGCTGCTTATCATTAGCTGTGCTTTGCTTTGCTCCTGGCATTGCTGGACATTACACTAAGTGCGTAACGATAATTGGTTACGCTGGTGCAGTGATTTACTGCAGTGGTGCATGACGGAAGTCAAAATGAGGAAAACTAACAGTCATTAGTCAAGATTTTTCTATTGTATGATATCTTGGTAAGATCCATACCATACTGCCCTCTTACAGCTTCAGACTCCCCTTACATTCTGGGGATACCTTCATGGTAGGATTCGTGGGGCCAGTGACTACTTATAATGAGCTCTGAATGGTTCTGTCAACACAGATGGCTTTTTTCTCTGAGATTTTAGAGCTGTTTCAGGAACAGTTTTTTTGCTGGTGTCTAGTTAGCTATGTACCTGAAAAAGCTATCTGTCTTTTGTGCTTCCCTGTGTGCTCTGGTCTTTGTGACAGAACTATGTATTTGATGATAGCACTTCCTTGCTGGGGTAACTTAGTTCAAGAGGACTGCAGTCACTGAGGTGAGCTGAGGTCAGGTTTGAAGGAAATGGGGACCCACAATGCCTCTTATGCTCCTATGGGATTGAATCGAAGGGTATTGGTGGTGACAGCCCTTACATTAGAGTTGTTCTGGGATTCTGTAGGTGGAAAAAGAGGGTTTGATGGCTGTTAGAATATCAGTGCTGTAGAAATTGATCAGTTTCTCAAGGTACAGCAAGAATATGAGAGCTTTCTCACTAGCCTGAGGAAACCTATCTGTGACCTGTTAATTTAAGGAATATTATGGCTTAATCATAGGATGTGTTTGCTACTTTAGGTATTTGGGTCAAGTTAAATACTTTGGGATTTTTAGTGGAAAACACTTCCTTCAATTTTACATTGTTCATTGTTATTTAGTGGTGTTGGTCACTGGAAAAGAAAACTAGGTAAAACATACCAGACTTTGACAGCTCTTGATACTTTAATTGCTGTATGTTCCTTCTGGTTTTCTCTTGGTAGGTTTAAATGCCTTTTATTGATGATTCAGGCTATCTAGACTGACTTCTGGTCTATTTCAATGCAATCTTATGTGGTATAGAGACTTGAGAAGGAGAAACCTCTCTAAATTTGCCTGTCTTAATCTGTTTACATGGAGGAACTTGTGCTGTGAGGCAGGCAGGTGGGCGATGTAGTATTCCATTACACCTCTAAAGTAGAGTCCTGTTGTCTCTAAGGGCAAGAAATATTTATTTCCTGGTGTAATTTTAGGCAGCAGACCTAAAGTCTTGTGTTTTAACCTTGTGTGATGAAAAATGCATCTTTTTCATTAATGTGAAGTGTAGCTGTTGATTTTAAATTCTTTTTTTTTAATGTAACTTATTAAACAATCGGCATGTTAATTTGCAGACAAAATAAAACAAGCAAAATAGCATGCTGTTTATGCCTTTGTTAATCTGTAAGTCCTAATTAAAAGCACTTGTTTGGAAAGCTGTTTTATTGAAATTCAGATGTAAAGAGTATGGCTGTACTCTGAAGCAATTTAAAGAGTAAGTCCTTAATGGGTACAGTAATTAATATTATTCTAATGTGTTCTAAATGTATCTTTGGAGATATTTGGATATTTACTATTTTATCCCTATTTTCAGGGAAATTCAAATGGCATTGCTACTGTGGATGTTTCAGCAGGTTTTGTGGGACTAGACAGCTATGTGGAGATACCAGCTATCTTCCTCACAGCTTTTGCAACATATGCGGGACCTTTCCTTTGGGCCATCCATCTGCTGTGCTACTTGAGTTCTGAAGTTAGCAGGTAATCATTTTTGAACTAAAGCAATACTTCTCTATGTACTGCAGATATAAATACCATCCACAAAGTGTATACCTTTTCAAAGAAATTTTTGTTCACATAATCTTTTTCCCTGAAAGTTAGTTTTGTATTAAAAAAATGCATGTTCTTTTTTTCGGTATGAGTTTGTATCACCTAACTCTTCCAGTTTCATTTTGTCTGTGGAAGTTTTGCTCTGGGAATATACATATACGTTTTACTAATTTTGTTTCTTAATGAGTTCTCAGTTTGCTGTGCTAAATTACTTCAAATTTTATTATGTTTTTTTATGACAGTATGTTCTGCCTAAAAGCATTTTTCTTGAAACCTTTTAAGTCAGAGACCTGAGAAGGACTTTTTAAAGTAGTAGAATAGAATTTAAACTTAACTAACATGATGTTCTTTGAATGGCCTTCTTTGACACAGTGACATGCAAGGTTTTATAAATAAAACATACTAATATTATTGTATGTTACTGGTTATTGCAGTCATTTGTAGCTAAAATATTTGTACTTCAGAGTATCTTGTATGGTGGATGAGTTAAAGTAAAATGAATTAATGCATTGGAATTTTAAGAAGACAGTTGTAAAATGCTAATGTAATTTAAGAGCGTGCATATAAAATCCAGTTTGACTCTCTAAAATTGCTTTTAACTCATCATTCAGGGTATTTAAACTGAGCAATACAATATGTTAAAATAGAGGAGTTGTGAATTCCGTATCGTATCATATCAATGCACAAATGCCAAAACTTGATGTATTTTCACAGAATTAACATTTGACAGTGACTGAATTCTTACCATCTCAGAGTCTTTTCTCTGTTACATGTGGAATTTAAATCTATTTCTTTTTAGTGATGAACAGGATACTACTGTAGGCTTGGCAGGTGGGATTTTAGACAGTATTTAGGTTATCACAACTTTTTGCCTTACACATTGTCATCCTCTTTAAACCTCTGACTCCTTTTATCTACACAGTGTCATCTGGTCTCACCCTGTCAGTGATTTTTGTTTTCTGGCTTCTCTCTTCTCCTTTTGCTTGTTTGTTTTGGGCTATGCCTACACTGTGTACTTGTGTTGGCTCGGTTGTGTTCATTAAAGGTGTGTGGAGATGGGATCACCAGCTGACCAAGCTGCACAGACCAGTGGAGGTTTTTGGGCCAGGAGGGACCTGTCCTAACAGACTAGTTCCTGCGCAGTCACTGTGTCCATTGTTCTGTATTAACAGGCTCATTTAACAGGTATTTACGGTGATTAACCTTTGTTCACTGATTTGCCTGTCAACTACATTGCTCTCTAAAGATGTCTAGCACTCTCTACTTGGTTGCTGTGGATTTACGCTGCCCAGTCCTTGGGCCACTCATCTACTCATGCAATCCTTAGTGTAAATTGAGACTCTCTGTAGAACCTCTTAGTCTGAGGCCAGCTACCCTGAAGTCATCTTTGGTCTTAAATAGATTGATGCAGTCGAGGTACTTGTGTTTGAGTATAATACTTCTGAAAGCTGGACTTTTCTCTGTTCATTCTGGTAGTTTTTTGCTTCAGGAGGAGTAGATGTGGAGTACACTACTTACTGATGTCTTGATTTGTGTAACCTTAGAAAGCCCTTTCTTGAATTTCCCTTACTACCTGCTGACTTGACACCAAACTGAGTTTTAACTCTGTTTCTAATGCTCCCCAATTTAGCTTCAGTTACTGCTTTGCTAAATCAATAAATTTTTCCAGTATCCAAACTCTTCAAGTTTTCTCCATTCTTTCAGCTCTATTTAAGAAAAGAGTGACCATGTACATATAAAAAGTGTTGCTAGTTGTCTTCTGATAAATATGTGGCCCACAAATCTGGTTATTGCTTGCATTCTATGAATGTCCTGTTTTTCCCAATTCCTGTATACCTCTGCCATTATTTGTTTAAAATAGCGCTGTGCCATTTAACTGTTTACATCAGTGTTTCTGCCACGTTGGATGTTTTTTTAGGTCCTACTCTCCACTCTTCATCATTACACTGTAGGTGCTTTGGAACTGACACTTTTTGCTTGAGCTTGGAGGATTCTGAGCACAGTAGAGAACAATGCTTTGGTGGCATTGTATGGGGAAGGAGGAGAAAAAAATGAGCTCCTGTAACTTAAAGAACTGCAGTTTATTGTTTAAAATCTAGACTGCAGACTGTGATGAGCACTAACATACAATGAAGAGAAAATGCTAACATACAGCATGTTTTTGGAAAGCTCTTCTAACAAAATAACAAAAAAATTTCAGAGACAAAATCTTTGATTATCTCTACTTGTTTAATAATGCTTCAAATAATATATCTGTACAGTAGTGCTGGTTGTTGTTCTGATGTTTTCCTGGTTGAATTTTTGCAGATTAAATCTCAGCTAGTAGTGTTGCCAGGTACAGTGCTGGCTTAACCTGCTCTCAAGTGGGTAGCTATGGCCTGTAACGCCCATATCAGTTACGTAAGTAGATTTCATCAAGCAGCTTGTGTCTGTAGCCATTTTAAGGTTCATTTGGGTCAACTGGTAAGGCTGTTTATGTACTGTTTCCAGTACATAAATATGGACTGGAATCTCTAGCTGCTGTGACTTGCTTAAATTGTTATGTTAATCTGCTCTGAACTTGGTCTGTATGCTTTTTATTTTACTCTTGTGCTTTGCCATTGCTATCCAAGTGATTGTCTTAGTACTTGGTTGCTACTCCTTAGAACCAAAGCTGAAACTGCAGAAGGCAGGGAATCAGCTGCTTTATGTGTTTTCTTAAATGTATGGGAGACTGAATTTAAAAAAAAAAAAGTGCTAGATGTTTTAGGATATTCTTTATAAAAGCTTCTTATTAACTGTTCTATGGCAATGTGCCTTGGTCAGTGGAGCTCAAACCCCTACTTTTTAATGTGGTCCTGAGAGCAAGATGAAGATGTGCCCAGAACCACTCAGCAGTGTCACTCTTAGCAAAAAGCCTTGCATTCTGTAGCCTGTTCTAGAGCTGTTGCATCTGAGGAGGTTGGCCTGGATAGGAAAGCCTACTCTACTTAGCTGCTTTCCAGATGGTCAGCCCCAAACCTGTTCTGGTGCATGGTGCAGAATTTGGTGTCTCCCTTTGTTAAACTTACTGAGTTTATTGTCAGTCCATTCCTCCAGCCTGTCAAGATGCCCCTGAGTAGCAGCAGACCCATCTGCAGACACAGCTCCTGCACAAACTACTCCTTCCAATTTTGTATTGTGCGCAGACTTGCTGAGGGGGCGCTGTCCCGGAGCCTAGTTCATTAGTGAAGACATTAAGCAGTACTGGCCTCCGTGTGACATCCTGTGGTTGATCACTGGTGACTGGCTTTCAGATGGAATTTCTGCAGCATCTAAATAGTTTTTCAGTTCACCTGAATGTCCACTTTTCCTAGCCTGGACTGCATCAGTTTGCCTGTGATGTGATGAGAGACATTAAGAGCCTACTTGTGAGATGAAAGTGCGTTAGATACATGTAGCCCGTGTGTATTTTGCCAGTATGGTAAGGTGGAATAGAAGATAAGGTGGTTTTCAGATCATACATTGCTTTGGAATGTAGTTTGGAAGTCCTTCAATAATTTGCTTTCATCTGAACAAACTCGTGAAACTATAAGATATTCTCCTCATATGGAAAGGTAAATGTGTTTCTAAAATAATTAAGTGGCATGTGATAGACACTAACATGGATATTACTGCCACTTTTAATCCTTCAGGCTCTCCTGAGAAACTTGGCAGCATAAATGTGAAGGGATTTTCACAGACAGAAATAGAAAGAATTCTTTAGGTTCAGTCTCCATGGAAACTGTGCAATAACTCTTGAAACTATTTTTGAGGTGGGGAGTACTGATTAAACTGATGCCTGAACTTAACCAAGTGTTCTGTATGTGACTGTGTAAATTCCTGTGAGCACTTGGTTCATGTAAAAGGTAGTTTTTGCAGTGGCCACTCTATTGCTCTGATCTGAAGAAGACCTTTGGATTTTTGGGTCCTTATAACTGAAAAAGGGCCATGTTGTTGGATAATTTGACCTATATTATATGACCTCACTGTGCAGTACACTCCAGATGGATTCAGTTTCCAAGCTCCTACCCAAACAAAATTGTCATGTGGGTGATGTTCACAGTGTTGTGTAATTACCACTCTTCAGTTAGGCATCGTGATAGTTTTCAGATTACCAGCACACTGAAATCTGTGTTTTAGTTGGTTTAGTTAGTTAAGTGTCAGAGTGAACTGGTGGGTGTTTCCTAGCACTGGAAGGCTGCATGCCTGTTAGTTTTTCTTCCTCAGTTATCAAAAATTGTAACAGTGCTTTCACATTAGCAAATGGCTTTCAGATATCAAAAATGGATGTATGCCCAACAGGAGGGTGTTGATAGTTGCATAACTTTAATGTTATGCCTTGACTTTGTTACTGTAGAACTCCAGCACAGCAAACTTAAATTTTGCTGTGAATTCTTTTATAATGCTGATGTAAACAGAATTAGGAAGGTATGCTAGCCAAAGGAATTTCAGCAGTTAACATCAGCTTTTGCCATCTTCAGCCTAATGTGTTTGATTGATCAAGTCGCCTGTTCACTACCCATGTTAATGCATTAATAATTTTTCATTCTGATGTAAGCTGGACATGCAGTGAGTGTTTCAATATACCTTTTTTTTGAGTCCTAGGTAGAAAGTGCAGCCCTCCTTAAATACAACTGAACAATCCAAACATAATTTTCCACTGAACCTTTCAGTATTTTATACAAGTAGATTTTAATTCTTCTGATAAACTCCATTCTCTCTTACTTAGGTTAACTAAAGTTGAAAAAATGTTTGCATCTAAGAGTATATGCTGCTGCATTCTCTAGAATCATACTTGTTATTTGTTGTACAGCCAGCAGTCTCATTCTCTATATAGATAAAAAAAAGATACAGAGGTCATCTACTTGTTTGTTGATATGCATGAAAATCTGGAAGTGATTGGGTAAAACTGGGCTGGGGTTTTATTGCCACAAGCTGGAAGAGTATTCTGCTCACTTAGGTTTTTCCTGAGATGCTGTCATTGTATAAATGGCTGAAGATGTCTCTTGGACTTCGTTACTGCTCTGTGATGGATACCTCTTCATTCACTCCTTTTTCATGTTGTCAAGACACTGACTTTTCCTATGAGACTTCCTCCAGGCAGCCATGACTCTCAGTATTGAAAAGTACTTTCTAATTGGAAAGTGATCCAGCAAAGTAGGGTTGCCTCTGTAATAAACAAATAACAAATTGCTTCAAAGTCATTTGCAAAATAAATGTCATCCTTTTGCTCCATGGACCAGTTTTAGGAGCTGAAGCACTTTCTGTGTAAATATTAAGGAACGTTGTGTGCACAGAATTTATAAAAACACAGATTTGGGGTAGATTAGGTTATTTTTGCTTTCTGTAGATAAAGGTAAGCATTTGAATAGATTTGGAACTTAAAAAATTATGGTCTAGTTTTCAGTAGAGTTAGCATATCCAACATGAGGTTTGCTTTCCAGTAATGACTGATGACCCTGATTGAGAGCTTGTCTTCCAGTGTGTGAGCTACTGCCCAAATCATTGTAGAGTTATCCACTTGGCTTTTAAATGGTCTTATTGATGTTATTTATTGCCATTGCTATGAGATTTGTTCTCATCGACAGAACTGCAGTCTTAGGTAGAGACCACTTTGAATAACATCAGCTATACTTACTAATTTAAGTGGTCTCTCACTTATTTTTTGTGGGCAATACTGAATTGAAAGGGTTCTGAAAATCTTTTTTATTTCTGCCCAAGCTCTGATTTGAGGTTGTCATGGTTACATTGTCTTCTTCCTCTTGTTCTTCTGGTTTTCATGTGACTTATGCTCAAGAGCACATAGCTGAGTTGACAGTTCTCATTGCACCCGTAGAGCTGCAACTACCTAGAGTGCAGGTATGCAGTACCACTTTGCTGTACAAAAGGGTGCAGTATTTGTCCTTTATTTTTGTTCAGAACATCTGTGTTGTGAGACACTGTTTTCCTGCCATGCTGTATGGTTAGATTTCCAAATGTCACTTACACAGAACAGTTCATTAAATGTTCATACACGCAAAGTGTATTGAATACATTAAGACAATCAGTATTTACAATGTTGGACATGGGTAATCTAGGGGAAATTTTATATCCCAGTGGTAAGCATGCAGAGTATCCTCAAAGAATAATGACAGTCTAGTCAGAAACTGTTAGCGGGACTCTAAAAAGACTTGAAAAGCTGAAAAGATAATAATGAAAGGTTGTTTAAGTTTTGTGTCTGGCAGTCCTTATTGTTCCTGAACTATGGCTACTAGAACTTAACAGAGGAAAGCTAACTTTCATCAAAGTTGCAGAATAGGTGGTCATGCAGCGTGTTATTTTCAAAAACTACCTCATTCTGCAATAAGTGGAATTTTAGTACATTCTTATGAAGGAGGTTAGGTTTTTCTACACTGCCATGTGAGAAAATGTTGATTAGTCAACCCAGCTGATAGTAGATGAAGGACTGTGAAGCTTGGTGCTGCTATAAAATGAAGTTTCATTTTCCTGTGTGCTTTCCCACTGTCTCTGACTCACTGTCCTTCATTATCTTACTTGCTCTCTCTCCTCCCATTCCTCTCTATCCCTTTCTTTACCTTGCTTGGTATCTTTCCTATCCCTCTCTTGTTATCCTCTCGCCACCACCACACCACCCCGCTCCAAACTTCCCTTCTCTCTTGGACACACTTTGTACCTATTTCTCTTACTTTGCCTCACTTGCATGTGCATCACCTCTCTCCCTCTCACACTTGCATCAAGACAAGACTGTTCTGTGCAGACTGAGGAGAGAGACCAAGTCAAACTGAGGCACCTGGATGTGATTTAACACCTTTGTTCATGCTCCTCTCTCACTGTCCCAGTGTATCTCTCTCCCTCTCCCTCTCTCTCTGGGTCTGGTGCTGCACCTGTCTTGTGTCCGCCCCCCTCAGTTATCCCTCCCTCTAGCTTTCCTACCCTGTCAGACACTTGCCCTTCTTGTGCACTTTGCCTGTCTCTCGTGGCTGTGCTTTTATCACCTCTCATGTTTGGGTTTGCTGCCTCTTTAATGTGCAGACTTTTCCCACTTGCCACATGTGTGTGCTTCCTGCCTCTTGTGCATGTGCTTCCTGTCCTTGCCATTCCTGTCTCTCATGGGCTTCCCCACTCTTGTGCTCTCCTCCTCTGTGCACTCCTGTCACTCTCATGCTTCTGACCCCTTGCAAGCATGCTTCTCCCTCTCTTGTGCATCTGCATGAGCTTTCCTCCTCACGCACTTCCTCACTCACATTTCATGACTCCCTGACTCCCCATTATGGCTTTTCCCCCTCTCTCATGCTCACTTCTCCATCTCCCAGTTATGCTTGCTCCTTCTCACATATGTGTTCTTCCTGCTTTATGTGCTTTTTCCACCTTTTCTCACACATGTCTCCCCTTCTCTCACATACATTTCTCCCTCTCTCTTGCCTGCTTCCCTCACCTTTATGCTCTTGCACTGACTGGTATGCTTCTCTCCTCCTTTGTGTGTTCCCATCTTGCAGCTCTCCCCTTTTATGCTCCCCCCTCTCATGCATGCAGCTCTCCTTGTTCATGCACTTTCTCCCTCTTGCAAGCATGCAAATGTTCTCCCTCTCTCATTTCAACGTGCTTTGTTTTTCTCTTGCTTTCTTGTGCGTTTGGTCTCTTGTGCCTT
>VXBT01000098.1:0-16065 GCA_013400235.1 Oriolus oriolus | reverse complement strand
ATGTGCAGTCTTCTGAAGGTTGTATCCTGTCTCTTTACTTTACATTTTCTGTCTCAGAGTCAGGATTACAATTACAGTATCACCAAAACTATGGCATAAAAAAATCCTGTGCTGATTTGTCTGTCTTCTCAGCTAGAGTCCAGAGAGGAAGAAGGTGTGCAGCTACTAAATCAAGGTATCTTCATCAAAAATCAAATTGGTCTTGCAATGAATTACTTCCCAAGATTAAACCATTTTTGTTTACTCTTCTTTTATGTGTAATATTAGCATCGTCTCATCCTTTGCAGAGATCTTAGTGTATGGGTTTACAGATCATGCTGTAATCCATTTTGTTTTCAAGAGAAAGTGTGTGGGGCTCTACAGTCTTTATCCTAATGCTGAGTATTTTTCTTAAAAGTAATTTGCATAAAGCTGATTACTAGGAAGTCCAACACTCCTGTAAACTTGCCAAAGCAAAAAGTGTGTATGATGCTTGGGCTTAGTAAGAGTATCCCTGTATAATCCCAGAAGACGTCTCATTGCACCACAAGGAATGAAGAGTCTCTGAAGGTGAATATGCTGTGCATTGTGCTAGAAAAAGCTGTGAAGAAAGTTGGGAGCAATATTCTGATACAATGCATGAAGTATACACAGTGCACTGAAGAAATTATCCCATCCCCCCTTTCTCTTCAGTACTTTGCATATTCCTTCCTCTTTATTCTGAAACAGACTGGAGCATAGTACCAACTTTATTTCTTCTCTTACTGAGTGGTTTATGCTGCTGCTCAAGCAGAAGTAGAGTCATTCAGAAGAACACTTCTGGAAAGAGAGAGTCATATTTGTAGACTTTTGCTTACATACTTCTTTATTGTAGCAAATTTTCTAGATGTAACCTGTACTTTTGCTGGTATTGCCTAGTCCTACTATTCTTACAGTTTTTTTCCTTTTTCACCATTAGTTTTCTTTCTGCTCTGTTCCGTGGCCAGCTTAACTGACTGCTTGGTTCTGGTAGCTGTGAGATACTGTCCTTCTGTGTTTATCTAGGATTTTTCTATCTTCTTTTCTCACACCTTTACTTGAAGTTAACAAATTCTTCTTGAATGTGTGTGTTACTGGGATGGCAGGAGTAATTTGAGGAGAGAGCTGTTACTTTATTTAAGTCACAAGTTTAAAAATAGTTACTGTAGTGGAAAAACACAAGAAAGAATTGACTCTGCCCTCAGTGCAGAAGAGTGAGCATTGCTTCACAGAACCACAGAAGGCACCCCAGGTTGGAGATGCCCTTAAAAGATCATCTGGTTCAACCTTTTTTGGGAATAGGAGCCTCCATGAGATCATCTACCATGCTGTCCACTCTTGCCTTGAAAATCTGCAGTGATGAAGACTCTACCACATCCCTGGCAAGATTGTATCTGTGACTGATTGTTCTCGCTGTAGAACATGTCATTCTTATACTGAGATGAAACCTCTCCCAGTGCAACTTGTACCCATTGCCCTGTGTTTTCTCCATGTACTACCCGGTGAGGATAGCACCTTCATCCTTTGTAGCCATATTTAAGTACTTAAGTACTGGAATGCTGTGATTAAGTCTCCCTGAGCCTTCTCCATGAAGAAGAGACTTAACTACTGCTGTCTTACCGTATAGAGATCTTTCACCCTCTCCAGCCCTTCTTGAGAGCCTCTCCAGCCTGTCCATGTGTTTTTGGAAGGGTGGGGACCGGAACTGAACACAGTGCTACAGGCATAGCCTACCTAGCACTCAGTGGAGTGGGATAATCACATCTCTCCTTGCCCCTGAGGATGCAGCCCAGGACATGATTTACCTGTTGCTGCAGCAGTGCTCTGCTGACTCATGTTTAGCTTGTTGTCCCCCAATAACCCCCAGGTCCCTTCTAGTGGCACTGTTCCCCAGCCACATGCATCGTAGCCCATACTGGGCCCTTTGGACATTGTGACCTGGGTGCAAGACTTTGCACTTGTCTTTTATGTTAAGCTTCATACAGGTCTTGCTAGCCTGACCAGATCTCTCTGTAAGACAGCTCTCCCTTCTGATGTCTCCACCTCAACACCCAGTTTAGCATCAAGAGCACATCAGTGAAGGTGCTTTCAATCCTACCATCTAGATAATTTGTGAAAATGTTGAGCAGTTTGGGGCTCAGTAACATTCACTGTGGGACCCTACTTGTGACTGGCTGCCATGCTGAGTAAAAAACACAGATCACCACCCTTTGCAGCCTTGTTGGCCAGTTTCCTACCCATACTTAAATAAATTGTGCTTCACCTTTCTAGAAATGCCTTGTGTCACTGTCGATGTGTCTTGTTATACTGGTATATTTTCACCTCTTAACTCTGAATTTAATTGAATAACTTGGACACTAACAGTCTGTGTTAAATTTCTTCAGATCACATCTGTCAGTAACAATTGTCGGATGCAATTTTTCTTTACACCTGTAGCTAAGATCATGAGGAATAACTGTTTGTTTGCAAAGATGGGCAGGAAAGCCTGCAGATGCACCTTACCAGAAAATTGAGCGGTAAATTTCATTGTTATTCCTTGCATGTATGACACCAGTGTAAAATGCTTTGGTTTTTTTCCTACTGGAAGCCTTCCGAAGTGTTAAGTGAATTTTGGAAGAATACTCACAGAAAATTGCCCAATGCTGAGCTTTGAAATACTTAAAATTTGTATTTTGCTTGTTAGGATGGTTTGGTTATATCTCGTTGCAATAAAGTGTGGGCCAGTGTCAACAGGAGTACGCTGATGCGGTTTTGATGGGGTGTTTTTTTGTTGTTGTTGTTTTTTGGTTGCGTGTGGTTTTTTGTTTTGTTTGTTGTTGTTGTGGTTGGTTGGTTGGTTGGTTGGTTGGGTATTTTTACCTTATTTTGCTGACGTGAAGCTCGCAGTGCAACTGATTATGCCAGCAGTGAGAACAGGAAAAAACATTGATACAATTCTATTTTTCCTACTCTCGGTGCTGAAATGAAGAGAATTAAAGTTTCAAGTCTTACTAGCTTTTTGCAGCTAAATCTTTGTGAGAACCTTTCCTACAGTCTACATGTGCTGCAGTTCCCTATAACTTACTGCCACAGACATGACCTTGCTTGGTTAGTTGTACCTTCTCTGCCTTTCTTACTGGGAAGGAGAATGCAGAGGGCAGAGAAAAATCTGACATCCCCAAGTTCCATAATTTCCATGGTAGCAGAATATACTTTACAGCCCTTTTATCTTGCTGGCAACCACCATTTTTGACATCTATCCACTGATAGGGTGTGGTGACAAAAATTGTGACCTCATAGCATAAAAAATGTTTTTCTGATTGGTAATCTCTACCAGAGTTGATCATGTAAATTTCCAGAGGACTCTTGGTTCCCTTGAAACTGCTAACAAACATGACAATGCAGGATTGTGTTCTATAATCTAAAACAGTAATGTAGAATTATACTAGGTGAGAGTGGGACATGTGGGAGAGACATAGGAAATTTGTTCTTGCTCCTGAACTGATTAATATATGCTTCGATCAGAGAAATTTCTTACACATTGCAGATACTCTAAGATGCTGGAAACATTTGGAGTGCTACAGAGTTTGTTTCTGAGTGCAACCCTTCATTAATATATACAGGGCAGATTGACAAAATGCCAAGTATTTTTCAGAGGCACTAAACAGGGAGATCTTTGAAACTGCAAAATGCCTAGAAAGTGACACTTAATACTGTAGAAAATGTTAATATGGTAAAAATTGCCTTCAAATAGGCAAATTCCGTATTTCCGGTAGGAGATAACTTAGGCAGTGATATTCATCTAGAAAAGGGGAGATGGAAGGGCAGAAATGCTGGAGGGTAATTTGTGTTGAAAGGATTCAGCACATTTCATACTGAAACCCTCCAGACACGACCCTCCTTCTCCAACCCTAGGAAAGTGACAATACTAGGGTATTCCTCCCTCATATGCTTGCATATTTCTAAACTGTTTATTTGATATTGTGTGTTAGAAGAAGGGTTGGAACACTGTAAACCAGTGTATTTTAAAATTCCTTGTGGATGCATTTGTAGGGCTGTCTGTGGAGATTTTTGCTTGATTTTTAAGCTGCAAAACTTATTACCACCAGCTGGCAAGTATTCCATACAACTAGGAGACATGTTTTCACAAGAAAAGAGTTACTTTTCTTTTTTTTTTTTGGGCATCATAATTTTTTCATTTTGCAAGTCTCTTACTAGTCATTTTAGTGGCACCTTAGAGACGGACTGAGAGGTGAATGATTTGTTGACGAAACATCGACCGTTAGGGTTTAGGATATCTGAAGAAGCAATAAACCTATTAATATAACAGTTTCTTGGCCATATTTTTTTATGTATTAAATACTTTCCATTAAAAGATGCAATTTTTGTTTAAAGCCAGTGTGTTCTCTAGACCATACTTAATGTTTGTACTCTAATTACCGCATGTTTAATGATTTGAGTCTGTAGTGTTCTTTGCTTCAGAAGTCTCCAAAGACATTGTTTTTTCCTGGATCTCACATGAAGTTTGGATATGCTTTGTCATCTGTAACACATATGGTTTTCTCTTTCAAGTCCCCATAATCTAACTTCCTAAATGAGCTAAATGTTAGAGGCTGAGTATTCCTTTTCGTTACTCTTGCATTGTGCAAAGGCCTTAATAGTGGGCTGGTTTTGTCAGAACGTGGAGGTAGTGTGCACAGTTTATATTCCTCTATGCTCTTCTCTTTTAAATAATGAAAGGTATTAATTGCTGAAGAGACAGTTCATTATGGACTAGTTACAGATTGATACTTTAGATGTGTCCTGTAGTCTTCATTATTTTAATTGAAACAGCACTGAGAATTTGCAAGGTTATTCATTACTAGCTGATCCAGATCATAAACGTGAGGATACGTGAGTGGCATCCTGCAGCCAGCTTTCTCTGTTCTCCTGGTGAATTCATTTGGAACAACTCGGAAACTGCCTGAACTAGCTGGATTGTCATGGTCATGTTATCAGTAGCTGCCTGATCCCTGGCCGCTGCCTGCCTTGTGGCCTGGAGATGCTGTGAGCACTGTGTCTGTAGGATGAGGAGAGGGAGCACACAAAGGCATTATTCTTAGCTGTTCAAATTTTGTCCCTGGCTGAAGCAAGAGGAAAGAATGATGATGTGCTTGAAGAGCTAAGTTGTTGCCTTGGGATCAGAATGGCCAAGTAGGTCTAACTGCTTGTGCTCAGTCATTCCAGTGCTCTGTCTGCAACAGTGCAAGTGTGAACGCCTTCACCAGCTCTGAAATAAACCCAGTTACTCTCCTGTTGAATCCCACTAACAGTTTAACTTTGTGGATACAGTGAGCTTTTGTTGCCTTCTCTAAATTGCACCACTGCATTATACTGTGAAATTGTCCAAGTTTTGCCTCTGAAGGTAGGTGTGATGTTATCTTGAGAGCTGAGGTGAGTGCTGAGAGCTTTTGTAAGTAAAGGTGTCTTATAAGTAAAAACAGTTAGCTATTTTTATGATACCAGAATACAGAAAGAATTGTATCATTGACCTGGGGATTCATCTATATGGTCTATCAAGTGCATTTTTTAACTTTAGAAAGTGGTTTTAAAAAATGCCTATTGGTCTGTCTAATTGAAAAGCCATTTCTTCTATTTATTCAGTGGTCATCTGACTATTACAAATACTATTTTTACTACGAATACTGTTTTTACTCATGTCAGCATGAAAACAGCTAAGACTGAGTAAACTCCACAAAGCTGGTTATTTACACAAGCTCACTGAGGACTAAGATAGTTATGCAGAGTCAGGGAGCAGTCTAGTTCACTCCCAAGTCTCAGTTTCCTTGGCTAAGCAGCAAGGGAAATAGTTTTCTGTGAACTGAATATATGTTTTTCAGTCATTCATGCCTTCTGTTCTTGATTTTAAAACTCTGCTTTCATGATCTGTTCTTCCTTCTACTGAAAGCCTTGGGAATTTAAATCTTGACTTCACTGGAAAACAGAGCTGTATCCTAGTTATTTTTATTTAAAGAATAAGAAGTTTAATGGTTTATGTAAAATACTGCATTCTGTAATTTACTTAGTCATAAGTGACTAATTAACATCTTGCAGAAGTGGTAGCCATGTTAAATTTTTATTACTTGGAACAAGATTAGAATTACAAACTGGGAGGAGCAGAACAGAGTCTCAGATCAGGATTTCACTGTAAAACATTTCCACTCTTTGCCAGTGTGTTCTTTTGGGAACTGATGATATAAAATATCTTGATGGGAGAGGAAAATGTTCTGCTTATTATTCCAGTGAAATAGTTTTTTCCTTCCTTTTGTCTGAAGGGGTAAACATCTGAAT
This sequence comes from Oriolus oriolus, assembly GCA_013400235.1. Taxonomy (NCBI): domain Eukaryota; kingdom Metazoa; phylum Chordata; class Aves; order Passeriformes; family Corvidae; genus Oriolus; species Oriolus oriolus. The sequence continues at coordinate 9,759 of VXBT01000098.1, read as the reverse complement.
TTGGTGTGAATTAGTCTCTGCACATGAATTTTGGGGAAATTGGAGAGGTGCCAACCCGGCATCATTGCTTTGAGTTGGTGCCTCCGGAGAGGGAGGACAAAGTGCAGAAAACCTTTTCACTTCCATTTTCATCTGACTCTTGTCACCCACCAAAACACATCGATGTGGCAAATTTGGACCATGTAGGTTACATATGGGCAGGCATTTCTTGGGATGCAGTGGACCCAGCCAAGCTAAGCGGCTGTGACGGGAATGCAGTGTATCACTCCTGTGAGCCTGAGAATATGGTATTCTTTAGAGAATGTTATGTTAGCTTTGCAAATTTTCCTAATAGCACCGTTTTTATGTTGTTTTGTACAGTGTTGCTGGCTGTGGGCGGCAGTGTACTCTGACTTATGCTCTTTACAAGGGGGGTTCAGACTCCCTCTGATTATCCATTGAATGGGCTAGGAAGCTTTGTGAAGAGTACTGAAGTCCTCTCTTCCTCTTACCATTCAGGTTCTGTGCAAAGGCACTGTAAGGCCAACAGGAGACAAAGCTGTCTTGAAACTGCTTCATGGAGACTTTGACAATTAGAATAAAGTTTATTAAAGCACAGAACTATCTAAGTGTGAGGTGAACTACTGGGCGCCTTTATTGCAATGATGCTTGCTATGCTTACACCTGATGTACACGTTGTAGAATATAAAGAGGTGACAGGAACAGACTTTATTAGTTCATCATTGCATTAACATTCAGTTTTCTAACACGAAGTGGAGATCTCTGAATACTCCTTGTGTTGTGAAATAATGCTAGAGTGGAGGAACTCCAGTGTCTTTTCTGAATTTGCCTGAGAATGAACTCCTCTGTTTTTGTTACCAGGAATTCTGCAGCAGTGGGTCACGGCTGTTTCTGCTACGCTCTAATGCGTTCGATTCCAGTTGCCATCTATGTTGTTTTGGTAACAGGTCTGCGCTACCACCTGTTCATATGGAGCGTCTTCTCGCCAAAGCTGCTGTATGAGGGAGTGCATGTGTTCATCACAGCTGCTGTCTGCCTGTTCTTCACAGCAATGGATCAGAACCACTCTTACAGAGTGCAAGACTGAAAATAAGTGTGTGGTGTGTGGTTCTGCATTGCAATGTCCAGTGTGCCACTGGAATGGAAGAAGGAAAATACCGGCTTTAAATGGTTGTGCAGATTTTGAAGAGTAAATTGTTAAAAGGATTGTTTATTTTAGTCAAGTTCAGGATTTGAAAGGTCTGTCCTGTGTTAAAACTGAGTTTGCTTTAAAAATGTTGAATTGAAATAAACTGTTTTCTCATGGATACCTTTTGTTCTATAGCTGTCATTATAGCACTCTCCAAATAACAGAATGGTGATATTACATGTTTTGAATTTAAAAATATACATCTTAATATAAATACAGACCAGTGCCTTGTGGGCACAGAAAAAAATCTTGTGTGCATACAATTTTTTTACTTTCTTAGACTACAGAATCCTAAAAATGTGCAGGATTTCTTGGTGCTGTTCACAAGATCCTGAATCCATTAGCCTCAGGGGCTTTTTATGTTTGTTTTCTTTCTAATGGATGCATTGAAATGATTATTAAATTATTATTGTACAGACATCCCAGGTAAGAGATTTTGTTTGTTTTGCATAGGCAGCAAGCATTTCTATTTAAAAGCAGCATTTTCTTTGTAAGATGAGTGCTATCATTATTGATCTGCACTTCAGACACTGAATAAGAAACACTTACTGTCTAACAGAGTAATGAATCTCCTATGAAGTCCATTCACTGCTAAAATGTTGTTTCTTCTTATCAGTGTATAAATGATAAATCAGGTTGGTGGCAGCCACGCTGAACATTTGATCACGTTTCCCACACATGGGTAGAGGGTTGTGAGCAGTGAAGAGGAAAAGAGTTTAATGGACTAAGTTACCAGCAGAATAAAAGGTGTAAAAGGTGTGTTTGCAGTTTGCATCACCATCCCCTTAGTGACCTGTCTAGCCATCTCACTTGAATGTGCTGTAATTAAGTTCTAACAATGTTGTTTTCCTTGCTTCTGTCAAGAAGATACATGTTAATGACTGTACTGACTATCAGTATTCATGTGGGGGTTTTTTGCCTCATAGTTTTGTCCATGTTAGTAGCTAGTATGAGTTAGTTTAAATGTGTTCAAGGTATATCCGCAGAGAAGCATACAGAGAACTTTTAAATTTTGTTATAAATATGGAAAAAGAAAGATGTCAAGACCTATATAGCTGACAGAACAGTTGTTAAAATTACTGATGCACTTTTTGTCTCGTGTTTCAGACAATGCAGATGTCAAAACATAGGCTTTTACTTTTTATACATTAATAATTGGCCATCTTGATTACTAATAATGAAATATTTTTTCAGCTATAAAACAACCAAAATTTTCAGGACACTGGCAACATATTGCTCTTTATCTGAAAGAGAGATTACTGGATCTTAATGTCATTTACTGTGACCTGCTGGAAGATTGAAAATTAAATGCTTCTAATAAATCACTTTTTACTGACAACTATGGTTATTTAAAGCAGTTTGTGTTTGTGAATGTGCATCTACCATTTTCACAATTCTCAATATTTTTTTGGTTACCCGCTGGCTAGCAGCCATGTCGGCATTGTCTGCATACTCTCTGTTTACTTACATGGTTAATTTGTAAGCAGTCCTCCCCTATAATTCATACAGAATATGTTTATAAGATATTTGAGTCGAAGAGAAAGGATGCTAATAAAGAGGTGGAAGGGATAAAGCAGAAGTTGCTTCTGGTATGGAGAATCCTAAAGCAATGTGGAATGACATTCACAAGATCTTTTATTCCTTCTGGTTTGGTTTTTTGGGGGTTTTTTGGTTCTAGTATATCTCTTTTATCAAATAGTGGAATCTAAACTATTGTGTGTGTTATTAATATTGCATTTTTTCAGATTACTTAGTTAAATAATCAGTGTCTCCGTTCTCCTCTGAAGTTGAAAGATGTCCATATTGGATCGAGGATAAAATAAATAGCTTGGGAAAACTGTTGCTTAGGTCTTCAAGACCAGGAAAGAAAGGAAGAAGGAGAAGAGACTGCATCTCTGTCTCAAGGTGACTCATGAGTTTGCGTGATATGTGAAAGAAACATGGTGCTTTCAACTTCAGAACTGACATTCTTCTTCTTTTTCACCCTTTCCCTTTGGGTGTAGGCAAATGAAATAATATTTTAGCTTCATGAGCTTATGGGCTCTAGCAATGCAAAGCTGAATCAGTGAAGAAATGAATTAGTTCTTGCTGCAGGCAAGCAGGCTTTAACTGGGGGATTATGTTACAATAATTTTATTTTAAAACTACATAAAGTTTTGGCATATGATCTGAATGTACAGAGAAAGCAAATGCTGAACACAAATTCTTATCTCACTAGTTAGTTGTTCCACCTCACTTCTTGTCTTGTTCAGTGTGTTTCAAACCCTCAGACAAGGAGACAGGTGACATAGGAAGCAGGAATGCTACTGGGGATGTTTTTTGCCATTCTGAGCATACCAGTTTCTTCTGTCCAAGTCATCTGTAGTCCCTGCTCCATTATGGGATCAGCCTGGGCTGCAGCTTCTTCGGTAGTACCGTGTGCATAGGCACAAACTACTCCTTAAATACCTTCTGAGCAGAGATGTTTTCCCTGTTTAGATAAAATTTTGCCATGTTAAATATTTCCGCTCAGCACCTTCACTGCTGGTCAGAGACAGGTTCAGCCAGTTACTGTGGTCTACAGCTTGCTCTGCTAGATTTCACTAGATCACCATCAGTCAGCACAGCTCAAAGCTTGTAACTGATGTCCAGCATGGTCCCACATATTCACAGTGGTGAAGCTTGAGCTTCATTTTTGTAAATGAATTCAGGTTTAAGAAAAAATATTTAATCTATTTGTATTTTAGATACTATATATGTGTATTTCTGCTCTCTAAGAAAAAAAGCCTCCATTTTTCTTGCCTCTCCATAAGCCAGCAGAAAATCCACAGCACAAACTCCAGCCTTTCCAGCAGGCCGGGCATGCATACTAGGCCACTGTTCATTCCTCCATGGTTCTCTCTGTAAGGGTCAGGGCAGTTTCTGGAATCCCTCACGTAAGGCAATTGCAAACTAAAGAAGGTTTAGCTCCACAGCTGCATAGTTGCAGGAGGAGAGGCCACTGTTGCAAGTTACCATGAAGGCCTTCCTCTGAAAAATCAAGGTTTCCCTGAGTGCTTCACCAGCAGGAGGGGAAAGAAGCTGTGATCCCACTGATCAGTGGGGCAGGAGAAGGAGCTGGCTGGTGTGTCATTATAGGCCTCCCACTCTCCTAACTATGAAAGACTGTGATTGGGGTGTTTGTGAGGCTAGCATTGCACCATCCAACAGAAGTAAGGAAAGTGTGGGAAAAAGCCTCTCTTCAGTCCACAGGCCGATAATACATAGGGAGACTTAGTCAAGAACTAGATGGAGGGAAAATGACTGAGAGGGAGGTTGCAGGACAACTTGTCCCTGACTGTTGGTACCTGATCTCTTCAGAGATGACAGACTCTGTGGAGAAGGGAAGAGCACTGGATATTGGACAGCTTTAGCAAGGCCTTCAGCAGGGTGTACTTGGCAGCCACATGCTGAGCTAATAGATGAGTGAGCTTGAAGGTGGACTGGATCTCTGGGCTCTGACTTTAGTCGTCTGCATCTTAGTTGGCTGAGAAGAAGTGATGTGATACTAGGACAAAGCACTTTAGGATCATTCTTGAGCTGGATAAAGGGAGAGACCAGAGCAAATCTGGAAATGGTACCAAATAGGAGGAGTGGTGTATATGCTGGAGGGGAGGACCACTCTTTGGAGGGAGCACTGGAGAAATGGGCTGCTGACAACCTGCAGTACAAGCCTGGGCACATGCTCCTGGCTGGTGATGGTGCAGGATGGTGCCCATGGACTGCTGAGCAGCCCTGACAGCCTGATCCTGTTGCCGGGCTCATCAGTGTTCAAGGACAAAACACCCCCCACACACATGTGTCTGAATGGACAGTTTATCCAGTACCTGGCCCAGATCCCAGTGGCCTGCCCTGCTGCTATCGCCCAGACAAGGGAACCCCAGAGGTTTCCAGCTTCTGTTGCTGGTATCCAGATCTCTCCTCTTACAAATGAGTCCAGCTTGAAGGTCTCTGCTGTTCACACACGTCTTCCAAGAGCAGAGGATGCACTCACAAAGAAGAAGCAGGATTTAATGAGAGGATGGGGCACTCAGCAGTGATGAAGTGAAGGACTCACACAGAGAAATACACACACTAGAGGCCTGTTTATACTGAGCCAGCACTTTTTCTCTGCTTTTTCCTCTGCTTTCCCATGTTTATTCCTTTCTGAGCTGTCTTGGTCTTTCCTTTTCCCATCCTTTTGTCTTTTCTCTAAGTATTATGTAATGACTTGCATGTTCCATCAATCCCCTTCAATACATGCTATAAGTTTTACTGAATCCTGAAGTGCTTTTCCCTGTGCATCCCATGAGTCCTATGCTCCTTCAGGAAGTAAATTCCTTGAGTATGCAAGATCTTCAGGGGGAGGCGTTTCTTTTTTGACTAATCCTGGTGTGCTTCACACCAGGGATAATTGTCCAGTTGCTTAGTGAGTGATTATATTGTCATCTAAATAAATTACTCTAAATTGCTGATTGAGCAATTAGGTTAGCAGAGATCCTCAGCAAGTCCTTGCCCATCTGACCTTTGTGCAATCATGAACAGTCTGTTATCAGCTAAGTTCACAGTGATTTGTGCCTTGTTTCAGCCTGGGGATGATGAAGCATCAGAGACCTTTTGGCTGCAGTCAGCTCCAAGGAGGGGAGGCATGGAGATAATGGAGGTGAATTCTTCTCAGAAGGGCACAGGGAGAGCCTCAAAGGCAACAGGCACAAGCTGCAGTACAGGACATTTCCAGGAGGTCAGGGGATTCTTTTCTTACCTGAGTGTTTACTGTGGGGATGGGACCCAGACCTCCACCCTGGGACATCATCCAACATTGGAGCAACCTCATTTAGTTGCCCCTTTTGTGGGCTGGAAGTTGTACTGTGTGTGCTCCAAAGATCCCTTCCAGCCAACATTTGGCAAGGATTCTGTGGTTGTGTTGTGTTTGAAGTTGTCTCAATTTCCTACTGCAATTTCCTACTGACCGTTTCACAGGTTATTTCCTGAAGTCAAAAAGCTTTGTAGTTGGTTTCATAATTTTAAAAAAAACCTAATAAAATAAACAAACTGACAAAAACCAAAATGTCTGTGTCGTTTTTTTAAAAGAGATAAACATCACAGCTGAAAACTTTTTAATTTTGGTTTTATTTTTTGTAGCCATGCATTTACACCTTAGTTGCAATGTCACCTGCCCTTCAGTGCCTCCATAGCTTGTGGATTCCCAGATTGATGACAAAAGGTGTCCTATTCTGCCATTGCCTCTGTTACGATTCAGATGGTTCTCCAAAATGTTCAGCTTGCCTGTCAGGACTGAAGTGAAAGTTGTGGCCTGGCTGTGATTTCTGCAGGTCCATGCTGGGTATATTTGGTAGGACACACATTGGTGACTGACTTTCTGAAGATGTTTTTCTGTTTTCAGATTGAGAAATAGGCCTGTGGACATGAATTCCATTTGTTTTGCCTGATGAGGGACAGAGGGTCATCCGAAAGGACCTGTTATCCATCTCTCAACATTTGATGAAAAGTTTGGGTTGCCCTGAGGAATAGCCCTGTTCCTTCAGCATCTGTCGCTCCCACTTAGTGTAACACCATTGTCTTCCCCACTTGCAAGGTACCAAGGACACATTTTCAGTGTGATACTAGGTTAAGGTGTAACTCAGTGGGATGTTCAATCTGTTGCTCAAAGGACCACTGTTTTTGCATGACATCATTGTCATCTGAAGAATTAAGGATGCCAGCCACTAGAGATGGGCCTTAAGCATCAGACTGACTCTCAAGAAGAACTGTACATGGCAAAACTTTAATCACCTATGCCTTTTTTAGACCTCTTATTTTTGAACTGCAGTGTGTTGTATTTGCTGACATCTGTTGCAAAGACCAGTGGTGATGCAGAACCTGACCCAGCCCCACTCACACAGCAAATGTGTGCCCAGTACTGCATGTTAGTGTATTGCTCACCAGCAGGAAGACGTGAGGTCCTGAACACTCAGAAGACCCTGAGAGCTGGTTATATGTGTCAAGATAGGAAGATTTGAGCTCAACTTTTCATAATAGAAAAATCTCCTGCTGTCTTTGGAGGCTGAAGAACTTCCCATAATAGCCCTTCTTGGTCTTAAGCTTTTGCTGACCTGCAAAGGCTGTTTGTATGGGGTCGTCACCTGAGAAAGCCGAGTCTGTGGTCACAGGGGCAGCACTGGAAAGCAGTGTAGTGTCTGCAGTTGTTCAGGCTTGCTGATTTGGCACAAGTTGGTTTGTCACGATTAGTGCACAGCAGTTGTTGAGCAGGGTTAGTCCATAGATCTTTGGGTGGCTGGGCACAAGATCAGATAAAGGAAACGTGCTGCTGAATCATACCTTGGGCCATGGAAATCAACATATTATTCTCTGTGGAGAGACTAAAAAGTGGGAGTTAAAAGGAGAAGGGACAAACAGATCCACTGGTTCCAATTCTGCCTTGGTCCCTGCATGTTGGCTGTAGACTCCCAGAGGAGCTTGGCTGATGAGGAACGCAAGGTGTGGAGACTGAAGGGAAATTTTGAGGCAGTACTTGTTTGTATTGTGGGTGGCTTTTTGTTTTGAATAACTGCTTAAGAGACTAACATGACTGGAGTCAACAGCCCAGAGCAGCAAGCGGCTTAGGAGTGGGTGAGCAGCTTCTTAGATTTTGGCTGCACATGAACTCACCCCGCACATCACTGCTCAGGACTTTTGGCAGTGGCACTGAAAGCCTAGTTCCTCCACAAAAGCCATGTTGGAGGGGCCTTGTCAGTGGAGTAAAGTCCTTGGTCCTTCCCTTTCATGACTGGAACACAAGGCAGCTGCTGAGAAAATAAAGAGGCCTGTTAGAGAGGATTTCCACAGCTGGAGATGCAGTTACGACTGGGGTTTTGTTGTCCACAGCTCTGACAAAGACATGCTCCTGGGAATGTGAACACCTCCTCTCTGCTCTGTGTAGGCAGAAAGTCTCAACATTGCCTGTTTATTGCTGCTCAACAGTGTGCCACAGCACGTAAGTACTGGCTTCCCTCCTGCTTTGCCCTAAGCGTGAAGGGCACCCCTGTGGAGATCCACCGTGGGAGGGAAAAGGGTGGCACTGCCTCGGGGACCACAGCACAGCACTTTGTGTTGGCACTGGCACTGAGATGCCTGCATGTGATAAATCCTTTGGTGAACAGCAGCATGGGGCACAGCTTTGGTTTGCAAAGCACAGTCTGATGTGTGAAGCATGTGAAAGATTACTATGTGGAGAGCCACTCTCAGCTGTGTGTGATTAGAAGCTCCATGCCTGGCAGGCCTGGGCACACTGAACCTGGGGAACCCCTGTGAGGGCACTGGGGCTCCTTCCCAAGGCTCTCAGTAGCAGACTGAGATGATTCCCTGATGGGATGTGAAGAACACTTCAGGGAAAGTACAACTGTGGTAAGGGATGTGCAAGGACAAAACAGAATTAGTTACTGGGAGCAACTGAGATGAATTTCTCTGTTGTGGGGTAGTGTGGAGGCCGCTGGGCCTGCTGACAGAGGCACCTCCGGGTTAGGGTGACAGAAAAGGCCTCTCCCAGGCTGCCTTTTGTCATTATGTCCATCTACCCCAGTTCTGTTTCTCCGGCTGGCCCGTTGGTCTCCCCGCCCCTTTTTACCTTATCTAGAAAGTTTTCCCTTCCCTGATTGTCCCTTGCCCCTCGCCACTCCCTCAGAGTTCCCCGTTAGCTCCCGTACCCCAGTCCCGCCTGTGTGCCGCCCCCGCGCCCTCAGAGTATTGGTCCCTGGTGCTCCCTCCGCCCCTACCGGCCCCATGTGCAAACCTGGACCTGCCCGCGTGCTCTCTCCTCCGTTTTGGTCCCTGGGACCCTTCACACGTGGTGGCTGGAATAAACCTCTCCCTTGGAACCCCATATGAAGACCCTTCCTGGCTCTTTGTCGTTGCCTCCTTCACGCTGTCCGGCGTGCCTGTGCTTGTAAGGTAGCGGCCTTCCTGAGCGGCCTCCCTGGAGATGCTTTCAGGGGGTTGCAGCAAATTACCATCAGCCAGTGCAACAAAGTAGTTTTTGCAGGGTGGGCTGTGCTGTCAATCTGTCTTGGGGTGACAAACCAGCACACAATCCCATCTGCTGTTTTGATGCATGCAGCATCTCTGAGTGAGCCAAAATGAATCGCATTTATGAAAACCCCAGAATTTAAAAAAAAAGAAAAACCTACCAAGCAAAAAACCCCAAACCAAAACAAACCAAAACCCAACTAGAGAAATCCTACCACAATAATCAGGACGGTTGCCTGACTGGAACTACAAATGAATTCACAACAGCTGACTTCCAATAGGCCTTCATTTCTACATCCTACTCAGAGCGTTTTACTAGTGGAGAGAAAAGGGAACAGAAGGAAACAAAATGTGTATGACCTTATTTGTACTGCTGACCTGTTTGAATCAAACCTGGAGCAAAACAGAGGTTGCAGGATATTCTAAGTTCCTATATCTCTTGGCTAAACATCCACAGTACCTCAACTATAAAGTCCCCAGGACAGGCCTCTGCTACCTTGACTTCAGCAATTTTTACAGCTTTTTACACTGTCTCCCATAACATCCTCCTA
>VXBT01000094.1:0-14580 GCA_013400235.1 Oriolus oriolus | reverse complement strand
CTCCCCCTCAGCTGCCTCTCACGTGAGAGTCCCGTGGATGTGGCCTGTGGGGTTGGGGTGCCACAGCTGGGACAGTTTGTGGAAGGAAGGATGGGTGTTCAGTGCCCTCGAGCAGAGGTTACAGCACACACCCAAAACCTCCTCCTCCCCCCTCCACTGGGGGGGAGTCTGTGTAAACCTGGCTTCTGTGAGCTGTGCTCTGCCCCCACCCCTAACTCAGCTGAGGATGATTCTCAGGGCAGCTGGTAGCTTTGGCCTCTTGTGGATGCATACCTTTCCCTCAGCCTGAGATATCTGAATAATGGGTTTCCCTTTATCTAATCAGCAGTTTGAATTTCAGTCCAAAGTCCCAGTTTCACGGAGGCTTCTTTGGTTGTAGTTTCTTTATAATGAGCAAAACTTTATATCAGTGTTTGAGGCACGAACTATTTTCAGTCTCTGACAGCCACAAAACAATCAGCAGGATGGAACTCCTGTCCTGTGAGCACAGATGGAGAGAGGCATGTTTAGCATGGAGAAGAAAGGATTCTGTGAAGATCATAGTGTAGCCTTTCAGTACTCAAGGGGGCCTTACAAGAAAGATGGCAAAAAAGTTTTTAATAGAACAACAGTAAAAGATTTTAAACTAAAAGGGGATAAATGCACAATAGATATAAGGAAGAAATTTTTTTATGATGAGATTGGTGAAACACTGGAAAACCTTTCCCAGAGTGAGTGGCTGTGTGGGGCTTAGTTGCCAGCTGGGGTTAAGCCATGACATCATGCTAGGTTTGAAGTTGGGCTCAATGATCTTAAAGTTCTCTTCCAACTTAGATGATATTAAAATTCTATGTTCCTATAAAAATGAGGACTCAAAACTTTCCAGCTGTTGATTTGACTCTTTTCATGCATCAGGAGAAAGGACTGCTATTCTTTCAGCATGTTCTTGCATAAAGTTTCAGGAAATACAAAGACTATAATTTTCAGCACTGAGTTTTGGTCTTTGCTTAGAATGACAAGCATGTTGCATTGTGATTTATGCCCTTTCCATATATATTCATGACAACCCCATAGCATTTTAAGCCTTCTTCTTTTGTTATTTGGAATGACAGAAGTGTGAATATAAGTGAATAGAGATAAGGAGAGGAGACAGAGAGAAGAGAATATATCAGTTCTACATACAGGCAAGTGGAAGAATGGCTGCTAAGTGGCAGTTTCAGGGCTGTAAAGGTTAGCTGGGGACATAAAGGCAAATAGGCATCTGTCATTAGTTGACTGGAACAGGAATGCTCTTTGGACTTACAGTTTGAAGTTGGCAATGAGAATATCAGAGTACAGGCCGTCGGGTCTTGCATCCTGTTTGCTGCAAGGGTACATGCTTGCCTGGCGTAAAATCACACTCCATCCAGAAGTTCAGCCATTGAGTGGTTGTGTATCTGATTAACTTAAGAACAGTTAAAAGCTCATTGAGTACATTAACGTGACTACAGCATTTATCTGTCTTAGGAAGAATTCCAAAAGTCTTCATGAGCACTGGAAAATCACAAGCAGAAATTTCATAAACTTTCTATGCCAAAACCAGAAAACTAGAGAATGCAAGATGCCATACAGTTATGTGAGATACTGTAATTTCACTTCTGACTTTATTAATATGCATGCTCATTTTTACTGACTCACACATTTATGTTACTGAACATGAGATTGCCATTTTGAAATAATCATGTAATAAGATAGTTAATAAGTTTTCATTTATGAGGTTGTTTGGTTTTTTTGATAATTTGTATTTTCTTTAATGCATGCAACATATTAAAGTTCTGCTTCTCTCTTTTTTTAATTTTTTTTATTCTGGAGTACTGAAATTGACATTACTTGGTTGTGGGTTTTTTTCCTTCATCGCTATACTGCATCTGTTTATTTTCCAAAAGTGTCCATTCAAACAATTTGAAACATTACAACATAGATATTTATGACAAACTGATTATATTTTACAACCTCTTCCAGAGAGAGATAAATTATATCCACCAGACCTTTGCTGTTATTTTATGGTTACAGAGTCAGTGTATTAGTTTTGGCCAGATTTATGCTGAAACTGATATTTTATCAAGCTGGATTAATTAGACTTTTTCTTTTTTTTTTTTTTTTCATATCTAGGTTACTGCATGTAAAATTCTGGAAGCAGGAGAAATAGAAAGATGTAGCAATTACCTTGAATTGTAAAATTAATTCTAAATAATGTTCTTTTTGTGTTCGCATTTATCATCGCTACCCTGAAGCCATAGGGGCTTCAAAGGAAAAAAACTAAATCAGGAGAACCTAAAATACCTGGGGCCTTTGGAAACTGCTCCTACACGGAGTGATTTAACTCTGTGCAGTCTGCAAAATGAATCTGGGACTTCATAACATCCAAAGCCAGTGCATTCTGAGCAAGTGAAGCTAGTGTCAGACACTGCCCTGTAAGTCCAGGACTTGGATTTTACTTTCTTGATCCTTGAGGCAACACTCACCAGTTGTATAATTTCACTAAATAAGAGTAATAATTTAATGTGCACAACCTCCAAGTGTATCGGGTAGAACTTTGTGGGTATGGAAAAGCTTATTTCTGATGGAATGAAAATAGAGGGCACTGTATCTTGTTCAATTTGAAATTTAACAGTATATAATTATTCTGTAATCACATGTTAATCCTTTTTACACACTTTCTGCACATGTTTCAAGGCCTTTTTCTTTCATACAGAAGTTCAGATCTGGCCATGAGTCTCATGCAGGGTCATGTACAATTCCTCTACTCTTGATGAATTATGAATCTTCAAAATATTTGTGTTAAAGCTGTGGAAAGAAGATAAACAGATTTACACAAAAGAGGAATTGCATTCCATGTGAAAAATACTTTATAGACGGCTGTAACTCATTGTCTTGTTTGTGAAAAGAAAGTATCCCATTACATAGAGAAGGAGAGAGGCCTCAGTAGCTAAGTAGGAAAAAAATTCATGCTTATAAAATATAATGTATTTCTACAGAGAAGTAATAGTTGACTTTTAGCCTTCATGATTGTGTTTCATACTTCCACATCAATTCCACAATCAACTACAGTTTAATCATACTTTTTCAAATTTAAAGTATCTGAAATTATACTGCAAATACACTGATATAAATATTGATACATTCTTTTGGATATTTAGGAGTATTTACTGAAAACATTTTATAGTGAATATTGGCTAAGATTTCGCTGTAAAAAAGGTCTAGGGTTTGCGCTATCTAGAATCCATAGCACCACAACAAGGATAAAATTCAGATGATTTGACACTTTGAGCTGAATGAATTGTATTTTAGCTGAAATGTAACACCATAATGTATAGCAAATTCAAGTCAAAGAACATAAGGATTTGAAAATAGACCATTAATGAATGCTAAAATCACAGGAAGGTAAGCATTTTAAAAAAACACACAAGGGTTTTCAGAATTTATTTCTATTTTTTTCACTCTGGTAAACCTGAGTTGAAAGAATGTAAAACGCCTTGGGTGATTTTGACAGAAATTCTATAATGCATGGCAAATGTACTGAGTTGAAGTGGTGAATATTTAAGAAATACTTGAACAGACTGCAATTGAAATCCATTCCTGTTTAAATTTAAACAGCATAAAGGTTGCAAAAGGCCAACATGATTAAGTAAGGTGATATAAAGAGCAGTTCAAGCAAGAAGTGAAGGGTGTTAAAAATATATACACATGGCATAGTAAAGAACAGGATCTAAAAAAAATATGCAGAAGAAAGTTAAACCGATAACTGCACAAAAGAAATGGAATACTGAAAGCTGAATTGCACATAATGCTGAAATAAACAAAGGCCCCTTCAAATACAGTAGAACAGGAAATAGAGAGTTGAGAAAAGAGAAAATTGCCCTTCTAAGAAAATTACAGGATAATTTTGAGACTGGAAATGTGAGATTAATCAGTAATCTTATTTTTAGCTTGGTTTCCTGAGAAATATGTTTCACATGACCATTTTGTCTGTCAGTACTTTTCAGTAACTTTTGAAGAATTAACTGTTTCAGCTATATTTGACAGTGAATAGGAGGACTTTTAAAACACCTGCATTTTTTGTGTTAGCTGGCAACAGTTGCTGCTGAAAAGGAAAGGTTATGATGTGCACTGACAGCTGCTGTTTGAACCAGATGCTTGTTGAGACTCCACGTACTACCTGGTTCCTCTTCAGTCAAACCCAGACTTCCATAAGCCATTTCTTGCCAGCCAGGAGACAGAGGACAGAGCTGACAGCATTTTGGAAACAGCTGGGGTAGAGGCAGGGGTTGGGAGTGCTGCAGCAGAAGAGGAAGCAGGTCATAGCAAGTGAGTGTGTACAACATATGTATGGATGCAGGAGCAGATGGTGGAAGGTAGTTGCATCAGAGAGTTCTGCCTGGTTCCTTGTCAGAGGTTGCTGCTATGAACCAGAGAGATTATTCTGTGCTGAGGGGAGGGAAGAATTAACTCCCTTTCCTGTCTATTCAGAAAATTGAGTATAAGATCTGAGATGCTGGATCATACTGTGTTTGATTATTGTGAATAGAGGAGAGCAAAATTTTACTCTGTGCTGTCAGCTCAGACAGGAAGTGAAGTTTATCATATATTCATTAAGTGGTTTTCTGGACAGTAAAGTCAGACTCTTTTTAAATTCTCTGGTGTCACACATTCTTCAGAAGAAATGCAAAGCAAATAACAATCATCACAATGTGTGGTTGTAACTCCCGATCACCTGTTTTGGATCTGGACAGAACAGCACCCAGCTATGTATTTCTATCTAAACTGCAGGGAGCTCTACCCACATGTCCTGTTGTGCTTCTTCACATTTCTTAAAATCTATTTAATTCCTGACACTTTTATTTTTAGCTGAGTAATTCATAAGAAGAAGACTGACAACAGGAATTGAAAGGCTAAAATAAAGAGAAAAAAAAAGTACAACAAAACTCTGCTTTAGTGCAGTGTTTGTGTTTCTTCTCTGATATAAAAGCTTTAATAATTGAAACTTTAACATTTTGTTTTCATATTTCCCATAGGGTAATAGAGGAGAAAATCTTGCAGGAACTTGCAATAATTTCATCAATGGGATATAAATGAGAACAGGATTAAATCTTGAGTACCATGTTCAGTTCTGAGCTCCTCAGTTCAGGAAGGACGTTGAGATGCTTGAGCGTGTCCAGAGGAGGGCAACAAGGCTGGTGAAGGGCCTGGAACACAAGCCCTGTGAGGAACGGCTGAGGGAGCGGGGGCTGATTAGCCTGGAGAAAAGGAGACTCAGAGGTGACTTTATCACTCTCTACAACTCCTTGAAAGGTGGTTGTAGCCAGGTGGGGGTCGGTCTCTCTCCAGACAACAACTGACAGAACAAGACGACACAGTCTTAGGCTGCGCCAGGGGAAATACAGGTTGGATATTAGGAAAAAGGTTTTTGTGGAAAGAGTGATAAAATTCTGGAATTGTCTACCTGGGGAGGTGGTGGAATCACCATCCCCGGATGTGTTTAAAAAAAGACTGGATGTGGCACTCAGTGCCATGGTTTAGTTGAGGTGGTGTTAGGGCATGGGTTGGACTCGATGATCTTGGAGATCTCTTCCAACCTGGTGATTCTGTGATTTTGTGATGTTCATCTAGAATTTCTAGAAATTTCTTTGCTACCATTTAGTCATACTAATGTCCTGCACTTTAGTGGAACTTGGCTATTCCAAGTCATCAAATCTAGCTTCTCTTATTTGAGGTAACAACATCCTATAACCACTTCCACAAGATGAGGAAGCTAACGTCTTACTGCATAGGTGTTAGCTCATTGTGTGGTAACCTGTTTTTGGTTCCTAGTAGAGCCTTGTGTTAAGCTATAAGCCCCTTGTCTCCATCCTACCTGATGTAATCCTTTTGAATTTCCTTGTATGGTCCTGTTTTAGAAGCTTCTAAGTTGTTCAGTACCTTATTGGTCTCCTGTACCCTCACCCCTCCCCGGACCTTTCCCATTGGTCTGTTCATATTATGCCTCCGACCCCTCGACCCTCCCTATAAAAGTCTCATGCCTCCATTTTGTGGGGTCTTTTGGCCTCTGGAGCTCGTCCCCTCAATAAACCTTTGAACTGCAAACCAAAGTTCCCTCTCGCTCCTTTATCTCCTCGGTGCCATCCAGCTGCGAGCTGCCTCTGACCGCCTCCCCGGATCAGGCAGAGGGTGCCCGGTGCCCGAAGTCAGAGCCTGCTAGCCAGGGCAGAGAAAAGGAACTACAACACATTGGACTCATTAGACTTACCAGAAGCGTGTTTCAGGAACCATGTTTCTTATGAGTGGACACCTTCTAACACCCAGCATAAACTGATGGGGGCTTAGGCAATGTTATTTTATATCATATCATGACAGTATACACATTTCTTTATAAGGAGTTTGGTTTAAAAATGGCTGTTTTTCTGGATTTAAATTTCAATAGTACAACACAATGTATACTTAATGAAAATCCAGAATTGTCAAAACTACTCTTTAGAAGATTAATCTCTGTAAACTGTGATACATTAATTCAAAGGCTTGTATGTTATTATTTCCAAAGTACTGAAACTGCAAGTACAATGATTTAGGTTTATTCACAAAATAACAACTAAATTCATGTTTGGTTTAATGATCTAATAGTTCTAAAAAAAATAATTTAAAGGTCTGCAAGGTAAATTTTTCCACAACCTTAAAAAATTGATCGTTATTAATTGATATTGTAATTTTTCTTGCATTTCAGAGTTTGTGATGCAACAGCAGACTGTGCATGAATGGGTTGAATTCATAGCAGCTTTATTTATTTCATTGAGGTCTAATCTGTCCAGTATTTATGGAAAACTCATATCAAACAATGTACTATGCAGAGCGTGATTTTGTATATCTGCTTTATATAATTTTCCAACAAAATAGATAAAAACCCCAAGTCTCAGATTTTCTTGAGTTGTTAAAAAAAAGAAATCCAACAAATCCTGCTTCTTACATAAGAAATTGGCAGTTTATTTGTTTGTTTAAAAAGAATGCCTCTTATTCTTTTTGGTAGATTTTTTTTGTATCTTTTTTTAAGGAATTTGTAGAACTTTTGTTGCATAGCTTGAATCTCTTAAGTTTAAATTTCTTCTTAATAGTTCTCTGTATTGCAGATGTTTATGATAAAGCTTTTCAGCAGCATTTGGGTTTTTTGGCCAAACTCTCCTGTTACCTGAGCTGAATGCCATTACTGTTGCCTGAAAAAACAGCTTTGAAAATCTACATTCAGTTCAGTCTCAGTCTTCAATTTCCTCTAAGCAGACCAACTAGAGTTCTATTTCTTTGTTTTTTACCTTTAATTATTTTTTGAGGTATACCATTTAGGACTCCATAAAAGAAGGGCAAATTTAGGCAGCACACAGTCAGAAGATAACATGGAATCGTACTTATCAGCTTGACCTTTCACTCAATCTCCCGCCCAGATCAAAATCCTGTGCTACTAAGAGTCATACACCTGCTTGTCCATGAATGATAATCATGCAGTTTAAAGCACAGAAAAAAAATCTGAATGCCCTGTTGTGTTTGATTTTACACCGATCAGCTGTGTTATATTTTTGTTTTTGCGCATAGCCTGGGTCATTCCTCTTCATTGGCAAGGCTTAGCTCTTATAACACATTCTGTAAGTCTCCATATATTGTAGATTTTACATTGAAAATGGAGTGTGCTGTATTTTTAACACAGAATATTGAAAGACATTGTATGAAAGTGACTTTGTCTAGGTAGCATACTGTTTTTACATTCTCTCTTAAACATGTTGTTAGTATTCAATTTTTATATTTAACTCTGTCTAATACTCTAATGAAATCGTTTAATGAAATGACCATTTTCTAGACTGCAACAACAACAACAAAACAAAATAAAACAAAACAAAACAATTGCTAAGGAAAAGAAACCAGAATAGTAAAAATCAACTCCTTCTTTTAAATTTCCTGATTCGTTGTTCCTTTTTTGAATTTGTGATGCAATTTTCCTTTTCTTTTCAACACAGGGGGTAATTATATGAATTTTCTCAAATTTTCATCATTTTCTAATTCTGCTCCAATGTAACCAATCTAATCTTTTCAGCCTGATGTATTTTTAATTCAATTGCATTTGGCTCAAAGAAGTACATGAATGGCCCAAATGAGTCACACCAAAGGTTATCTCATCTTTATGAACTTTGGAGATATAAATCTATGTCTCATTTCAGGCAAGCAGTTAGGGACTCAATGCCCAACACAGTGCAAGGAAAGACAGTAGGATATTTCACTCAAGCAGTCTCCTAGTCTCATGTAAATCAAATATGTTTTAATGTGACAATTTAAATTCCAGTAATATTACATTGAATTTACCTGTATATAAATAAGAGCTTCAAGAAAACTGATTATTGCAGTTTTCTATTGTAAGATGTTTTGAGCCATAATAATCCTAACTTCTGTCATGAATGATTCCTGGCTTTCTGTTATTTCATCTTTGAATTTCTTCTCAGTAATAGCTCTAATAATCTGAAAACATCCTTGGAGGTATAATATTGAAACTCTCTTGGAAAACAGCAACAATTTTTCAATGAAATTGATAAAATAGAAAGTTTCTTTTGAAAAAAATTAAAAAGCAGTGTGAATTAAGAATGCTTAACTTTGTCATACCTTAAATGATGATGATAACTAACCAATTTTCCTATTATATATATGATATACTTTATCTTATACCTTCAGGCTCATTTGTTCCAGAGGTCTGGAAAGTCCTTACACAGGTAGTAGGCGGCAAAACTGTCTCAAAAGAAGAAATATCATGCTTCTGTAATTATGTATTGCATTTAGAGTTCTAGTATTATATTTTACTGTATTCAAATGCATTTTAGTCTCAAGATCCATTACCTTAAATGTTTGCAATCATGAAACTATCTGGAGATTCTAGTTAGATGCAGGACCCCATCAGGTGAGATGGAAACAATCATAATAGATGATACCTTGAAGAGTAGTGTTTCTGATAATTCATGTAACATTACTCAGCCTGTCAGTGAGATTTTGAGAAATTCTGAGTGTTAAATCTGAGAGCATTAACTTTTATTTACGTAAAATCTGTTGTTTAATGCTAGAGGTAATCTAAGGTTAGTAAAAAAGGCATTGCTTCTGTATCCATAGTGATTTTTTACTACTTGTTAGCTGTTTACCCTCAAATAGGATATCGATTTCGTCTTATGTCCCGTAACTATCTTTTAGGTAAAGGCATTACACTGTATGTTTACACTGCTTTTATGTAGTACTGTATACACTAGGAAGTTTTGCTTACACAGGATTACCTGACAAGTTAACTGAGAGCATCTATGCAGCAGATGAAGTTCAAGCAGCTGGGGTTATTCACCTCTTTCATTCAATATTAGTAATAGTAAAAACCAACAGTGACAAAGAAAAGGCACAGCGTATTTATTTATTGCTAGGACTACGAGTCCTAGCACCGTATAAAATTATACAGAAAATAAACTAAAATACTACTAAATCCATATAAATTATATTAAATTAATGCAAAATAGTCACGTATGCTTCTAAATAGGTGCATGCAATTAACATGCAGCCTGGCCTTTCATAAGTAAAAAAATT
Source organism: Oriolus oriolus (assembly GCA_013400235.1). Lineage (NCBI taxonomy): Eukaryota > Metazoa > Chordata > Aves > Passeriformes > Corvidae > Oriolus > Oriolus oriolus. Next base: position 4,977 of record VXBT01000094.1, on the reverse strand, counting down.
GCAAAACCATCCAACTTACAAGAGAACTTTGGAGAGATATATTCCCCATCAAGGATCTTTCACTCATACTTTTTACTGTCTTTGAGTAAATTTTAGCTAATGATTTGAATTGTGTAAGAATTGCTATTTCTATGCTTTTCAGCAGACATTGGTTTTGTAAAATGTAGTCAACATGGAATTTGATCACTGTAAACCAAAGTAATTCTATTTCAAATTCCAGCACTTCAACTAAAAGCTGTAGCCACCTGAAATCAATATAGCCCACAGCAACATTTCTGTGTTCAGCATTCCTGATAGATTAATGCCCTTTACAAAATTATATTGCCCACAATAAATGAAGATTTTCTGAAAGCATAACTTCAAAAGAGAAATTCAGTGTATTTGCACATATCTGAATAACACACACAGTATTGACAGGAGTAATATATGACGATATTTTTTAACTGTAACACACAAGATTTTCTGTGTGAAGATCAGATTATTTTAGACTTTTTTTTAGAGGGAGTGAAACAAATAGTCTAAGAACTACCCAAACAAAATTTGTTCCCCAGCAGTATTTTTTGATAAAGGATAAATTTAGAGTAAGTTAAATGGAAAAACTTTTTTTTACATCCTAAATAGTTAATCAAAGGAGATTCTGGAATACTGGTTTCTTCTCATATTTCTTTCAATAAAGAAAATGCATTAAATACTTCCTATGGAAAAAAATTGTCCAACAACCAAAGTAATTCAATATTTATTCACCACCTAACCAAAAATAATATATGAGTGGTAATTCACCCCCTCAATTAATTTTCATACACAAAACATTGACTTTATTTATTTATTTATTTATTTACTTATTTACTTAATTACTTATTTTCCTGAGATGGATTAGAAGTTACTTCTGTTTTTTTTTCTGGAAACTCCATCAACATAAAGATCAAACAGATAAAATCCCCATTCCAAAAAGAATCACCAGCCTAAAAAAAAAAACCTCAAAAAACTACACAGTAGTTTGAATGTCTTGTACATTCCTGGTCTAATATAAATTACTCCTTTAGTAATATGGATTATATCACACTGCCTCTTTTACAGCAGAAAGTACTCTACACCATTCTTTCTGCTGATCTACTTAGTGAAGTAAATTTCAAAGGCAATATTAATCGCACTGCTGTATAAACTTTATTATTGTCCTACATACATTTGTATGTTGGATGAAATCCTTAGATCTAATAATTCTATATTCAAATAATAACTTATAATGTGTACCAGCAAGGCCTGATATAACTGCCACACCTCATGGTCTGACTACCAGGTTCTATGATATAATATATAAAATCATAAAGAATGATGACAATTTAGGCTGATGTTAAAGATTCAGTGTTCCAGTCCACACTCTATTTCATACATATTTCTGTATTTCTGTAAGTAGATGGAATGCCCACAGTCATACTCTGCATGACCCCAGAGGATATGAGTTGTGTATTCATCATTGGAGACAGGGGATGCAGAGACATTTCTCCCTCTTTTTTGAAAATACAGCCTGCACCTGACAGACTTCATAAATTCCAATTAAAATTCACAAATAAATTTGTAATTCACACATCTATCAGTAATGACAGTGTTTTTTTCTTTTTTCGTTTTCCTTTTTATATCTTTTCCCTTTCCCTTTCTCTTTCCTTTCTTCTTGTGAGTCAAATAATTAGTTTTGCTAATCATTCTCATGATTACCTCATCATTTACTTAGTTGTGGAAATTTGTTGAGTGCCTACTCTCTCCCAGTACGTTTGTCAAATAGCATATATTCAAGTAGGAGGAGACTATTACTGCTTTTTGGAGGAGAAAGAAGGACCAGTGAACTGAAAAGAACTGAAAGAGCAGCATTACAGAGATAAGCACTCTGTGATTGTTAACTGGTGTGCAAGTTAATATATTTACTTTCCAATTACGTTTACAATTTACAAGAAGTCTGATTTTAAGATTTATAGAAAAAAATGCATCTAGAATCTTAGTTTTAAAAAACCCCAAACCCAAACACCGTAACACTAAAAAGTGCTGGAATTTGTCATTCTTAGCTCTGGCAATCATTGTGTGCATAAGCACTCTTCCAAAACTGTGCCATTATTTATTTAGTCAATACATAGTTGTCTCAGGTTAAATGCAGCTGATTATTCCTACGTGTGATGTCTACCTTAATTATCAACCATCAGCAAGACAAGTCATACAGAATCTTTTGAGATCACCTGGAAAGCTCAGAACTCTTTCTATGAGATAACCATCTTACCCAGCCCCCTCACTTTTGCCTTGCACATAGACTTATCCATTTATCTTGCACTTCTTCAAAGCATTTTGAAGCATCCACTACAACCATGTCAGAACATAATCACATATCACAAAGTTTGAAAATAAAGCATGTACTCAGCAGAGAAAATACAGCATACAAAAGACTTAAGTCTGTATGTTCTCCCCAGGGGTTCAGAAAACTTCCTCTCTAACCTACTCTCAGGCTGTCAAGGAAAATACAAGTAGATATACAGGTAAGTAGCTAGACATACAGACACAGGCAAAATGAATTCTTTCAGAAAATCATAAAAAGGGAGGAGAAGACATGAATGCTCTCTCCACAGAACAGTTGCAACAACTTTTGAAAGACATGAACAAGTGAGCACACTTAAACACTGAGCACAGTTTGACAGTAATGAATTAAAAATGAGTTACTGTAACTTTTCCTATTATAGGTACAGAATAAATTTTCATTGAGATAAATGCTTTTCTTTTGCTAGCAGTATTTCTTGTTCATTTGTTTCTTGTCCTGGATTTTTTTCTTTCCATCTATTTCTTTGGTTTACAGAAGCTGAGCCCATATTATTCTGCAGTATATAATTCAGGTAGGAAGAGATCTAAATCCTGGCAGGGATGTCTCCAGACAGATCTCTTTGATACAGGACATGTTTAATAACTAACCTAAGGAAAGATACTGGATATTTCAGTTATACAGAAATGTCAGAGCAAACACAGAAAATATGGGATTGACAAACATACAGCCCAAACAGTTCCACCCATATTTATATCAACACACATGTTATGGTATAAAATCAGTATAACAGAACAGATGATATTGGCAGGCACTTCTGAAGAACAACTAGTCTGAATCCCTGCTCAAAGCAGGGAGATGCCTAGAGCAGACTTTCCAGGATTATGTCCATTCACATTTTTAACATCTTCAAGGAGGAAGATTTCACAGCTTCTCTGGGCAACCAGTGCCAGTGCTCAGCCACCCACAGAGTAAAATAGTGCTTCCTGATCTTCAGAGGAAGGAACCACAAGGGTATGTTGTTAGCTCATGGATCAACTTGCTGCCCACCAGGACCCTAAGGTCATTTTTCTGCCAAGCTGCTTTCCAGCTGGGTAGCCTGCAGCCTCTGCTGGTGTCAGCTTGCTTCTTCCCAGGTGCAGGACTTTTCACATCTCCTCACTGAGCTGCATGAAGTTCCTGTCAACCCATTTCTCCAGGATCTGGATCGTAATATGACCTCTGGGTGCATAGCCTACTCCCAGTTTTGTATCATCTACAAAATCCTTGAAGGTGCAGTCTATCCTATCATCCAGATCATTAATGAAAATGTTAACAGTATTGCCCCCAGGTACTGATCACTAGGGTACATGCCTAGCGAGCTGCCTCCAGGTGGATTTTGTGCTGGTGATCATAGCTGCCTAAGATAGGCAGTTCAGCCAGTTTTTAGCTCACCTAACTGTCATTGGTCTAGACTGCACTTCACCACTTTGCTACCGAAAATATACTATGTGAAATACTGTAAAAAATGCACCATAGGTCAATTATTTTGTTAGTTGCTTCTACACCTCTGTCTTCCTATCTCCACCATGTTTTCAAGGCTGTATAGATGAGGCTGCAATTTTTCCCCATTTTAATGATACATGAAGAAGAATATAAATCAAATAAATAGGAAGTTAGATATTTTCAAGAGAAACACAGAAATAAGACTCTGTGTTAGTTTAAAATAGGCTAGTTTTTTTAGTGGTCAGAAAAAGCCACAGGAGTGGCTTCCGAAAGATGAAACTCCTTGAAGCTTCTACTATGTGCAGCACAGAGCCAAGCACTGATGGCTCTGATGATGGGCAGGTTACTAGCCCAATCAGAGAAGTTGGTAACACCTCTGTGATGACATATGTAAGAAGGGAAAAAAACGCGGGGACTCTCTTTCTGAGGGGTGGGAGACCTGCGTGGCCGGAGCCCTCCCGAGGCCAGGACCACGTGGTCAGGGCCACCCGTGCCATGCTGGCGGGGACCACGTGGCCAGTGATGAAAATATGGTNCACCCGTGCCATGCTGGCGGGGACCATGTGGCCAGTGATGAAAATATGGTGAACAATTCCCCAATACGGAGCACAGAGATCAGCCTTTTCAGTGCAGCGAGGATCTATAAGAACTTTTCAATTGATAGAACTTGAGAACAATAGTACTTACGGACAACAATTTTCTTCTGAGTCAGAGAAAAGGGAAAAGTGAGGACATGTGAAGAGAACCAACATGGCAGCACTGAGGTCAGTTAAAAGAAGGAGAGGGAGAAGGTGCTCTGGGCGTCAGAGCTGAAATTTTTCTACAAGCTGTGGTGAGGACTACAATACAACAAACTATTTCCCTGTAATTCTTGAGGTGCATGGGGGGATGCAGAGATCCACTTGCAGCTCATGCAGAAAAGTGCTCACGCTGGAGTGAGTGGATTCTGAAAAAGCTGTAATCTAGTGAGGAACTCAAAAAGAGAGAGAGGACCCTTTCTTCCAAACTAGAACAGCTCATCCTTAAAAGACTAAGCCCCATGAACTAAAATGACCCACACTATGCAGTTTTGGGAAGACTGCTTGGTTGTCGGAGGGACTCATGTTACAGCAGGTCAGGCAGGACTGCTGTCTGTGAAAATTGAGACCATGCTAGAAAACTCACAGAGAACTATCTCCCACTGGAAGGACCCCATG
>VXBT01000088.1:1201-12904 GCA_013400235.1 Oriolus oriolus | reverse complement strand
TGGAGAGAGACTGTTTCCAAGGGCCTTGGGTGACAGGACAAGGGGGAATGGCTTCAACCTGACAGAGGGCAGGTTACACTCTCCCAACAACTGACCTCCCCCCGCCAGCAAAACACAGGAGCTGAACATCCAAGCCCAGGCTGCACAAAAAACAAGGAGCAGGTTTTGGCTAAGGCACAACTCACACAATTATCAACTGTGAGGGTGTGGACAGGCAGCAGCGATGCCTTGAGCTGCGCCTGAGCCTCAGTGTAAAGCAAAATACTTCTTTTTCTTTCTTAATCATAGAATATCCTGAGTTGGAAGGGAGCCACAAGGATCACTGATCCAACTCCAAACTTCTTGACAGTCTGTTTACCTTCTACACTTACTATGCTGCTGCTACCAAAGGCAGTTCAAGATCTGTCACATAACTTGAATTATATTGCATTTGTTCTTATTTTACACAGCATAAAGAGGCATTTGCAGAAATGACAGATAGTTTGAGACCACAGCTCAATAGTCACAGTAACGTAAACTGCAACCTAGCTGTGTATCTCAGTTCAAAGTTGCAATAATTAGAGGTTCAAGAGGGTTTTTGCCTAAACTTTATCCACTTATAAGGAAGACTGCACAAGGTCTAACACCACATCACCATCACTTTGTAACACATCGTGCAATAAAATCCAGTATTTAACTGTTGCACCTCATGCTGGACACAGTGAGAATATTCCCACCCTCTCCAAATCTTCCTTGCCTCTCTTTATCTGATCTACTTCTCCTGCTGGTCTCTCACACTCTGCACTTGAAACAGGAATTAGAAGTGGGAACCATGGCTACAGGAAGGGCTTCTTTCTCTACTTTCTACCAAGCATACCTTGGATAACTGATCAGCAAACAGCTGACAGCACAACCCAAGGGAGACATGCCCAAGATCTTCTCAGATGAATTAAAGTAACAGCAAATAAATAATCTGGATTATATTTAGAGTCACAAGACCAATGCTTGGCCCTGGCTAGGGGTGAGGAGAAGGCCCATCCAAGGTGACACCCAATTCTTTTCAGCTGAAATAAATTTAATTCCTACCAAGAGGAGCCAGGTTTCACAAGCTCTAACAGGCAAAGCGTTCACTGGACAGAGACTGTGTGAGTGCATAAGAGGGACTAGACTGGGGCCCGTTTTTTTCATCATGCAGAAATATAACAGCTTTTTATTCCGTTTTATGAGTCAGTGTTCCCAATGGAAAGAGCACACACATCATGGGTTTGGCACTGCACACCACTGCATTTCCTACCAGCCCCATCCCGCGATGAATCTGATCCATTTGGTTAACCTCTTCAAGGAGGGGTTTGTGCCAGCAGTGCTCTTCAGGAGCAGGAGGGGGGCAAGGCAGGGATGTGTCAGAGGAAGGATGAATGCCCTCTCCTTGCAGTCCCTGCAGCACAAACCACCCCTGTAAGAAAAACAAATGAGCCCAGAAGGCAGTCGGGAAACTGCTGAGAGAAAGGTCCCCTCCTGGCATGAGTCGAGCTCCAAAACAGTTCAAGGAGGTGTTCTGGCTTGCCACAGGGACAAATTGTCCAGTAGAACCTCTGACAGCTTTTCTCCCCACTGATTCACTCCCCAGTATGCCACTGGGCTGACAGACACAAGGATGCGACAGGTGATCACGCAGGTTTCAACAGGACATTGCTTGTCACAGTCCCTCAGTGTCACAAACACAGCAAAGCATTTGAGAGAACCCTTGAAAGTGTTTGAGAGATCCCTGAGCTGCCAGACACTGAGGGTTTCTCTTTTGGCCACAAAAGGAGGGCTGCAAAACTGCCAAGGTGCTCATGAGCTAATTAAAAAATAAAAAACTGGAATCAAAGGATCCAGCTCTAAACCCAGTCTCAAACCTAAGACAAGCTTCTGGTGAGTTAATAAACTTGCCAAGAGATCTCTGAGTCGATAGTGCCTTATCTTCTTTCTAATTCTAAGCTCCTTCCCCAGGATCTTTTGGCTAAATCCATCTCACCAATCATGTCAGAGAGTCCAGAGATCTTAGGCACACAGAAACATCACATATCACATGTGGGAGAAGTGCCCCAAATTATGGGAATTCGTATCATTTCCTTTTCTGCCTCTTTCCCCCAATCACACACATGTTGTGAATACACTACTAAATTTCATAGCTCATCCTCAAATCCCAATCTCTTTGCCTTTGTTTGCTACTATTATTACATTTTATGCCTTTTAGTTAATTTGGACTGCCTGAATAAGCAATTTGGCAGGCCAAAATATTAAAATGAAAATGTTTTCACTGCAATAACTTGAATTTCCCCAAATTACTCCTCCTGCTGACTGGTTTTGCTGCTGTAGAGCTGACCACTCTCATGTGACAACACACACGCTGTGGAGGCACGGGCTGATACCAGCTCCACCAACAAACACAGAACGCAAACAGCTAAAAACCCAATAGGTTTCAAACATGAACATTGAAGAATGCCAAATTCTGATACACATTCTACAGGGACAAGAAGCTAAGAGTTGTTTCGAGTTTTCCAGCTGCACCTATGATATAAGAGAAAAGTCCTCCAGTAACTCTGAATAAGACCTCTTTTGGAGTCAAAACTTCGGTTTTTGAGTCTAGCCTCCCACTGCATGACTGCTGTCCAAGGCAGCTATTGCTGGGAAAAGCAGCATTTGCCATTGCGTGGGATACAACAAAACCGGAAGAAAGTGCTCCTGTGGTGCGCCGTTAGGTTGATCAGAGCAGTTATGCTGGTATTTCTGGACTTCAGCCTCCCCCACTTAAAAATTCTGGTGCCATAAGTGGTAAATTTACTCATTTACTAGAATCTAAGTTCTGTACTTGGTGCCTAGAGACAGCATGAAGCTTAGAGGTAGAGGGGAAAGCAGCACTGCCTTCTCCCTCAAAAACACTGAAAAACAGAAATAAATTTGAACTTAAGGTTAAACAGGTTCCATATTTGTTAACTTTTCCTCCCCCCTCTGCTGTTTCCTATGCTTTAGGCAGTCTTGTTCTCAGTGGCTTCCTAACAGAGCCTGCAAAATTCCTTATCCCAGTTGTCCTCTTCCCCCTGGCAACAAGTGTTCTCTAGAGGTTGTGCTGGAACTGAGATGGGATCCTTGTCCTCTCTGAAGTCCTCAGAAAGTTTTCCATGAGCTTCTGTGGGAGCACCACTCCATCCATATGCCTTAATTCCTGCCTACAAGAAATAGGGTTTGGTTTATATCCATACATAAATCAGGACACGGCCCCTTATACTTACCTTGACTGTTTTAAGTTTTTTATTTTTAAAGGCTTTTAGCTAAGGTTTCCTGACTTTTATTTATGATAGCCTAGATCCCTGTAAAAGAGTCTGGAGTAAGTCTGTGCTTCCAACAGGACACATCCTACAAAAGTCTGGGAACTGTAAACCACAGGAAAAATCACAAGGCTTCAGGATGACTCATTGTCACTATTTTGCAAAGATGTTGGAAGAAACGGGGAAGCAAAGACTAATTAATTAATGTACTTCCCACTCTTTTGTAGATTCCCATTTGCTCTGCCTCACTTTCTGAAGGCCTCAACACACACAGAAGTGCTGCTCTGTCTGCAGACACATAGCAAGGATTGGGGCCACTCTCAGGCCTCCTCTTTAGACTGTTTCCAAAAGCATGGAGTGACAGGACACAGGGAACAGCTTCCCACTGACAGAGGGCAGGGTTAGATGGGATATTGGGAAGAAATCCTTCCCTCTGAGGGTGGTGAGGCCCTGGCACAGGGTGCCCAGAGAAGCTCGGGCTGCCCCATCCCTGGAAGTGTTCCAGGCCGGGTTGGACACGGCTTGGAAAAGCCTGGGATAGTGGAAGGTGTTCCTGCCCATGGCAGGGGGTGGAACAAGATGAGCTTTAAGGTTCCTTCCAACCCAAAGCATTCCAGGATTCCTGTGAAATTCTTTCTAAACGTTTTTTTTCTTGAGACTCTAAGAACATCTTTGCAAATGCCAGAAAGAGTCATGTTCTAGTGAAGAATGTTTCATTAAAAGCTCTTCAGATACCAAGAAAGACCTGAAAATTGGATAAGTGCAAGTTACAGTAACAATTTTCTACAAGGGGAAAGAAGTTTTCTCTCAGCTTGACCAGAGTCCTTCCCAGCAGTGTTTCATAGGGAGGACATCCCACTCACCCTGGAATGTTATCTTTCCTAATGAAAGTTAAGCAGTGAAGTTGCTTATTAGGAAAAAAACCCACAAAATTGTAACAATTTATGCCCTTCTATGGAAAAAACCCCTCATCTATCACTTCTCATGACAAAAAAATGCCAACATTGGAACTTATGATTTCAGAGTCAATATTCCTGCTCATCTTTGCAGGAGATAGGGGAAAAAAGTCCACGTTATCTGCTACAGGGCCTTGTTTGGAAGTGTTAACCAGTTCTCCTAACCTCCTCCACACTGTTAAAATCATGGATCTTGACCCAAATCAACTTGCTGTGAAGTCGGAAGACTTGTGACTGACTAGAGTGGGAACTGGATGGAACTCTGAAGAGAAAGAGTGAATGGGAAATGGGTTTTAAAGAGAGACCTCTTGCCCCCAAGGCGAGACAATCCTAGGAAACTACAGAAACACATTGTTCTTGTTCAGCCTTTTGCTAAGGCCAAAAGATTTAAAACTAACATGGTTCTAAAACAGCAAAGGCAAAGACTTCCATTCCGCCCCCAGACAGTCACAATATCCTACTGACTTTTTGCTATCACTGCAGAGTATTTCCAGCTTCAGCTAACAGCACAGAAGAAATGAAAACTTGCATTTTGCAGCTTGTCTGGAAATTAAATCCCTGATGCTCTATGTGAATCAGTTATTCACATGAAAAGTTTCAGACCTCTCAAACATCCTCTTGGCTCTTGCAGTGCACTGAATTATCTTCAGAAAAATGGAAAGACTTCTAAGTTCATGAGAACAAAAAAGGGAGGGTTTCCACCAACACAGGGACAATAAAGTCTCCAAGGAAATATTAAGGGTTCTCTGAAAACAGAAGTGAAAGCCATGCAGATTTGACAGCACAAATATTTCCCATGTGTCAAGAAAAACAAGTGTTCAACACACTAACTATGGACAAGACAAGCTGTGAAGCTGCTCTCCAAGGAAGTCCAGAAATACCGAATATCCATTCTGCTAACATGAATCTCACAAAGCATCATAAAAAATTCTCACAGGACCCTGCCTTCCTATCTGCACAGGAACAGGGAGAATCTGAGCAAATGACATTTCCCTATGCTAGGGAACCAAGCCTAGGTCTTGTTTCTATAAATTCACTGCATTCCCAGAGCCACACTATCATCTCCTGATTTGCTGTTCTTTTTCTACTCCACAGCGTATTTTCATCTCTCATTCAAGCCCAGATCTCCCTCTGCTTCCCCAAGTTGGGCACGGTTTTCTTTTAAGTCAACATCTCTTCTTGCAGTGGGGATGCTCAGGCTGAAGGACAGATGAGGACTCAAAGATCTGCCTGCCCTTAAGATTTTTCATGGGAAAAAAAAGAGGAAGTCAGGTCCTTGTCGCAAACTCATCTCCAGACAAATACCTGAGTACCTGTTCCCCACTGAGCTAAACCTAAGTACTGCAGAAATGGGCTGCTTGAGGTAACAGGCAGGATTTTGAACAGGACAGATGAAATTCCCTCCTTCCACAGGAGCACACAGACTCTCCTGTTCATCCTTTTCAGGTTCACAAGCTGCACCGTGACTTTTCTCCTTTAGTAACATCCAGATGGAAACTATTAACTCTCTACCACCATTAAATTTCTTCTTCTGATTCTAATCTTGCTAGCTTGGCTTTTTTTCATGATCACTCGGCATGCTCCCAGGAAAGGAGGAGTCCAAGAAAGAAGAGCAATACTCCCTGACAGCTTGTCTACAGAGATACTTAGCAAGAGAGACTGCTAACAATCCTCTCAAAAATCACTGCTTGTGGGACAAAGAGCCACCACAGAACCTGCTCCGACCTGTATACTAAACAGACCAAAACCAGAGTCTTAACTATAAAGCTACTCACTGCAACAATCAAAAAAACCTTTGATCATTACCAGGAAAGGGAAATTGAGTAGGGAATGTACATTCTCACTTCCACAAGCACATGGATACATGGCACATGGCTGAGACTACACTTGGAAACATCCAGTATAAGCGAGTACTTGAGGAAATCAAAGTTAGAGTGGATCTTAGGAACAATAATTTTAGTGACAGAACGGTGTGTTCACATTATCACCCAAAGATACTCTGCTTGATACTGGAACAACACTCAGTTATGTTAAATCTCTAGGCTCCTTCCACTGATTAGATCTGGTTGTTCCTTTGGCTACTTGGCAAAGCCAAACAAGCATTCACTGATCTCCTCTTCAGAGAAATACTCAAACCCCATAGTCTGGGGTTTTGTTTTAAAAGTCAGCTTAGTCATTAATCACTGAACTACACCAAACTTAGCAAGGCTGCAGATCTCTCATCTGCAGGTTACCAGAAGCCTTCCAACAGAAACAGAGCTGTTCCCCAAGCTTCCCTTCCTTTATTCTGTTGCTTGCCAGGAAGAACATGTAATAGCAATCTCTGTGATGCTCACATCTCTGCCCCATTGTGAGGATCTGCAGTTCATCAACTCCAGAGAAACTAAACTTACTCCACTTCTCCTTTCCCCAACCTTCACCTCTTAGTGCTTTGCAAAGGAAGGAGGTGCTAATCAATAAACTTTACAAGAGCAAAGTTTTTTCCTTTTCTCACATTTTGCAGTCACAGGCATCACCTCTCCCACAAGATAATCTGAAGGATACCATTTTAGTGCAACCCTACCAGGTTTCCTTGTCAGTCAAGAAAAACTTCAGCTTCTTCAGTCTTTTGCAAAAAGTTCTGAAGACTGTCCATCTTTCAGATTCACAAATTCAGACTAAAGTTTGAATTTATATATTGAGCATATATTGACAGGACAAGGGAAAGTGGCTTTAAAGTAAAACAGTAGGTTTATACTGGATATTAGGAAGAAATTCTTCCCTGTGAGGGTGATGGCGCCCTAACACAGGTTGGCCAGAAAACCTACGGCTGCCCCATCCCTGGAAGTGTTCAAGACCAGGTTGGAAGCAATGTTATCTAGTGGAAGGCGCCCCTGCCCATGGCAGGTGGTGGAAGCAGACGATCCTTAAGGTCCCATCAAACAGAAACTATTCCATGATTCTGTGATGACTCAATCTCTGCAGGTCCAGGCAGATGCCAAAGCTGCTCTTCACAGCCTTCTCCCTTCCCCTGCACCTCTGCCAAGTGCATCGGGCCTCAAGGACTGAAAGGACCACAGAGAGCCAAAGGGAGACTGTTGCACCTGCCTCACTGGGAACTCCTTGGGAAGCACTTTTCAAGCCTGCACTGAGCAGTCTTTGGAACACAGAGCACAGCCTGGCTGGCTCTGTGATCAGGAGACCCCAAACACAGGTGGAGAAAGAAGCAGCTGGGGCTCTTTCGCAGCCATGCCCAAGAGAGACTGGAAGGGTGCCCTCCCTCTGGTCTCCCTTTGTTGGGTTTCTGACTGGGTCTGAGGCAGGGGCTGCGATTCCTCAGCTGTGGGGACCAGAACCGCACCCAGGATCCTGGCACTGCCTGACAGCGCTCCGGACACTGGGATGGCTGCGTGCCCAAGTCTCCCCTGTGCTGCTGCTTCATTTGCTCTTAGGCACACCCAGAGCTCACTGCTAAGCCCAGATGGTCTCTGGTTCTGCCCTCTTCCTGACCCTGTGCAGGGATGGAGCATTGCTGTGCTTTTAGGAGGCTGTTCTTGAAAACCTCCAGCATTCCAAGCTCCTTCGCCCTCCGTGGAGGCTTGCCGGTGGAATCCCTCACAGATGCCTCCAGAGCATACCCCAGTTGGCTCTTCTAAAATCCAGGGCCTTCAGGGTGCTCAGCAAGACCTTTAACTCCACAGTGTTGTGGAACTGGACCTTCAGGACAGGGACCTTTCCAGCCTGATCTGCCCTCGTTCCTCTGTGTCTCTGAACAAAACACGGCGCAGAAGACAACGGGAGGAGGGGCCTGTGTGTCCCAGGGCTCAGGTTTTGTGCTGCTTCAGCTCCACAGAGATGCAGGTAAGGGGGAGAAACTAAACCGTTTATTAATGGAAGGGAAAGTGAAGGGATGAGATGGGGGCAAAAAAAAGGGGATAGGCAGGAGGGATGGAGGGCTGGAGGGATGGAGCTGTCAACAGGGAGGGAGAGGGCAGGAGCTACTGGAGCTTCCCACAGGCTCAGCTGTGCCCAGCATCAGCCGTGCCTGGAGCTCCAGTGACACCGACTGATGGTGTCCTCTTCACTATGTCCTGGAACTGTTCCTGGGACACTGGTTCTCTGAATCCAGAAGATGACCGGAGTTCTGCAGATCTTTGTCCAAAAATTGCTTGAATTTCCAGGTTAGTGGAGGATGGGCTGTCGTCTTTGCTCATGACTTGAAGGGCTGGAACAGAGAACAAACATGGTCAAGAGCCCGGACCTATGCGGACGCCCGGCGATTGTTCTGCCAGGGCCATCCCTGCCACCTCTCGCCATGGCCAGAAGAGATCAGCGACCAACGGGATCAGCTGGAAGGTGCTGGCCGCGAATCCCCCTCGTGCCCCTGAAACCTCTCTGTGCGCTGCCCATGCCACCCCTCGTGCACACAGGAAGCGAATCTCTCCGCAGCCGGGGCAGCGATTGCAGCTCCCCCCGCCAGTCCCCGCTGACAGCCCGCTGCCCTCACTCACCCTCACTGAGAACGAGGAGCTCTCCTGGCTGCCCCTTCAGGTACCGCCCGGCGATCCCTGGGAACACAGAGCCTGTCACGGCCCCAGCGGCACAGCTCCCTCCCAGCGGCGCTGCCAGCCCTGTGGCCACACGCTCTCGTCCCCCGGCAGGGCTCAGCCCGGGCCCTTGCCGCATCCTGACGCCCGAGGGCACGGCTGCGAGAGGGCGGCGGCAGCCCCGAGGGCGGGCGGGGCTGCACGGCCCCGGGCCCGGATGCCGCTGCCGGGGCAGCAGCCGGGGCTGGGGCCGAGCTGCGGCGGGGCGGGGAGGGGCCCCGGGCTCGTGGCTCACCAATGAACCGCACGGCCGCCTCTCGCAGGGACTCCTGCGGGCTGTACAGGTACGGCAGGGCCCGGCGCAGGTGCTCGGCCGCTCGGCTCCTGTCCTCTGCCAGCTGGAGAGAGCGCCAGGAGGGAAGGGTTGGCGCGGGCTCAGCCCCTTGGCCGGACGCTGCCTGCGCCCAGCCCTGGCCTCCCCTGGCCGCACAGCCCTGAGGCCCGGCCAGCAGCCGCTGGCGCCGGGCTCTGGAGGGGGCAGAGGGCCGGGTGCTGCCCGGGGAGCCGCGGTGCCGACCCGCCCCACAGCCCAGCGGGGCCGGGGCTCCATCGGCACCCGGCTCGGGGCCAGAGGAGCCTGGAGAAGAGCCCGAGCGGCCCCTGGGTGCCGCACTGGGCAGGGGCACAGCTGCCGGCCCCCCCCCCCCCCTGGGCAGCATGGGCAAGGGGCTTCTCCAGGCTTGGTCTTCTCCAAGCTGTCCTTACCAGACGCTTGCCGAACTTCAACAGCTTCTCCTTCTTAACCACCTGCTTCAGACCCCTCCTCTTCAGGAACCCGGCTGCACGATGCAGCGTTTCCCGGGAGGCCTGGATAGCAGCAGAGACCGGGAGATGGCACCACAGCCCAGGGCACAGGGCCCACATCCCTGTGCCAAGGCCAGGAGGATGCTGGAGCAGGGGAGGCGCCCGGACAGGAGGCATTTGAGCCCCCTTCCAGGGATGCAGCAGCAGCCCACAAGTCCTCACATTGGCCACACGCTGGTTTTCCTCATGGCAGTGCAAAAATAGTGGGAACAGGCTCTGGTACACAATAGCCTTAAGGGGCTTTTTTCCCTCATCCACTACCAAGTCCATCACCTTTTGAAAAAGTTGAATGGAGAGCAGCTGCACATGGCTGTTGTCCTGGAGGAAAGGAAGCAGAAAAGATGTCAGCACCAACTACTCCAGGCCCACCTGGGCAAAGGCCCAAAAATCCACAGGGCACAGAGTTTCTGTTCAGCAGCCAGTGCCTGTGGCTAGGGGCACAGAGCCTTACATTGTCAAACAGTGGCACAAGCGCCTCAGCCAGCTTTGGGGCAGTGCTGCTGGATACCAGGATGTCCTTGTACTCGAGCACATTCATGAACACAGAGAGGGATATTGCAACCACCTCTCCATCTGCATCACCAAGAATCTCCACAAGCCGTTGAGACAGGATGCCTATTCTTCTGGCCTGTGTGGAACACAAGACTGTGCTGTGAAGCCATGAACGGCTGCA
This sequence comes from Oriolus oriolus, assembly GCA_013400235.1. Classification (NCBI taxonomy): domain Eukaryota; kingdom Metazoa; phylum Chordata; class Aves; order Passeriformes; family Corvidae; genus Oriolus; species Oriolus oriolus. Next base: position 2,595 of record VXBT01000088.1, on the reverse strand, counting down.
CTGCCAACACCGCCCTGGCCCTGCAACCCCACCCTGCTGCCACAAGGCCCAGAGGCCAAAGGCCTTTCCCGAAGTACTCAGGCAGCTGAGCCGGGAGGCAGGAGAGCTGGGAGCAGCTGCCTCACCTCCTGAAGCCCAGCCAAGCCCAAGCGGCTGCGTTCCCCAGCCCCACACTGCCAGCGCAGCTTCAGCCGCTGCCCCCTTCTCACCATCAAGGGATCCTTGATGAGCACCAGAAGGCCTCTGAGTGCCAGGCGACGCCTCTCTCTGCACTCACCCCGCAGGTACCTTGACATCATCTCCAGTACACTACCACTACATTCACTCAAGTCCAGGCACTCGAGGACCTGAAAGGCACAGGGCAGTGACAGGGGAGCCGGCTGGCAGCAGCCCAGAAGCGCACAGGGCTGGGCCCAGGCAGCAGCGCAGGGCGCGGGCACCGTCCCAGGCAGCTGCGGCTACGAGAGGGCAGAGAGCTGGGAGGCAGCTCAGCGAGGCAGCGCTGGCCGTCAGGCTCACCTCCACGAGGAATGCCAGGAAGTGCAGTTCCCAGTGTGGCTCCTCTGTGCTGAGCAGCCCAAGCAGGTGGCATGCAATGCGGGAACAGAAGGGGATCAAGTTACGGCGCATCTCCCTGGCAGGAGGAGAAGGACACCAAGACCCTGAGGTGAGGGGGCAAACCTCTCCCAGGACAGACTCACACAGGTCTGGTCTTTCCCCAGCATCCCTGGCAGGGATGTGGGCGCTCTGGGAGGCGGGTCTTTCTGGGCTCCTTCCTCTCCTAGAATTTTCCAGCCTGCTCGGCTGTCCCTCGGTGACAAGGCCCTCTGGCCCACAACCACAGGGACTGTGTGGGGCACCCCAGGCACAGGGCAGAACTGTCAGGGGTAGTGGGTAGAAGGGGGTCTCACCTGGCCAGCAGACCCGCTGCATAGTGCTGGGTGTCAGCACAGAGCAGCGTGTCCCAGCCACACTTGCGTCCCATTTCCATGACCACATTCTCACACCGGAGTCGGCAGAGCAGGGCCTTCAGGGTCTGCACTGCAAACCTGTGTGCAGAGCAAAGCCCAGGTCGCGCTGCAGGCACTGGCTCCTGCCCTGGGGACATGGGAGGGACAGGAGGACTGGGATGGAGCACCTGTTGGGGGTGGTGGCAAGGCTGTGTTGCTTCTGGCACTGCTTCCAAAAGGTGTCGACTTCCTCAGTACCATGCACTGTGCTGTTGAAAATTTGAACCAACAGAGCCACGAGCAGGTGGGGGGCATAAAGGATCATTGCCTCGTGGCACTTGGGCACCTGGACAATCACCCACAGCGCCAGAGTTGCCTGCAAAAGAAGCAGCCCGAGACAGCGCTCAGTGCTGAGCTGTCCGTGTGGCAGGGCCTGAGGGGAGA
>VXBT01000087.1:0-31440 GCA_013400235.1 Oriolus oriolus | reverse complement strand
GCTGAGTCCATGTTTCAATCGCCAACAGGAATACGACTGGCAGCAGGGCTCTGCTCCTTCAGATTCCAAAAAACTCCAGAATTGCCCAGGTGGGGTTCAACAACCAAGTGTAGTCCAAGCTATTTTCCCTCCATCTTCTCCCAAATTCTTTCTTCCTAATGCCAAACTTCCACACCTTCACCAGGAGCTCCAAAGCTCCTTGGAAAAGCCTTGGCACAGCGAGCCAAGCCTTTTATTGGGTTGTTTCTTTTTCCCAGCCCACACACATCACGATGCCACCGGGAAAGGAAAACCACCATGGGACACAATCCAGCCAGGCAGAGAACTTCCTCCTCTATTCCTTGGAAAGGATTTCTTTCAGCGAGAGGGAGGAGTTGGGAATTATATCCTTTGGAAACCATTGTTTGCGCAGTGAACAGTCACATTTGATGTTTGTTTTTCACATCATAGCCCACAGCGTTTGCTTGTTAACAGCTGTTAACGTTCCCTTTCCAGAGGGAAAATCCACGAACAGCAGGAACAAGCTCTCCGTAAATGCTGCAGGCCTGCAGGGAAAAACCCGGCCAAGGCCTTCACTCAGCTTTCCGGGATCTCAAAATTCCCCGCGGAGGAGATAATTTTGGGGTTGGTTTGAATTTACTTTTGCCAGCTGTGGAGCCCAGCTCTGCTCTGAAATAAAACATCACAGAATTCTGGAATGGTTTGGGATGGAAGGGACCGCAAAGCTCATCCAGTCCCACCCCCTGCCATGGTCAGGGACAGCTCCCACTATCCCAGATTGCTCCAAGCCCCATCCAGCTNCCAGAGGGAAAATCCACGAACAGCAGGAACAAGCTCTCCGTAAATGCTGCAGGCCTGCAGGGAAAAACCCGGCCAAGGCCTTCACTCAGCTTTCCGGGATCTCAAAATTCCCCGCGGAGGAGATAATTTTGGGGTTGGTTTGAATTTACTTTTGCCAGCTGTGGAGCCCAGCTCTGCTCTGAAATAAAACATCACAGAATTCTGGAATGGTTTGGGATGGAAGGGACCGCAAAGCTCATCCAGTCCCACCCCCTGCCATGGTCAGGGACAGCTCCCACTATCCCAGATTGCTCCAAGCCCCATCCAGCTTTGGACATTTCCAGGGATGGGGCAGCCACAGCTGCTCTGGGAAAACCATTCTAGTGCCTCACCACTCTCACAGGGAAGATATTTTTTTCCTTGGATGTAGTACTACATCCACAGTATCATCCTTCTTATCTTCCTGGGAATGCCCTGATCCCAAGCAGCAATTACCACGCTAGGCGTTAATCCCAGATATTCCAGGCTTCTCTAACATATTGGAAAGGTCAGGAAGGATATCTGGCATTCCACAATAAAACCCAGGCTCCTTCCCACAGAACTTGATGCACTATCCTTAGAAAAGCCTAGTTTTCCCTCATAAAGGATCCCATTCCAAGTCATTGGAAAAGCCTGTGTTCAAAATACAGAAATCAAAAAAAAAAAAAGGAAATTTGCAGAGTGCTTTTTGAAAGCCTCATTTTTCATCCCTTGGATCCCAATGCCCTCCAAAGCCACATTCCTCAAGGACAGTCACATATCAAAGGAAACAAAGCCTGTTTGTGTTGTCCCCTAACTGGAAAAAATCCTTCAGAAAAAGCTTTGCTTGGTGAAAAAAAGCTTCTTCTCTCCCCATCTGGGGAGCTCCAAGATGGAATCAATTCTTAATTGAAAGATCCGACTGCCAACACCAAAGGAATTGTTCCTTGGCCAAGACTAAATAGGAGAAACCTCAGGGCAAAAGGTTGGATTTTGGAGGGGAAAATAACGGAAGAAAGGGGATTTGCAAGGAGATGCTGCCTCGAAGTAAGGAAAATTTAAGCACAGACTCACTGTTTCCACAGAAAACGCTGCTATGGGATATGGACAAACAGGTTGTTGTGGTCAGCAGGGCCCATAGGATCCACAAATCCAGTGAGTGAGGCAGAATCCAGCCGGATTCCACACGGCTTCGCCTCCTTTGGATGCAGGTGCCCACACACAGCACCTGACAGTGAGCTGCATCCTGCCAAAATCCCCCTCAGCGGAGCGGAATGCTCCCTGCAGCAAGGCAAGGAGAAGGGCAAGATCCCAAAAAAAAGCAGGACACCCTTCCAGAAACCTTGCCCTGGGAAGCTGTGGCTGCCCTATCCCTGGAAGTGTTCCAGGCCAGGTTGGACAGAGCTTGGAACAGCCTGGGATAGTGGAAGGTGTCCCTGCCCATGGCTTTAATGGCTTTAAGATCCCTTCCAATCCAAACCATCCTGGAATTCCCTGGCTCTGGGAGGATTTTGGGTGCTTGTGGCCATGAGGACACAACACTGGTAACCCTGAATCCCTCCGCTGGTTCTGTCCTTAAATCTTTGTGTCCTTGGATAGAAAGGAAATTCAGTCTGCAGTGAAGACAGGCTGAGCGAGCTGGGAATGTTCAGCATGGAGAGGAGAAGGCTCCAGGGGAACCTTAAAGTGCCTAAAGTGGATCCAAGACAGCTGGAGAGGGACTTTGGATAAGGGGCTGGAGGGACAGGACAAGGGGAAATGGCCCTCCACTGACAGAAGGCAGGGATAGATGGGATATTGGGAAGAGATGCTTCCCTGGGAGGGTGGTGAGGCCCTGAAATGGACTTCTGAGAGAAGCTGTGGCTGCCCCATCCTTGGAAGCATCCAAGGCCAGGTTGGAGCAACCTGGTCTAGTGGAAAGGTGGAAAGGTCTAGCACAGGACAGGGGGCTGGAATTCGATGATCTTTAAGGTCCCTTGCACCCAAGGCACCCCAGAAATCTGAGATCCCATGGAATGCTGCCTTACCTGAGGTTGTAGGTCCTTAGGTTGCGCTGCCGGCGCTTGGTGGCGCGGAGCTTGACGAAGGTGCGTCCCGTGGGATCGAAGACACACAGGACAGTGATGCACACACTCAGGATCACCACCCAGTTGCACACCACCATTCCTGGAAAAAAAAAAAAAAAAAAAGGAGTCAGGTGCTCCGACCCTTACTTCCTACCCCAAACTCCCGCAGCAAAAGGAAATCTTCTGGAAAGGCTTTTAAGCCACAGCTGGATGAATCTTCCGGCTGTTTTATGGGGCCATTAAATGCTCCCTGAGTATCCGGGACTGCAGCACTAACATCATCCTCACCAGGAGACTGGGAAAGGCTTCCAGGAAAACAGTAAAGCCATTCTGAAGGGAAAAAGCGGAATTTACAGACTGCCCTTGCCCGGGAACACGAACCCCTGCCTGAGTGCCGGCAGCACAGGCGGATGAATGGAACGACTGTTCCGAGCAATAAACAGGAAAACAAGCCCCACATTGACAGCTCCCATCCACTTCCCAGAGTCAATCGGCACAGGCGGGAATGAAGGATGCCCGCCAATCCGTTGGAACGCTCCCGGGCCGCGATCCAGCTCCGTACCCAGGGTGACACTCTTGGCTGTGATGTCGTTGCAGGAGGTGTAGTACTGCGTCAGCCACACGATGCCCACGATGGCGTACACGAACTCGATCACCAGGATCGCTGGAAAAAATGGGAACAGCGCGGATAACGGCGGCCCTTTCCCGAAGGATGAGCTCCTCTCTCCCCATTTTCTCACGAGGAATAGGTTATTCAGCAGGGCATAAAAACGCTTTGGAAGGGGATGCGCAAGGAGATGAGCCAAAAGCGCGACATGTTCCTAACGGCTCCGAAAAAATGGGATCGTGGCGGGGTCGGCGTCCTTGGTTGTGTCACAGGTATGAATCAGAGATCCAGACCTCCCTCCCACGCCACTGGAAAGACTCCCTGAGGCAGCAGGAATCACAGGACCCAAACCTTAACTACCTCCGATGGCTGGCCTGACTCACGGATCCAAAATAAATCGTGTGGATCCGGGATTAATCCTGCTCACTATGCTTAGCAAACGTTCCCAGCACCTTTGCAGCCCTTCCCGTAAGAGTTCCAAGGAGACAGTGCTTAAGGAGCTCCTCAGTTGTGCATGTGACTGTGATAACAACCTAGAAACTGGGGATTAACAGTGCTTCCCCGGAACAAAAGAGCTGGGAAACTGCTCCGAAGTGCCCATCCTCCCACTTTCTCCCCAGAATTCCAAAGGACAGGCGGGCAATCAGGTGTGGAGAAGGAGAATACCTTGCTTGGGATTGCCAAAGCTTTGCTGGAGCTGAGACTAAATCCAGCCTGGCTTATCCCAACCATCCTCCTTATCTCCTGCTGGCATGGAATCTTTCCCTAAGTGGCTTTGCTACAGACCTGGAAAAACCAGTTCCAGGAGACAGAGCTTTCCTGGGCAAGGAATCAGGGCTGGGACCGGTTCCTGATAAACCCAATTTATGCCTGAGTCAGGCTTTGCTTCCCTTGGCTCCTCTCCCCTCTGCCTGCTGCAGGACAGGAGCGGCAGGAGCAGGGATGAGACATTCCCGGGTTCACATCAGAGTTAATTCCCTGAATTCCTCTGCATTAAACAGCACACGCTTAAATTGGGACAGTCACATGGACCTTGCCCACGCACTGGTCACGCTCCCACTTCCATCAGCACAACTGATCAACCACCAGGAGCAAAAAAACCCAGGAAAAAGGGAATACAAGACCCAAAATCCAGAGTAAATCCCACTCCTCAGCACACAGAGAGTTTAAGGAAGGAAAAGGGATGTTTTGGGGGGCAGGAAAACCTCCCTTTGGATTCTCCCTACCTCCCCTGCCCCATTTAGTCTGGTTTTAACACAAACTGCCAGGCTCTCTGTGCTTCCCTAGGGAGACTGGCTCGGAAGCTGGAGAGGGAGATTTGTTTGCTGTTCACGTTAATGACTTGCACTGAGCATTCCAAGTCTACCAGACTGAGCTTTCAAGCAAGGTTATCCCTGTTTTAGTGGATTCTGCAGGAAAACAACCCAGCAAAAAGCAGGGATGCAAACCCACGGGATGATTTGTTTGGAATGGGTTTGGCTCTGCATCTCCAAAGATTTTTCTCTTAAAATCTTCACTCGGCACAGAAAGATCTGATTAAATTTCCATACCTGGAAGGCAACAGAACCCAGGGAAAACAAGCTAAAAGGGAATGAGGGATCAAGGAATAATCTCTTCCCTGCTCTAGTTTTTGGTGAGGGAGCGAGACAGGAATTGCTTATGGGAAGAAAAAGGGAGCGAGAGCAGGTGGAAAACCTATTTTCCTCCCGGTGCCTGGAAGCGGGTTGGATGGAGCAACAGATCAGGCGAGTCAAGAGGCAACACCTCGGGGTCAGAACCTTTGGGATTTATGCCTCTATCCTTGGAAAACGTAGGGGGAAAAAGAGAGACAGAAGGGGAGCAGATTCCATGCGAGGAAAAGGAGGCTATTTGGGACATCGCCTGCCCGTCCGACAGCCGACAGCGACAAGGCGCGGCCTATGGATTCATCGGGATGCATGGCACGTCCCGGCAGCCACCTGGCCACGCCGGGGGAGCGGGGAGAGGAGGCTCCCGGGAAGAGCGCACGGAAGCGCGGAGGCTCCGGCCGCTTACCCAGTCGGACGTAGAGGACGTACTGCATGGAATCCCGCGGCTCCGTGTACAGGATGCTCCCGCGCATGCTGAGCCAGATGATGGCCAGCTCGGCGATCATGCAGCTCAGCAGGATTCCCAGGTAGCCCCGGCCGTGGTCCACCAGGTTCAGGGAGCACGTCTCGTTGGGATTGTACACCAGCCCGAAGAGCACCACCGAGAGGATCACAAACCTGCCGGGCAGGAAAGCCAAGGGAAACTGTGGAATATCCATCCCCCAGCTCCTTACATTAATCTTCATTTGGGCCCCAAATCCCCACAAGCCATCCAGAGGCCCTGCTACCCCTGTCAGAACCATTTCATCCATGCCACATTATCCCATGGGATTTGCCACTCCAGAGAAGCTGTGGCTGCCTCATCCCTGGAAGTGTTCAAAGTCAGGTTGGATGGGGCTTGGAGCAACCTAGTGGGAGCTGTTCCAGCCCATGGCAGGCGGGTGGAATGAGATGAGATTTAAGGTCCTTTCCAACCCAAATCAGGATTCTGTGGATGTTTTTCCTGAGCCTCTGTACAGAAACACAGCCCCAGATTCCAGAAGATTCATCCCTGAATGTGCCCAGGACAAGGTTGGATGGGGCTTGGAACAACCTGGTCTACTGGAAGGTGTCCCTGCCTATGGCAGGGGGTTGGAATTGGGTGGTCTTTAAGAGACCTGGATGGGCTTTAAGGTCTCTTCCAACCCAAACCATTCCAGAATTCCATGACTGTTTTTCCTGAGCCCCTGTACAGGAATGCAGCCCCAAATTCCAGCAGACCCATCCCTGAATGTGTCCGAGACCAGGCTACATGGGGCTTGGAACAACCTGGTCTAGTGGAAGGTATCCCTGCCCATGGAAGGGGGTTGGAATTGGATGGTCTTTAAGGCGTCTTCCAACCCAAACCATTCAAGGATTCCATGACTGGGTAAAACTGCACATACGAAATGCTCAGGAGTCTTCTGCATCATTCCCAGGGATGAGCTCTAAGGCATCTTCCAACCCAACCCATTCCAGGATTCCATGCTTGTTTTTCCCGAGCCTCTGTACAGAAACACAGCCCCAAATTCCAGCGGAAAATCTTGGGTGGCACAGGAGGATAACAGGGGGCTCTGGTCAGGCTCTTTGCAACTAGGATAGAACTTGGAACAGAGCTCAGCTAAGAAAACAGAAGCTGGAAAAATGTTGGTGTCCATCAGGAATGCCCCAAACAAACCTTCCGGCCCCATGCAGAAGCACAGGAAGAACTTCCAGCCGTGCCAGGAATAGCCAAAAGAATTCCTGGGTGAATTCCAAGCATCCTTGTGCCCTTCTCACTTACCAGGTGGTGTGAAGGAGGAAGAGGAAGACGGCTGGCAGAACCAGGTCATCGCTGCCCACAGACCAGCGCCGGCGGAACACGACAATCCCTGGCATGGCTGGCGGGTCCCGGGAAGTTCAGCAGGCACGGCACTCACCTCCTGGAAAAGAATGGAAGCAAAGCCGCTGCTGAGCCTCTCCAGCCCCCTCTGGAGAGCCCCACAACCTGGGAGCCATCCCGGTTTATCCCAGAGCTGCTCCCTTCCAGCACCAGGGGGCACGGTGTGCTCGGGAAGGAGGGCCAGGAGTTGAAGGAATGGGAAGTATTAGGTGAAGCCGGTGTGTAACTCATCCAGCTCCACTTCATGGGATTACCTGGAATCCTGTTAGGCTGCGATGGTAAGCAGCCACCGTGGGATTTGGGACAGGTCATACCGGCCTCAAATCTCTGGAAAACCCTATTATTGTGTTTTTCCGTGGACAAACCTGCTGCCAGGCTCTTGTTGTCCAACAATTCCCCCCCCCCACTTGGCTCAGGAAGCCAAAACATCCATTAACAGTCAGTGACAGCGCCTGGGGATCTATGGACTGGCTCCCAACAGCACTTCCAGTGAGGATATTGGCTCCTAGGAGATCTCCCCCTGGACCAGCAGGAGCATCCTGCCAGCTCCACATCTCCGTCGCATCCGCACCAGCTCTGACATGCACGACCAATTCCAAGGTGGAAGATTGAAGAGCTGCTGTTCCTCCCTGTGTTTTGTTTGTGCTCCTATTTTTAGGGCTTCCCAAACCCTTTGGAAAATAGAAACAGGAGCGGTGCAAAGTCACGAGACTGCACAGGGCGCTCCAGCCTCCTCCAGCACAGCCATCCCACTCCATCCCAGCTGGCCGTACTCCAAGCTGCTCCAGAGGGACTCTGGCAGCACACCTTATCCCACTCCTGCTTTCCTGGCCCAACGCATGACCCACAACCTGGAATTTTCCTTGGTCTTGCCAAATCCAGGATGGAGTCTTTGCAATCTGCCCACAGCCACCAGGGATTTCTGGATCGTGGGATCAGTCCTGTCCCTCTTTCCATGCCCTAATCCCTGTCCCACCTCTTACCTGTGCTACCAGGGAATGCCACATCTCACTTGCGCCTCTCTGCTCCAAGCTCTCCCAGCTGATCCATCTCAGTTCCCAACCCCGCTGACCTCCCAATTCCCACATCCAGGCACAGCTGCTGGAGTGCTCCATCCACAGCCTGCGGTGGCCACACCGTCCCAAAGCTGCACTTCCAAATCTGCAAGTGCTCTCGGATTTTTTGCCTCTGTGAACCCAACAGCAAACTGCCAGGTCAGGACAAAGTGTCCTCATCCATTACTTATAACAGGATTTCCAACAGCACTCCCGAGGGAATATCACCTGCAACACTTCCTGTACCAAGCAAAAAACCTCACACTTGGATATGATGCCCCCAATTTAATGCCGTGGGTAAAACAAATTAGAAAGGGGAGGACATCCATAGAATTCCAGAATAGTTTGGATAGGAAAGGAGCTTGAAGACGACCCAGTTCCATCTCCCTGCCATGGACTGGGACATCTCCCACCAGTCCAGGCTGCTCATGATTTAAACTAAGTTGAACCTTGCAGGTGACACAAATGCTGGGTTTGGGACAGCCCACAGCACCGATTCCTGCTCTGTCCCACCAAATCCAATCCAGCAGTCAGGTGTGGTTACCCCACCACTTCCCAGAACATCCCAAATCCAGAGTCTCCCCTCCTGTGCCAACACCCATGGCCACTGGAATGGATCTTCCAACCCGTTTCAGCCACCCATTACTGAAAACCTGCACAATCCCCTCAAATTCCAGGAGATTCCATAGTCAACAGGCCACTTCCAGCCCGTCACTCCGTTGAAGGAAACGCTCCATTCCACAAACAAAGTGAATGTGGAATTCCAACGCCATTTGGACTCCCACTTCCTCAGCACAGAATAATCAGAGCACTGGGCACATTCCAGCTCTCCCTTCCCTCCTCAGGCCATCTGGAGACTCCCTCCCAGCCCCATCGTGCCTGTCATTCACCAGCCGGGATAGCTGGGATATCACAAGCCCTGGATACACCTCCAGCTCCCTCGCTGCCTTTGGACAGCACCTCCCAGCCCAGCTCCGTTCCCGTCATCCCTCGGCTGCATCCCGCCAACGCGTTTTCCGGAACTCTTCCACCCCTCCGGTTGGGCTCTCCCAGTTCCCACCACCCTCTCCCAGTTTGAGAAGCAGGATACCGACGACGGCAACAAATATCCAGTGTGGATTCCTTATCCACGGCAACAGACGGGGACAGAGCGGAGCAGCCTGTCACTCGCTGTCACACACGGGAATACTCACTGTGGAACTGTCACTCCGCTTACCACGCTCCCAGGGCAGGAACATTCCCAGTTCATTCCCAAAGGCTCCTGAATTTAAACCAGGAGGTTCGGGGCTTTGCCCCTGCTTTGGAAAGGAGGGAGACGACAGAAGGCCTGAGACTGGAAAACCCACCAAAAAAAGCTCTCACTATGAGGACTCTCCAGCTTCATCCCAGCACAGCACATCCCAGGAATTGTGTTTTAAGATGCTGAAGATATGATCCGGCAGAGGAACTGGGAGGAAGCGGAAGGTTGGAGTGCAAACAGCCCCGAGATCACTGACCCCAGCTCTGCGACAGCAAGAACCCTCACACTGCCCCTAAAACTGCTGGAAAGAGCCAAAAATTCCCAGGATGTTGAAAACTGAATCCCAGTACAAGCAGCCCCAAGCTCCCAACACTGAAATAAGGGAAGCACATGCACAGGGAGTCCCCTCGGAGCCAGGCAAGGTCTAGGGAAGCAGGAATCTTACATGGCATGTGGTCCAGCCGATGCGCATCCTTCTCTCCCAGAAGGGTATTTCAGGAAAAGGGCATATCCAGGGAGACAGGCATCATAAGCTCAGGAGGGAACAGCAAACTCTTCCTGCAGCCATTGAAAATCCCACTCGGCAAAGGGAAGCGCGGCGTGGGAACTGGGATCTGCCCGCCGACAGAGCCGGGCATCATCCTCAGAGCAACTCCCTCCCTGCACCTCATTTATCCACCGGGAATGCCGAGAGCCAGAGGTCGTGACTCCCCCCTTCCACACCCCCCAGCACCCTCTGGAAGGAAGTGACATCATCCCTATTCTGAGGAGATTGTACGTGGATTGTGGGAAGGAGGACCGCGAGTGAGAGCGGGCGATGCTGTCAGAGATGCGGAGCCGGGAGAGGAGGAAAACCCTGGAGCAGCACAAACCTCCTCCCTCTTCCCACTGGGAGAGCGGGAGTGCTGCCAGGAGCCCTCAGACACGGCCATGGCATCGGGCTGGGAAAGGCTCCTGGCCATGGACTCTCCAGTGAATGGCCAGGGGGAGGGGACTTGGATGGGACACAAAAGGGACGCACAGAGGGGGCCACCCCGGGCACAGAAAGGAGAGACTGTTCCAGAGGAGCCTCTCCCGGCCTTTCCAGCCTTTAATTCCTTGTGACATGCTCTGGGCTATGACAGGATGTGGGGGAAGGGGAGAATTAGCTGTCTGTAGGAAAAGGCTTAGGGAAAAGAGCAAGGGAGAAAAGCGCTACCGTGAGACAACATTCCAGCTAAACCTCCGAGACTTAGGCTAATCCAGCAGCCCATCCCATCTGACAGAAGCCTCCTCAGCGAGAAGTGCACAAGGAAATAAAGCTGAAGGAAAAAGGCTGTGCCTGGATCCTGCACACCAGGAGCCCACCCACACCACAGCAACACCCCCGGAGTCACCCACTCCCTCCACCCAAATCCAGGCAGGATTTGCTCCAAGCTCCCAGCATCGCAGATTCCCAAGGCACCCACACAGCCCAATGCTCCAACCCCCTGCAGTCCTCATCCCTGCATCCACAGGCTCCCAACCCCCTGTAATTCCCCATCCCTGCAAATCCCCATCCCTGCATCCACAGGTTCCCAACCCCCTGCAGTCCTCATCCCTGCATCCACAGGCTCCCAACCCCCTGTAATTCCCCATCCCTGCACCCACAGGTTCCCAACCCCCTGCAATTCCCCATCCCTGCAATTCCCCATGCCTGCATCCACAGGCTCCCAACCCCCTGCAATTCCCCATGCCCGCATCCACAGGTTCCCAAATCCCCTGCAATTCCCCATCCCTGCAATTCCCCATGCCTGCACCCACAGGCTAACTCAGCATTCCCACTTCTGTCACCCCAAAACCTCCCCTGGTTCCCAGCCTCCTGCTGTTCAGAGCAAAAGGTGGGAGGCCAAAACCAGGCTGAAATCGGATTTGCCTGGAATTTTTTCTCCCTCTGCCAGATCCCTGAGGATGTCTGCACGGAGGAAGCCCTGCTATCCCAATACTCCTTCCCTACCTTTTCCCTGAGGCACCTGCTGGCACTTTCACACGACCCAGGTATGACAAAGCAATCCCATCTCTGCCAGCACCCTCTTCCAGCTAGCCTCCGCAAATTCCAGAGTCCTCCAGTGTGACTCACCCAAGGAAATTCCCTCAAAACAAGCCAGATGTTTGCCTTCACTGCTTGGGGCTACAGAATTCCCCAAAAAATGGGATTTCTGGGTCTCAGTGGATGGTTGCAGGTGCCACTAAAGGACAAAGCCCTTTGCTGTTCCACAGAAATCCAGCACCGTGTCCCGGAATGCTGCCCCTCCCAGGATCCCTTTCCCTGGCTGAAATGCCACCATGTCCCCTGGGGATGTCCTGGCTGTCCCGCTGGGAAGTTCAAGCCCAGGCCTGCCAGCTCCCCAGCTCAACTTCTTGGGAAATGCAGCTGGAAAACTGAAACCAAAGGAGCTTTGTGCCCTGGCAGCTCCCACAGCAGCTTTTCCTCGGGAGTGATTTTCTGCTCCAGAGCAGAGGCACTTCCCTTCTCCCTGAGAGCACATCCAGGTCACCTCGCCCAGGTGCTGGAGACTCCTGTCCTAAGGGCACAGCATGGATGCTGCATCCTGCTTTTTCACTCTGCAGGATAACAGAGAGTTCACTTCCCCGACCAATGGAATTCTGGCCCCATCAAGTCACCCCGAATCCTTCCTTCCCTCACCAACACGTCCCACGTGGAATATGGGCTTCCACTCCAGGCTGGATCATTCCCTTGCAGCTTCCAGAATCCTCCCGTTCCCACCAAGCACTTACTGGACTTGACGGAAATCATCAATTCCAGCTTGGATCCAGCTCCATCGGGCCCCATCCAGCTGTTCTGAAGGGCTTTAAATGAGGCTCTTTCTGTTTCCAAGTTGGTTCCTCACAATCTGGGAATTGTTCTCGCCTTCCAGGGAGAAGGGGGATGGGGTTACATCCATACATGCAGAATGTCCTGAAGCTGGCCAGAGGAATTTGCATGGAGCAGCTCTGCTCTGGAGCCAGGCTGGGAGGGCTGGGATGGCTCAGCCCGGAGAGCAGAAGGCTCCAGGGAGCCTTAGAGCCTCTTCCAATGCCTAAGGGGGCTCCAAGAGAGCTGGAAAGAGCCTTTGGAATAGGGCATGGAGTGACAGGACAAGGGGGAATGGCTTCCCACTGTCATGGTGTGGGTTTAGACAGGATATTGGGAAGAAATCCTTCCCTGTGAGAGTGGTGAGGCCCTGGAATGGGTTTCCCAGAGAAGCTGTGGTTGCCCCATCCCTGGAAGTGACAAGGCCAGGCTGGGCAAAGCTTGGAGCAACCCAGGATAGTGGAAGGCGTCCTTGCCCATGGCAGGGGGTGGAATGGGATGAGCATTCCAAGTCCTTTCCAAACCAAACCATTCCAGGACCGAATACCAAGAGGGGCCAAATTCCATGGCACCAATGGAAGGCGAGTCCTTTCCTTTGTGCCTTTTCCAAGGGGCAGGAAGTATCTGCCACAAGCAGTGCCTGCAGGAATTGCAGGGAAAGCTCTTCCCAGGGGGAAGGAGGCACAGCAGCTGCCGGAAGCTGGTGAGGAGAGCTCTGCCCTCAATGGATGTGATTAAGGAAACAGACTCCTGCTTTAAGGAATATTACACGGATTCATGGAAAATTGAAGAGCCACATTTATAAGCAAATGGCAAAAATCAATGCGGATTTGAATTTTGGGATATCTTCAGGGCTGCTTTGAAGATTCCCCTTGATAATCTCCAATTTTCCAAGGAGAAAGGAATAAAATGAGTCAGCAGCAGAGCTAGGGAACGAAGCTTGGAGACAGGAAAGGTTCAAACAGCCTCCTGTGGCTTGGCACACTTCGGATGCACTCCCTCGGGATAAGGCCGTGGCACCACAATCCCCTCCGCAATGTCATTGGGACAGAACTAATGGGATCAGGCTGGATCTGGAACTCCAGCACTGCCCACTGACACCAATTCCCAAAATAATCTCAGAGTATCAACTGACCTTCAAAACACAGGGAACAAGAACTTACCTGTTTGGCCCTCCAGCCTAACCCCGAAATCCTGGAATAAATTCCTTGGAATTGCAATAGTGATGGACACAAGATTGGTGTAACCACTTTGCAGTTGGCCCAGTACTGATCCATCTCCATCCCAGCTCATTCCTCCCAAATTCCTTCCCAAAGCTCCTTTGCGGCATGAACACATCAAGGTGCACATTCTCCTTGTTTAAATCCATCCCCTTTTTCCTCAACTCCAAACTCCCCTGCCTTGTGTAGAAACAGGTCCCATGAATCCCACATTTCCCTCAAACATGGAAAACATCCCCTTCCTGTTACATTGGGAATGATTAATTTTTAATAAGGAGACTCGGGAATGGATCCCCTTGGCACGGACTTGAGCGCAGCAGTGGAGTTCTCAGCAAAAATGGGATTATCTTTCAAACCTTAATGGTTTTAGTGCAAGAGGATGGACAACTCCCAAAGGTGCCACTCCCAGCAGTCATTCCCAGCTAAAAGCAGGACAAGGGATTCACTGAATCAAAGAGAAACAAGGAAATTCTCCACTTTGGAATGGACCTCCTCCGAACAACTGGAACCAGTTCTGATCCCAGTCCTACAAACCAGTGACACTGCAGATCCCAGTGGCTCTCCCCACTGGATACCCAGTGACATCCCCGCTATCCCTGTACCACCCCACAGGCCAAGATTTGTCCACAGCATCACCATTAAGGCTGGAAAAGCCCTCCAAGATCGAGTCCAACCATTCCTCCAGCACTTCCAAGGCCACCATTATCCCACGTCCCCAAGTGCCACATCCACCTGGCTTTTAAATCCCTCCAGGGGTGGGGATTCCACCACTGGAGCCTGTTCCAATGCTTCACAACCCTTTCCACTGAGGAATTTTCCCTAATATCCAGCCTAAACCTCCCCTGGTGCAATTTCAGGCCGTTTCCTCTCATCCTGCCACTTATTCCCTGGGAGCAGAGCCCGATCCCATCTGACCCCACCCTCCTGCCAGGGATTTGTGGACAATGAGAAGATCCCTCCTGATCCGCCTTTTTTCCAGGCCGACTCCCCCAGCTCCCTCAGCTGCTCCTTGTGCTCCAAACCCTTCCCTGGACACGCTCTAGTGCTTCCATGTCCTCCTTGTGTGAAGGATCCACAGGGCTTTATTAATTCCAGACCTCAGCAACCGTCCCTGGGCATAAAGGAAGAGGTTTGTAGAGATAAGTCCATAAAGACAGGGATTGCCGTGAGACATTCCAGCTGCCCAAAGGAAAGCGAGGATAATGCTTGGAAAGGGATGGAAAAGCCTCACTCACAGCTCCAAGATTCCCAAGACTTTTTTCCTTGACATCAGCAGGAGCACACCTTAACTCTGGAGCTCCAGACTCGTCAGCCTATGGAAAATCCAAAGCCTGCACAAATACCTGTCCGAGAAACAAGGGAAGCCACCACTTTCTCGGGAATCTGGGAGTGGAGAAGGAGCACAATCCCAGTGTGCTGCCAGGAACAGAGTTGAAAACAACCCCCAATCCTTGTCTGGATGCCGCCAGCTCCACAATTCCACCCACAGTTTGTGCCAGCAGAGCCCACGGGCACCTTCCCGACCACTCCGAGCTCCGGCAAAAATAACGGCCAAGTTGCCAGGGGGGAAAATGTATTAAATCCAAACTAATTTGGGATTTGAAACAGAACTCCTAATCCTACAGGGGAATAAAATCCCCTACTACAAGGAAAGCTTGGCTGGAATGGGGTAGGGAATGCAAAAGGAATACCTGGATGAGGTGATGGATACAGCAATAAATGCTCCCAGCATCGCATATCTGCTCCCAGCTCTGGAATAACAGCTCATTCTCCCTGGATGTAATCACTGGGAATCACCAATCCTTGGTTTTTGTTGGAATATCCCACGGCTACACACAGAACTCGGTAATTCCCGGTTGGAAACCACACGGCCTCTGAGTTATTTATAGCCAAAATTCCAAGGGCTGGATGAAGCCAGCCACGGCAGATCCAAGAGGAGACCGGTACTCACACAAGGAGTGTTTCGGATAGAGCCTCATTTCTTTAGGAAAAGCTGCTTTCCACTACAATCCTGGCAAACTTCTATCTGACAGCTTTACTCCAGCCTGGAATGCTTCTCAGCTCAGCCTCCTTTCAAAAAAGGAGGAAAAAAAAGCAGGAGGAGCAAATTTCCAGGTGAGATACTGAATCTGGAGGCACATCCCTGCTCTGGCACATCTGGAAGCAATGCCTTCGGGAAGAGGGAGGAGAAGCCCAGGCATTACCAAAAGGAATTGCCTCTCTCCCCTCTTGCAGGCAGCTCCTTGGCTCCCTAGTTTATGCTAGTGGGCAAACAGTTTTCCCAATAACTTGACTCATTGCTTCAGGAATTCCCTGGGGATGAGTCACATGCAGGGAAAGCCACCGGGAGCGGCGCCGGGACCACCGCTGCCAACACGAGGAGAGCGAAAGAAGTGGGAGAACACAAAATCCTTGCCAAACTCGGGAAAACTGTGTGGTCAACACCATTCCTTGGCACTCCTTCCCTGCTCCCCTCCCCACAAATGTGCTGGAGAGGAGAAGCGCATCCGGAGAGGCGGCTCCAGGCTCCGGAGCCATGGGAATCGCCGGGGAGATGCTCCCTCCATATGCATCTGCTGGGACAGGAGGGAATGCTGGCTCTGCTCACCTCCCAGGAATGATCCTAAGGAATTCCAAGCAGTGATTATTTCCCTCCCTCCTGGCACTGAGAGGGACACACGTGGAATTCCAGGGCCTCCGGCTTCTTACTCTCACCAGCATTCACAAATTGTGCTTTTCTCTGCGTCACAACCCACCACAACTTATCCCAGGAGTTTTCATCTTCCCAAATTCCATGACTGTGTGGTTAGGCAGGTACATGCCCAGCTGCAAGTCAAAAATGCTGGGAATCAGGGCTATCTGGGAAGTTTCTTTGGGAATCTAAACCCAAAGGCATCTTTTCACAATACAATTTGTCCTCACAAAACAGGGATCCTGGATCTGTGACACTTCCAGGCTCAAAAACCTTGGGAATGGCTTCAAACAGCCTAAACCTGACCTGGACACGACCTATTCCCATTTTCCTGGTGCTGCCTGTTTATTTCCCTCACCGTGTCCCTGCTTGTTTACTTTGGCCAAGGACGTGCCTGTACCCCACATTCCTAGAAATCAGCCTGGAAAGATGAGGTCATGGAGGTCGTACTTCCC
Organism: Oriolus oriolus; assembly: GCA_013400235.1. Taxonomy (NCBI): domain Eukaryota; kingdom Metazoa; phylum Chordata; class Aves; order Passeriformes; family Corvidae; genus Oriolus; species Oriolus oriolus. The sequence goes on along the minus strand of VXBT01000087.1, from coordinate 15,006 downwards.
AAAGTCCAAGTGAATCTCCCAGTGGAAGCCATCAACAGCCTATTTGAGGAGCTCATCCTGTGGGAATATGTCCAAGAGGGAATATTCCCAGATGCTGTGAATTCCCTGAAAACACCATGTTTGTGTTTCACTGCACATCTGCCTTCTCCCGTTACTTCCCAAGCCTTCCCAGATTCCCGCTTTCCAATATCTTATTCCTTATTAAGCAGAATCTGGCTTCTTGGCCCCAACTCCAGATTTTTCCCAGCCTCCAGTGAAAATCATTCCAACATCAGGATATCCTGGAATCAGTTATTTCTGCAAGTTCATCTGATAAACCGGAACCTACAGGAATATTTATGGATAAAAAAACCAACCCTGAATCCATGTTTTTCCAGGAAGATCCTGTGAACTCATCACCAGCACCCAAAGGATTGCTGCTATCCAAGGGCTTCTTTCCACACTGAATCCAGGAGTGTATCCACTTTCACTTCCACGTTTACCTGGGAAGCAAGGATCAAACACCGAAGCCCTGTATGGGGAAGGGCCGGGACAGGAACACCTGCACTGGTGGGAATTTTAAATGCACAACAGCAGAGAAGTGGGAATTTCAGCCTGGAAATGTCCTTTGCTTGGATATGGATATGGACAACATCCTCTTTCCCTTTTTCCTAAACTCAAAGGGAACATTTCAAGCCTGACTCTGGATTTCCAGCTGCTACTTCCCAAGAAATGTGGTTCTACCCCTCTCGTCTCCACTTCAATGCACAGGAACAGCCCTGGAAGTAAAAGGAATCATGTGGCTGAGCATTCCCAGCAGAAGAATCCTGCTTTATTCCTGCCTGGAGAACAGCTTTCTAAAGGAAGCTGCCAGCTCTGCCCCGGCTCCCGTAAAGCTGCTAATTACAGTGCAAATCCAAAGAAAGCAGGAGCAGGGAAGGAGGGAAGGAAGGAGGAAGGGAGAGGCAGATTCCAGGTCTCCAGCTCACCCAAATGACAGCTTGGGAAAAATTTTCTTGCCTCAGTGGTTGCTCCTAGGAATAAATCCCCCTTTCCCCTGCTGCAGGAGCCCATAATTCCAGCCCTCATGGAGACCCTCGAGAGCAGCTTCCCTTCTTCCACACGCCAACAGCTCCTCTCTCATCCCATCCCAGAAAGGCCCATTGTCCATTAGGAACACGGAGATCACCGAGGAAGAGCACGTGGAAAACCACCAACAGCCCAGCACACACAGCTCCAACTCTCTCCCAAGTTTAGGGAATTAGGTCCCAAATTCCCACCCAGTGGAAATCAAATCCCAGGACTTACCAGCCTGCTTTTCCTCCAGCTGGTGCTTGGGATAAAGATGTTGGAATCACCACAGGGAACCAACAGCACCGGTCCCACACCTCTCCAAACCACTGGGACCAACGGACCAGATGCTTCCTCCTCCTTTTCCTAGGAATTCTCACCCATCTAGTGCTTCCCTAATGACAACTGAGCAACCTAGAACTGGAATCTCAGGCTGAATCTGGCCAAGCTGAAGTCTTCAGCCCCTTCCTGAATCTCAGGTTTGTGATGGAAAGCAGGAATCCTCTTTTCTTTCTGCTTATGTAAGCAAGGATGAAGCAAGCCCAGGCTTCCCTGATCCTGTGTCATATTTAAGCCTTAAATATATTTATTTTTCCATATTCCCTTCTCCTTGGACACTCCAGGAGCTGCATTTCCAAAGGCCAGCACACACATCCCTCCTCCTCACCACCCACAGCCTGCACGTGGAGCTGATCCGCAGTTTCTCCTGGCCCTCAGGATCTGTGCAGCCACAACACCCATCCCTCCCTAGCAGTGATCCAGCCCTTCCCGCTGCTCCCCAGGGAGAGCCAGGAGACAGGAATTCGGTTTCAAGCTCAGGAATTATTTCATTCCATAAGGCAGTTTTACATCTCCTCCTTAAGTTCCACAGTCTTCTGGTTTTCCAGCTCTGACTCCTGGAATTACTCACACATATTTACTCCAACTTTTTCCTGCTGACACAGATTCCTTGTGCCTGTTTCTCCCCGTGGATTCATCACTATAGATCCTGGAGTTGGAACTGCTGATTCCCATCTCTGCTCTCCAAATATCCAGCAAACTTGGTGCCACAGGAAGCACAACCACACAGGAAGCAGCCACGGCACCAGGAATCTCCTCCTGTTTCCACGCTTATTTTACACTCCTGGTGTCCCCTGGATACACTGACCTTGCTCAGCCTGCAGAAGGGAAGGCTCCAGGGAGACCTTGGAGCTCCTTCCAGTGCCTAAAGCAGCTCCAAGATGGCTGGAGAGGGACTTTGGATAAAGGCACAGAGTAACAGGAAAACAGGAATGGCTTCCCACTGACACAGGGTGAAATTAGATGGAATATTGGGAAGAAATTCTTCCCTGTGAGGGTGATGAGGCCCTGGAACGAATTTCCCAGAGAAGCTGTGGATGCCCCATCCCTGGAAGTGTCCAAGGCCAGGCTGGATGGGGCTTGGAGCAACCTGGGATAGTGGAAAGTGTCCCTGCCTGTGCCTAGAGGATGGAACTGGATCACATTCCAAATCCCTTCCAACCCAAACCATTCTGGGATTGTTCTCCCTGTTGCCAGCACTCTCCATGTTTCCATACCCTCCTCGCTTCCCCTCGTTAGGAGAAGTCCCTCAGCAGAGCTTAGGAAGTTGTCACTCCAGAGACACTGTCCCTGCCCTCTCGGCCACCAGCTCCGGAGCCAGAATTCCTTTGGAAAAGCCGGGCAAGAGGGAGGTGAAAGGAGGTGAGGCAGAAGCAGAGACCCCACGTGACAAGAGCAGAGCTGCAGCTGAAGAAATCCCCTGGAAAAGCATTCCTTGGCTCCAAGCAGCTGTGCAGGCACGAACTGAAAGGCACAGATCGGAACTGACTGTTCCTAACAATCGGTTATAGCATAGAAAAGCGGGAACAATCCTTCCCAGGCAAGCGGGGAGCAGGAAAGATGAACTAGCCACATGTGGGAATGCACCAGCTCCGGAGCTGGGGAACGCAAGATTATGGCAGGAGGTACCCAGGAGCAGCAGGAGATGATCCAGAACCCAAATCAACCATGTGATTCCTAAAACATAGACAGGAGGATCCTGAAAATGAGATGAATGTGCTCCTCCTAAAACTGTCCCTGAATTCCAGATAGCTTGAGTAGGAAGGGACCTTAAAATCATCCCATTCCATCCCCCCTGCCATGGCAGGGACACCTCCCACTATCCCAGGTTGCTCCAAGCTCCGTCCAACCTGGCCTCGGACACTTCCAGGGATGGGGCAGCCACAGCTTCCCTGGGAAATCCATTCCAGAGGCCTCAGCACCCTCACAGGGAAGCACCTCTTCCCAATATCCCATCTATCCCTGCCCTCTGGCAGTTTGAAGCCATTCCTCCTCGTCCTGGTACTCCAGGCCCATGTCCCAAGTCCCTCTCCAGCTCTCCTGGAGCCCCTTTAGGCACTGGAAGAGCCTCTAAGGTTTCCCTGGAGCCTTCTCTTGTCCAGGCTGAACATTCCCAGCAATCCCAGCCTGTCCTCAATCTATGTCTGAATTGAATAGGGAAAACATTACCTTTCCTGCAGCAAATCCCAGCAGGATCATCCTCAGGGCTGTACCTGGACTTGGCACCTGGCTACTGGGCATCCGGGATCACGGCCGGGTGATCCCAATCCCTCTCCACTGAACCCATAATTCCGCAGCTTTTGGAAAGCAAAGGAAAGCAATTCCATTTTCCCAAAGTCAAAGAAATTCACCTCAAACCTTGCCCAGGGAAGTTGGTAACCCTTGGAAAACGGGAAGGATCCCTGCTCCAACAGCACAGGGATGCATTTTGCAATCGATTTCTCCGAGAGGAGCCACCTTTCCCCTTGTCCAGCAGATACGAATTCCAAACGAATTCCACACTTGAATTTATAACCCAAACAGGATTATAAGGAAAAAAGCCATTTATTGGGATCTACTTCAGGACAAGCCCCTGCCTCCCAGCCCAACCAGTTTGAGGCTGCTGGAGAAGAAATTCTTTTTCCTCTCATTCCCGAGGCAACGCGTGGCCATCCCAGTAATTAAATGGAGCGCCTTTGCAGCGATTCCTTCGGCAGGATTTGTCCAGATGTGGATTTTCCCCCCTTCCCTTTAATTATCTTATAATTAACCATGAAGTATCCAATCACCCAGAGCTTTTTCAATTAAGCTTCAAAAGGAAATGCCTGGAAGAGCTCTTGGTGGGAATGTTCTAATCAGCCGGGAAGAGATCATAGGCACCAGAGCTGGGGTTTGGTGACTCATTCCGCTATTGCCGGGGCAAGTGAACTTCCAAAGCCAGGAAAAATTCCTTTATTCCATCTTTTTCAGTTCACATCCTCATCCCTGATCGGAGCTCAGAGGCCTGGGAGCAATACTATATTGTAATTAACACAGCTGATTAAGGAATAATCAAGCTCCGAAGGATCAGGAATTATCCCTGCCCAGGTCTGACTCTTCTCCATCCCAATCCTGCACCTCTTTTTCCCTCAGTTTCTTCCCTCAGCTTTAAATTCTGAGCACAGGCACAAGCTGAGATCTCGTACAGTACTTTTCTGGGCAGGAAGGGGAAACATTCCCAGCGTTTTTGATAGGGAATAACAGGAATTTTGCCTGCATCCCTGCGGACAACCCACAGGAACAGCAAATTGTCCTCAAATCCCAGGCTGAGACCTTCCATGTGTCCAACAGCACGGACAAATAGATCATGGAATTGTTCATGTTGGAAAAGCCCTCCAAGATCATCCAGCCCAACATTCCCTCAGCACTGCCAAGGCCACCACTATCCCAAGTGCCACATCCACATGGATTTTAAATCCTTCCAGGAATGGGGACTCTGCCACTGGAGCCTGTTGCAATGCTTTACAACCCTTTCCACGAAGGAATTTTCCCTAATATCCAGCCTAAAACTCTCCCTGGCACAACTCCAGTGTCACTTGTCACCTGGCTTGACAGACAGCTTTGATTTTTTTCCCAAGATACCAAGAGAATTCCAAAGGTCTCTCGGAGAAGGGATCTCTTGAGCACTCCTAGCAGCTCCCAGAATTCCAGGAGCTTCTCACATACCTTCCCAGCCATGTTCCTGACAGTCTGTCCCACATTCCACAGACAACACACCTTCTCCAGTGGGGAAAAAAGAAATCAATCTACATCTCCAACTGCTGACATTCCCATTTTTGCAACCTCAAGATCCCATGGATATTTAAGGATTTCATTTTCATTGCAAAGAGGAAAACAGCAGAGCAGACAGACCCAGGGAACACCCAGCTCCAGCATCCAGCCTGGAATTGTCCAGCACAGGATGAACCCAAGCATTCCTTAAGCTGGAAAAAATGAATGTCCACAGGTTTCTTCCTCCCTCCACCGTATTCCTTGCTCCCAGCTGGGATCAGTGTCCAGCAGAAGAGCTCAAATGATCCCTCTGGAGTAAGGGAATAAGATTATGGAATGACACTAGGAATAATTCCCCCCTCAGTTACATGATTTCCTGGCTGGAATTTTCAAGGTGTCTCAGCTGCCAGCCTGAAGTGAAGATGGAAAAGGGAAAAAGGACACTGGGATGACCCCGTCCCTTTCCACGAGGGGTTTTAAATTCCAGCACCAGCAGCCCATACATCCATCCCTTCTTCCCTCTCTCCCTCCTCCTCTCCCTGATAAGCCAGAGAGGAGACAACACAGCAAAATGGGAAAATTCCGTGTTTCCACCAGGAAAACAGCGGCGGGGGGAGAGGGGGACGGACAATCCAAGCTCTGAAATGTGTTGGGATAAAAATCTCACCTCCACCCTCATCCAGCTCTTCCCAAGTCCACCACAGGATTTAGCACGACCAGGATGGGAGCCAAAGAATCCAGAGGTAAACATCCAAGAGAAAACAAGGAGGGAAGGGGTTGGAATCACTGGGAGAGCCAGCAGGAGCTGCCTCTTTAACAGCCCTCCCTCAGTTGCCGGCACCCAGGAATCCCATCCCTGCTCTGGGCTGCCAGCAGGGAGTGACCTCTGGAGAACATGGATCCGTCCACCAGCAGCACACAGCTCACCCCTTCTCCCTCCTACAGTGTTCCAACACCCCCATTTTAGGGAAATCTGAGGCACAACTCCGTGATTTTCTGCAGGGAAGAACAGAAGCTCCGAATCCCCCACGTTTCTGGGGTGGGCTTTTCCCCCGCTCCAGGAGGAAGATGAAATCATGTTCCCGAAATAGTTCCAAGGAAAAAGGCTCCAAGGAAGGCAGAGCTCCCCTTTTAACCGGAGAGCCGAAACTTCCCTGCACTCCAAAGGGATGGATGAACTCAAATTCCATCCCATAGCACTGCAAACATGGAAAACTGAAGTATTAAAGTACCAAGTCATAATTAATAACAGTCACTAATTAATGGAAGATCCAAATTTGGGGGAAAAAAAGACAATCCCATTGTTATAAAATAAGGGATGCCAACCTTCAGGCAGAAGCCCCAAATCCCAGATTTATGATAAATTAAGGGATTGTATCCCTCAGGCAGGAGTCCTGGATGCGCTGACCACAATCCAGCCACGGTGCAGTGGCAGAAGAGCCCTCGGGAAGCTCCCACAGGAAAAAAAACTCCACAGCTGCTTCAGTCAGGATCCCAGCACACCGAAATCCAGGCCCCATCCCACGGCAGGTGCCTGTTTCCCTTTGGATTTGGCTGGAAACTTGTTACAAACCCACAGTTCTTCCTTAACTGACCTCATCTTTTTCCTGTTTCAGTTTTCCAAGCAATTCCAAGCAAACTTTGGGACTGCAATTCCTCTTCCCTCACACAACGCCGCCGTTTTCCCGGATTTCCCCCCCTCCCAACCTTTCTGAACACACGTGGGGCGATATTCCTGGGAAGAGGCATGCAGACAGGGCTGGGCAAAGTCCCATATTCGTTGGGAACTACTTAAACAACAGCTGCACTGGGAAAAAAAAACCTGATTTGTCTGTCCTGAACATCTTATCTACTTCCAAGGAGGTGGGAAAAGCAGATTCGGGAATAGCTGAGCCTGGAAAACTCATCCCAAGGGGGTTCCCAACCCTGCTCCACAAGCATCCGGCATCCAGGTTGGTCTTTCTGCTGCCTCTCTCCCTAAAAAAAGGAGCACTGGGCCACTGAGTCAGCAAAACAACAGCAGGGCGGATTTGGGCATCTCCTTATCCAACTTGTAATTAACTCCAAGGCCACGGAGCAGCCTGGAATGGCAACACTTGGAGTCAGGAGCCAACCGGGAGAGAAGGAATCTTGGTTTCCCACTCGACTCAGAAATTAAATCCCTTTCCCATCTTTCTTGACAAATCTCCTTATAAACGAGAACTCCAAGCCTTGCAACTCCCTGTTCCCATAGGAACATGAGAACTTCCAACCTCATCTCCTTTTCCAAGAGCAGCGATGCCTAATGAAGCCTCGGCAGCAGGAACACTATAAATACTGGGAAAGGTAAAAGAACACTTCTCTCACTGCTCCTACAAAAAGGGAGCAGCAGCCGCAGCCCTGAGGGCCACCAAGTCTTGGATAATCCTAAATTCCTCCCTTTTCCTCTCTGCTAATTGGATTTGTCACTTTTCCTCGTCAAAAAATCCAGAGTTTGAACAAAAACTCCTATGTGAAACGCAAATCCCTGGAAAACCCTTGGAGTCAGGCGCAAGGAGCCGAGCAAACACCAGGATAGCTGTCTAAAGCACAGGGAAGCAAATGGTCACGTTGCCTGGGAATGGGATCTCCCGCTTCTCCAGGCCCGGACAACCAGGAATTCCAGTATCCCACCCTCCGGCACGACACCTTGCACCTCCAGCCGCCGAGGCAGAAGATCCATCTGCTTTCATCCTATCCATATAAAACCTCCAAGCCCTGGCACACCAGAATGATGAAAGTATTCCAGAGGGAAAAGGGGATTCACTCCCACTCTCCACCCAACTAGCTTCCCAAAATATTAAGGTTAAACCAAACGGCACCTGCTGGAAGAACGGAAAGGCCAACTCACTGTTTTTCAGGAATGCTGAACCCTCGTGCTCCGGAGCGGAGGCTCCAGGGCTGTGTTTTCCATGCCAGGCAGGAGGGAGTGTTTTGGCCCAGCCCCAGGCAACTCAGAGCCGACCGGTTCGCCAAACAAATCCATGTGAACATTGGGATTTTGTTGCCATAAATCAAGTGCTTTCAGGTGAAAAGGTTCCGGATTGCTCCGGCCACGCCCTTCCACGCTTTTTGCACTCCAAAGGGTGGCATTTCCCAGCTCCGGCACACACAAGGCAAAATCTTGCAGCAGCAGGAACAGGAACCAGGATGAGTTCTCCCCATTCCACCTAGTTTTCCAAAACACCCCTGCCTAGGCTTTCCTGGGATGAGAGGCCTCATTCCTTAGCAGTGGGAAGTGCCTCTCACTCTCCTCAATCCATATCCCGCTTCCAAGTGTGGATCAGTGAAGAGTTAACAAGGAAAGAAAAACGAGAAGAGCAGCTGGAAAGCGACAGGATAAATACAATGGCAGCTGGGAACACCAAAGACAACAGGAGCGGGATTTCCATGATCCCTGTGGATCCCTTCCAACCTGGGATATCCTATGATTGACTTGTCCATTGCGCAACATCCCAAGGTTTTAAGAGGATAATTGGCTGAGGACAGTCCAGGATACCGTGTTGGAGAGATTCCCACGTTCCCTTGGGCGACTCCGCCTTTTCCTCGGCCTGCCCAGGCGACACCTCCCCAGCACCTCGTCCACCCGGTTGGAGCTGCCACGGAACGCTGAACTAATCCGACCCCTGGGATGAGCATCCAGTGAACAAACACGGCGCATTCCCTTCCGCTCTCCTGAGCCAGAAGGATTCGGGTGAGCCCGGAGTCGTTAAAAGCCACCTCGGATCAGTTCCGCTGCCTGAACTCCCTCAGCGTATCCCAAAAATCCGGTAAGGGCTCGCAGATGACGTAATTCCAAAAGTTCACTTCCCTGTCTTGTCACCCCCCAGGAGAAGGAAAATCTGGTGGGATCATCCCCTTGAGGACCAAATTAACCTCGTATGTCCCAAGGAATAAAGGCTAAATGTGCCAATCCTTGGAGTTCCTACCCAGAAATGGTGGGAAAGCAGGGTTCCAAGCCATCCCAGGGAACAAACATCCAAGGAGCCAGCAAATCCATGGACACAAAACATGGGTTATGTTATGAAGGACATGGGAAGAGCTGGGAACATCAAACCCCTCAGGAGCACCTGGCCTGCCCATAGAGAATCATGGAATTGTTAAAAGTTGGAAAAGACTTTTAGGATCATCAAAGCCAACAATCAACACACTATCCCAGGTCCCCAAGTGTCACATCCACACGGATTTTAAATCCCTCCAGGAATGGGGACCCCACCAGTGCCCTGGGCAGCATCTTCCAGTGCTTTACAACCCCTTCCATGAAGAAATATTCCCAGTATCCAATCTAAAATTCCCCTGGTGCAACTTGAGGCCATTTCCTCTCCTACTATCATTTGTCCCCTGGGAGAGGAGCCCAATCCCACCTGGCTCCCACATCCAGTCACGGATTTGTAAGGAATGAGAAGATCCCCCCGGTCCTTCTTTTCTCCAGGATAAAACACACCCTGCAAACTCATGCGTTAGATAACAGAGAAACTTCCAACACCGGCACGCTCCTGATTTCCCTCCCCAAATTCCCGCTCCCCACCTCACAAGGGAATTTCACCAACTCTGCCAATATTCCCAGGAGGCTCCACACTTACTCAGCCGCCCGTTCCCGAGCGTTTTCTGCAGCTTCCCACGTGCTTCCCACCTCCCAAGCCGCCTCTCCCCATTCCTCCGCCCTCATCCAAGGGGAACACAAAGTCAGAGCAAGGCCCTGGAGAATCCCGAAATTCTCCTTGCCAGCTGGGATTCCGTAAGGCAAAGAGCTCCATGCAACAAAGCTCTTTATTTCTGGCTCTTCCAGGCCTTGGAATAACCAAGGATAACACTGGATTTGGGGATGTGCCCGTTTCCTACTGAGTTAAATTCCATTATGGCACTGGAGGTGTTCAAACGGGCTCGGGAAGAAAACATGATCCCTTTTTTTTTAAGGGCCAAAAGACTCTGTTCCAAAAGCAACACATTGATCCAGGAACAGCATGAAATTTAGAGGGAAAAAGGTTTTCCAGACAAAGCAGCCTGTGGCTTCCTGCAGAAGTTTTAACACCACGATTCCACAAAGGGAAAGGGAATTCTGCCCCTGAATTTGTTGGTGAATTTTGAGAAAAGCTCTGATCCCTCCAGTTTTGGAACATGGATGCCTCTTTCTCCACTAGAAAATGAGGGAAAACAAAGGGAGAGGGAAGAGCAATCCCACAGAGCACAGAATCTCTCCAGGAAATTTGCCCTTATTCCCTACTCTATCCAGGGAGGAAAATGAGCAGCACAAATCACAAATTCCTGCTTTTATGGGAAGTTTTTCTCCTTCCTCTGACAGGGCATATGTTTTCCCCTCTCCAAGGAAAAATCCTGTTCATCCCTGAATGCTCTCATTTAGGGAAGTGCTGGTTGTCATTAGCGGATGCTCCAGTGCCATGGAGATGGTGACAAACAACTGAATCAGCCGGAAAAAACCCGGAGTCACAAAAAGGGGAATGTGCTTCCAAAGGTTAAACATGGCCCAGAGGAAACTGAAGAACATTTATGGGATCTGGATATCACCAAGAAATAGGATGCCCAGGGAAGTCGTGGATCCATGGAAGTGTCCAAGGCCAGGTTGGACGGGGCTTGGAGCAACCTGGGACAGTGGATGAGCTTTAAGGCCCCTTCCAACCCAAACCATTCCAGGATTCTAATCATGGGATCCAAGCAGAGCAGGATCCACTTTTTTCAGGACAATCTCTGGCTGGCTGAGATGCTGGAAACTCCCGAGCAGCACCTGCCTTGTTCTCATTTTCTGGGAGGTGAAACAGTTCATTTCCCACGGGAGAAAACAGCACCAATTTGCAGGATCATTTAGCAGCTCCAGTGGGAAAAACCAAGCCTCCAGAGGCTCCCAGTTTGGAGCTGAAATCCATATTCCAAAAATACATCAAGGCTGTGTCAACACCAGGGATCTGGGCTGCAAAGACAAGCCACGACAGAATATTCCATTTCATCCCAAAGGATGCAGAGCTGTGGAAATTCCAGCTTCCAGCAGACATGGAGCAGCAGGACACATCCAAATGGGAACCTTCCAGGGAAGAAACGCACCTTTCAGGGAAGAAAGGGCTGAATTCCACCCCAACCTCCCCATTTTCTATTTACTGCACTGAACTATAATGGGAATGTCCTGAATTTTCCTGTTTCTTCCCAATATCCAGTTCAAATGTTTTAAGGTGGCCTGAGGGATTCATTTTATTCCAAAAGAAGAAGGATAAGGATTCTGTCCTGCAGCCCGCCTGGATCCAAGCGCAGGATCACTCAGGTCTGTGGTGATAATCAAACCTCCAGGCCAAGAAATCCCAAGGAAACATGGTCCAGATGAAAAAAGCCATGGAAAATGCTCCTTTAAGGTGGCATTCCCATCTTTACTGATGGCTACGAGTGAGTTGCACTGGGATTTTTGTCACTGACTCCCGAAGGAATGGCAAGTGAAAAGCACCAGGAAAACTTGGAATTGAAGGCTCTAAATTACATCTTGTATCTGGTTTTCAGGGAAAAATTCCTATTGAGCTCAAAGCCATCCCTGAGGAACCCCCTCATTTTAATTCCACACCAAGGGAACATGCAGGAACCAAAATCTCACCAGGAAGGGAATGAAAAGCCAGGAATTTTCATGCACTTCCACAGATCTCTGAAGAGGAGCTCAGAAGGCTCCTCAAAGAGGGGGAGAAATGCCAGTGGATGGGGTGGGATGAGAATTTTCAGGGATCTGCACAAGGGCAGTTAAGGAAGAATGTGACTTAAAAAAGAAACTCATGGATTAAGAGCCCGGGACAGAATTCCTGACAGTCTCTGCCTGCTATGCAGATTTCCAGCTCCTGCTGCAACGAAGAGGAAAATAACCCAAAGCTTTTTTATTTCATCTTTCCAAAGAGATCCAGAGGTAAGGATCCATGTGCCTTCCCCTGGGAAGGAAGGGAGAAAGGACAAAAAAGGAGGAAGGAGAAGAAGGAATGCCTGAAGGTACAGGGCACGTTTTTCCTAAAGCTCTACAGGAATTACATCCTGGATCCAAAATCCCCCCTAAGGTCCTGCAGCATTTTTGTCCATATTTCAGGGCAGGATATTCCACAGTAGGACAAACTTCCTCATTTCTTATCAAAACCTGGAAAACCATTTCATTTCCCTCCATTTTCAAAGTTCCAAACTGGGCAGGTGCTGCACCTGGCAAATTTTCCAGGATGTTTTCCCTGATTGCTCCTTAAAAACCCACCAAAAAATGTACAGGAATACACCTAAATGAACAATATCCTGCACGGAATAATGAACATATCAGCTCCAACTGGCCTGGAGTGAAGAGCCGGACTGACTCCCATCTATCCCAGCTGGAATAAACATCCCGGCGCTCTCCGCAGATCCCACAAAAGTCCATTTGTCACGCTCCCCATGGCACAAAGGCCACTTTCATCCGCTCCCAGCTCCCGAAAAACTCCGGCCCTGCAGCTCCGAGTGCGGATTAAAAGGGTTTCACTCACCCCATCTCAACTGCTGCGTCTTGAACTGGAAATTCCTCAAACTCCAGGGCTGGATCCAACTCGGGATGTTCTTATTCATCAGCTGGATCACTGTGGGGAGCAGAGGTGGAACCAAGGGTTACTTATTTGGGAAAGATGGAATGGGAGGGGAGGAAAAGCAGGATGCAGGCTCCCCAGAATAAAGCTGCGTGGTCTAGGGGAGGTATAAAGGTTTAATTCCCCAAAAAAAGCCTTCAGACAGGACAGGGATGTTTGGGACAGACGGGAATCCCTGCTGGTTTCGCTTCATCAATGACAGCCAGGCCTGGGAATGACTGGAAGCTTCTCCAAACTCTTCTCCAACCAAAGCTGAGCAGCATCTCGAGCTTTACACCCTCCAACTTCAACACTTTTCCTCCCTACATCTTTCCAGCTGCCTGGGAAGGACCCCCAAAAACCAGGATTATGCCACTTCAAGGAAAATTTTCTAAGGCACGAAAGCCTTAAATCCTGATTTTGCAAACCCATACAGTAACACGGCAGCTCCGAAATCCAAGTGACCTCGTTTGGAGCAGCCAGCTCCCAATTAATTAACTTCCAAAGGGAGGGAGAGCACAAGGAACAGGATTCAGATTCCCACACAAAGTCCAAAAAAAAAAAAAAAAACCAAAAAAAAACCCAAACCAAGCAGAGGGTTTTTTTCTGGTTGCTCTAATTGCTTGTCCAGGGAATTTTAACAAAGTTTCCAAAACGTAGGATTTTTTTTTTTCCCCCACATTTTCATTCATTGGGAGGAGCATTTTCACCCTTCCCACTCTCCCTTCCTGGCACAGCACTTTCCTCAAATCCCATCATTGCACAACTGCTCCTTCCCAGCCGTCTGGAAAGGGAACGGCTGGACACAGCCTGGAGAAGTTTCCCTTTCCCACCGCCCTTTTCCCAGCAACCACGGAGCTGCCAGGGATTTACAGCATTCCCTGTCTTGAGGATCCGGATCTGGCTGTGCAGGTAGCGGGCAAAAAGTGCCCAGCGCCTTAATTTAAACTGGAATTCGGGTCAAATCTGGACTTTTTTAGGTCAGCACTGACAAAAATCAGTACCTGCAGTCCACAGTCCATATCCTTAAATCCCTGATTTTGACCCACCAGAGTAAAATTTCGGAAAGCAGAGCTGCCAACTCCCAAATTTCTGATTCAAATTCCCATTTAAAGGGGGAATTTTATCGTGCTCCTTGCTGAAGGGTTTTGGCTGCAGAAATTCCAGGTTATTTGTATCATGTACCATGTAACAGATGCTTTTCCAAGTCTCTTCTCCCTGTCGGCCATTCCTGACCCCCTCAGCCATTCCCAGTCCAAGCTGGCACTGCTGGAATTTCACCAGCAGCTTTAAGAGCTCCAGGCAACTTTTATGACCCTGACAACCAACACCTGGCACAACGAACACCTTCCCCCAGCTCAGGTTTCCCACTTGGAAAGCTTTTTCCAGCGGTGCCCACAGGATACACATTTCAGCCACGCCAACGCCAGAATCACGGAGAGTCCGAAGCTTTCCAAGAGCCACTTCCCACAATTTCATTACCTCCCATTTAAGAACACTCAGCCTGACCACAAAAACTCGGATGCTCCTCCCTGTCCGGCTAGGAGGATGCAGCAACTCACCCCCACTAAGTTTCACCCAGGATGAATATTCCCCCCTTGGACTACTCCTCTCCTTTAAAAGCATTTCCCAGAGTTTTGCTGCTTTCATGTCCCGGGGTTACACATCCCACCTTTGGGAATCACCGTGTGAATTCCCACCTGGAGCAGGCTCTAAGGACCAGGCTCGGCAATCCCCATTCCCATATTCCCGGTGCCAGCTGAAGCCTGTCCCAAACACACCAGCAGGTACTAATTCCCAGAATTGGGCACAGCAGGAATTCTGGCTGAGCAGCCTGGCAGCATCCCAGCTCCAAGACCTCGGAGCGACACCTCCCTTACTTTTACAAGGATATATCACTTCTGCAGCTGCCTGCGAGCCTACATTTGGGATTTTTACGGCCACGGCTCAGCATCCGCCCGCGTTGCTCAAGTCAGGTACCATTCCCTGCGGGAAGTAATAAAAGCTGGGAGCAAGAATCCCTGTGTCACACCCACACCGCAGCTTCTTCTCCCTGGACATGCAGCGGCACCGCTCCCGCCTCCCGCCGCAGGATCCCAAATCCCAAACCGCGGGATCACCTTCACGCCTCGCACCTGCCCGGGGCAGGATGGCGGCTTTCCAGGGCCGCAGGTGGAAGCCCACCGCTTCCCGCGGGGCGCAGGCCACACGGAGCGGGGCCCTCCCGCCGGGAACGCCGCGCTTCCTCACGCATCCAGATCCCCGGGGCGCCACGGGCCTGCGCCCGAGCGGGGCGGGGGGCGGCGGCGGG